>JASJOG010000007.1:910000-1510000 GCA_030142905.1 Heliopora coerulea | reverse complement strand
AGCGTTATTGGTACCATAGAGACCCTGGTCAAAATGCTGTTGGGTAAATCCGACGGGGTTCAAACTAATCAGTTCCCAGTCCTTGAACGCGTTGTCTACTTCTGTTATATGAGCCTAATGAAGTTCGTAATACTAAATGTGTTCGTTGTCATACTGAACGAAGGGTTTTCGCGTGCGCGTGATCAGAATAACCGCCAGCGAAACGAATTCGAATTAGTCGACTTCGTGAAACATACGGTATATGAGTTTCTTGGAATTAGAAGGCTAAACTCCGAATCTGAGAAACGTTCAACGAAACGGCGTCGCGTGCAGTTTTCTGAGAAAGAGGCAACCGTACGTAGCTTTGAACTGGTCCTCCGCAATTTAGAGGAGAAGGTAGAACGGCTTCACACACTAGTAACCTCGGCCTCTTTTCAAGAGGAAATACAATACTGAAAACTTTTCTGAAGTATTCCGTGAGGCCGTATATCAGAAGTTGAGCCAACTGGTAATTAGGCTAATTATCTTATTTAGTAAGTAGGTAGTTACCCATGGTGAGAGATTTTTTCAGACAATAAACAGAAATATGAAACTGATGGACACAATTAGTCTGTTGTTTGTTGTGCTTGATTTTATCTTTCTTTCTTTCACTAAGACGTTGTGATGCGGGCTAGAGTCTTCTTCATTTATATATTTACTATTTAACGGTCTTTTTTTGTTTATGTCGGCTCTGGTTGTAATAATTTCCAAGCAATCCAAACTTTGATGTACGACGGTGTTAAACAGTTACAGTCCAAAGTACCATTCCCAAAAGGTCATATTTTAACCCAGTTACAGCATTCTCTTGTGTCTTTGGAAATATCAGTTGAACAGGTTACAGCTTTAGTCGAATGATTAGTACAAGAGTCCAGCTCAATATACGAAGATCAACAGTCACCTTTTCAAAACGTTGCCAAGACAGAAATAGGATTAATAGTGATTTATTAACACGGACGTTTCGTTGCCATCGCGATCACATCGTGTTGCGCGATGGCAACGAAACGTCCGTGTTATTAGATCTCTATTAATTCTATTTATAGCTTGCGTATGTTTTGAAAAGATGACTTTTCGTCTTCGTACATTGAGCTGTGCTCTTATATTGATCATTCAATTAAGATTTCCGCCAGGTGATAGTCTTTTTTTTTCTGTCGTGACAAATCTATACACGGTGATTACGCGCTTTAAACTGTTTTGAAGAATGAATGCACTGTCGTGAGTTTCAATTCACTGGCATATAATAAAGTTAACGCAGTTCAAATTTGATTAACCGTACAGTAATTGGGGGGGCATGGGAAGAAGCAATAGTTACCAGTCCTTCGGCACTTTCCTTCACTGACGAGCCAGAAATGTTCAGGGCTGCAATACAAGCTAACTTGGGAATTTTTCAGGTAAGCGAAGTGTTTTTTTGAAAGTTAAAACGTATTTTTGCTATGAATGGTACAGTTTTATGTGTCAGCTCGTTTTCAAATCAAGAATGAAAAAGTTTCTTGTCGCCTTCGCCCTCGTAACAATGTGAATCTCTGATCGTTTTGACCCTTGTGTCGAGTCCTGATTAGGATTGAGTCATGTGAAAGATTAAGTGTTTATTCTTGAGAAAGTGTATATTTCGTCGATTGTTTTCTTGCTTGGTGGACGTTGTAATTGAGTGCTGCTAAGGTGTTACGTTCACAACGTCTCCCATTTTTCTATCGCAAGTAAATCACTTCTTCACCCGTGCACCTTCCCAAAAATGTTTACTCAAAAGCAAAGCTTGGCATTCGACGACGTTTAATCTTTGTGAGTACGATGCGAGTTGGATAATATATTTTCTGACCTATAGATGTGTGTAAGTTCTCATGTTGTGCACAATAAGAAACATGGTTTTGTTGCGGGGTTAGGCATTGACATGAGAGTTGTCAGCTGAATGAACGAGAGAAGAAATTCACAGTTTAATGCGAGGCCGTGAAATTTGGGACAGAGCAGCCATCACTCGTTGTTTGACAAGATCTTGACCGAAAATTTTCAAATCACATCCATACAACTGTTTATTTTTAAAGCTACACATAGAGGTGTTCGTCGCGATAAGGTATAAAATTCCAGCTCTTCAAAGTAAACTCGGCTCCACCTTCGCCTTCTGTGATCAAGTTCAGATAATTCAGAATTCATTCAGTCCATTCTTGTCAGGAAACAGCGTGTTTCTTAACTTTATGTCGTAGAACGAAGCTAAATGATATATGAAAATGTGTGTTCGCTTGCACAATGAACAGCGTAATTGTCTGTTAAATCCAGAGATCCTTGAGTTTTGTGAATGCAGTCCGCTCTTGGTTTTTAGTTTCCTTACAATGACAAATTTTATTTGTCCAGTAATTGACCAGCATCACAGCCCGAAGCATCAGTTTTCTGCTCCCTTGTGCTTTGAAATGGTTCTGTCATTTCCCAGAAGTATTCCCTTGATTTGAGAATAACATTTGCACAGCGAAGCAAACGCACGACTTGAATCGACTTGCAGAACTTTCCTTCCAGTGACTCTGCCTTTCACGAAGCATCATTTCCTTCATTCGTACAGTCGTCTGCTGCTACCTTGCCTAAAATGAACATTGTGTCAGGGTAACTCCCCTATTTGGAAAAAAAATCGATTATTTAAGTCTTAATTGGTCCCAAGTGGTTTAGAGAATATATTTTGCGAAATATCTCTACCAATGGTTAATTAAGGGCCGTCTTAAATACACATTCACTTCAACTTTGTTTCCAAAAACTATGCTGACGAGTAATGCGTGCACGCTGTCAGAATCCCTGAATCTGGTAAACCAGTAAATTCTTGGAAAGTTATTCGAAAACTCAGAGAAGATCTCATGAACTTCTTTAATCGGATGTATATGAACTTATTTAAAATCTTTACGAAGCCAAACTACGCCAATTAAGGATGAAAGCAAACTTCGTGTTGAAGACGTGAAGTGAACGACATGGATCCTTTGTTGACAGGGAAACAGAAATTGCATCTTTGTACATGCCCAAAACTTGATTAGTTTACCTATTACATACATGATTGCTACGAAAAAAAGCATTTCTTCTTGGTGAAATCAAATGACATGCAACTGAAGTACTGGGTTAAATGTCTATAAATGTTCAGTCATTGTCGATCTCTCGATGTTTAGACTTCGCTATATGGAGCCGCAGAATAGAAGTAGAAAAGGTATTTGAATATTAGAGTATCAACTGTATTTGTGTTGGGTGTATATTCGAGGTGTCTGGAAGAAGATTAAGTAACGACGAGTACGAGAAACTACAAGTAAGTGTAAGGTCATTAAAAAGTCAGCTTAACAAAGAAACGAAGCCAAGTTAGAAACGCCGTATCTGAATAAAAATATAAATGGAAACACCGAGTATCAGAGCTACCAATTTATGTCGCGTCTCGTGCATATTCGTATTTCTTGCGTAGATGCAGCAGCAATTGATACCAAATAAACAACTTTAAACTTGACGTCTTGATTTAAGTGTTACTACATTTAAAATGGTCCTAAGTTGCTCGATATTGTTCCTTCAGAAAGTCGACCACACCGACGGAAGTTACTCTCTTTGTGACAAATTTGATGGAGAATTACCTTGGGGGCTTTCCCTCTTGCCCTTCTAATCTAACTCATAAGTGTAGTAAAAAACTGTCCATCCCTAAACTCTCTGATTTTCGATCACGCTTGTGGCAATTGAATATTGAATAACGGTTTAGATGGGTTCTATGTAAAAACATACATATGCATGCTGTGATCGTTGAAATTCTTCCAAAGTATCCGAGCTCGAGTTTGTCGTATCCATCCAGGCCAAATCTATTTCGTCCTCACCTCAACAATGTACTTGTTTGATCCAATAACATGAGCTAGACCACTAGGGAGACTCCTCTATCCTTATTTTGTTTCTGCTGACTGAAGCAAGTCTGCCACCGATATATATCCACCGATAAATTAAGAACGGTTTAAACATAGGAAATTCTTTTTTAATGAATGGAGCTATAGTAACTCACACAAACGTGCATGTCGACTGACGTCTTTTCAACTTTGGGGCTGAATAAATGGAAGTGATTTAAGCCTGGCGAAGTGGATCAAAATTTCAAAACCTCAGCCTGGGCTGTAATTTTTGTCATAGAATCTGAACATAATCTTTTGAAGAGATTATCCGCTAGCCCTGGCTGATTTTTACCAACGCTGAAATTTGCCATGAGATCGACCGTATAACGACGAAGCAAAGTTAAGAATCGAGTATTAGATCGAATTAGCCTGGTGTTCTTGCTTGAGATTTCGTCAAAACGCCGTACCAAGGTTCGTGTGTAGTAAACTTTTCAGGTCGACGTAAAATTGAGAAAATGAAAGACAATCAGTGTGTCCGAATGAGCGTTTCTTCAATGCCGGTGTCAGGATGGGAGGCATGCCGTCGTCTTTAAAAAGCGTCGTGGAGTCCAGATAAATGTACAAACGATAATAGTTGCTGTCGCCTTATATAAGTATTCGAATTTGTTTATGAGATGTATTGATGGGTGAAAACCACGGCCATGCTCTCTGCCGCACAACACCCAACTACTTCTTGTACAAATATATTAAATAACCGCAGGCAAATAACCTGAAGTGTATTTTGTAATTAAAGTTAAAGTTTAAACTGCGTCTTTTAAATCATTAAACATTTTGATTCTAGGTGGAAAGACCATGGCCTCCCTTCAACTTCTGTGTGCTACCTTTAGTTGTTAATATCTTCGCAATTTTTTTTGAAATATTATGAGTATTATATCAGTATTCCCGATGAAATATATGCGAATCCAGTTTCATTCCCTGTTATACCTGGAAAAAACCCATTCGTTTGGTCTCGTATCTGTGTTGTTTTAAAAATGGCGCTGGCTTTGTTGCAGTTCAGTCCGCCGTGCAGATGTCTCTCGTGGATCAAGCAATTAGAAAGTATTTAAAAACTGTCTATTCTGTTTTGAACGATCGTTTGCTAGATCTGTGCCATTGTTGCTTTCCTGGTGTTGAATTTCCCTCTATGTTTACTAGCTTATATGTACGTAGTTATTACGACGTGGATTCAACATACTGACAAGATTGAGCCCAACTAAGTTATACATATTCAACTATGATCGTTAAATAGTAAACACAACGTATGTACTTACGTATTCGGTGATAAAGTCATCCGCAGACACTGTGTTTCATAATGCATAGATAGAAGTTTTTTCCTACGAGCCATTTGCAACGTCTGTTCTACACAGACTACACTGAATACAAATTTGTTCGTGGAAAGTCGATGTCTTGCAAAATATCAGCTTGGAACAGGGTTTTCGTAGAATAATTTAGTCTTTACAACGCAGCGAACGATGAACAAATTAAGATGAGATGGCTTCTTTCATGTTCTTCGTAGAACAACGTTTCTTGGTAGAGTCGCAATGAGGAAACCTGATGAACTTCGGACTATGATGGTCTGCCAAACATAGCACACACAGATGGATAGAACAAAACGTCTTCGCCATGCAGTCAATAAATCTATATCTCTGACATCTAGTCCGTTTAATTCAAGTTGACACAAGTCCAGCGATTTCAGACCGAGTGTGCAAACAAAATTTTAAGGAAAATGAATATTAATATAAATTTGATGTTACGAATGGCATGTTTCGTGGTATAGTAATAACGAAGAAGTAGTTATAAATTAACTACTTGTTCCAAGACCCAAATCCAGTTGAGTTGGACAAAAAATTGACATGGTCTGTGAAAATACCAGCTAGCTATGCACAACATGCTCGCCGGCAACATTACATTTCTTGGTATTTTAAATGTTGATTTATGCGCATTTCTTGGAATCTTCTGTGTCTTCATTGATTTTTGGTAAATGAATTGTCACTAGTTCTTAGAAGTATGCAATTTTCCCCCTGAGAAATTCAGAGATTGTTTCCCTACTGGAAGAAGTATCCAAACACTTGGGCGGCCTGCGCATTCCTCAGACTCATCGAGTCACGAGACTCATCGTGGCCGTTGGACTCGTCGAGTCTTGACACTCGCGGCTGTTTCAAACCACAGGTCTCCCTTATCACAGTTGCTGCTGTTCATGCGCTTGCGTTTTTTACTCTCAGCGTTGTAGCATGTAGTATTTAACTGGTGTCCGAAGCTAGAAAAATTCGCAGTGTACATCATATTTTTAAATGTTTCTACTTTCTTTTGAACATCCCTAAGCCTACCTTTCACTCGACTCTGGACAACTCCCGAAGACGAAGTGTTGATATGTTATGGTGCCTTTTCTGTTCATTTGAACGTCATTATTGCAATCCATATTGGTCCAAAGCATGAATAAAATCAAACTAACATGAAAATATTGCGCAGCAAAAAGAATTAAAAAAACAGGGAGAATATTCTCTTGATTTCATGCTGCTCCACCTTCAACGAAGTTCACCAGGGGCTCTTAAGCTCCTTTCACAGTGACCCACGCGAAAATTTTAATGATCCCTGCGTACCAATTGTACCTTCCTCCTTGACCGAAAAAAAAGATAGCAAATCGTGGCTGAGACACCGTAGATTTCTACTTCGCGATCGCAGACTAATTCAAACGTTAAAATGAACTTTATAAATAGCAGGTTACGACCTAACACAAAACGGTTTCTGACCGCCTAAGGGATCATGTCTCCAGTTGAGGAGCTCTGTAGTGATACCTTTTCTAGGTCTCTTTCTTACCAGCACTATTTACAATATGAGTGGCGCAGAGGGCTTAACCAGCCTCTTACTCTTGGGTAGGCAAAGTCAGAAAAATTTCCTCAAAATGAGTTTCGAACGTGAAGTGGGAGCAGAACTGTGCAGGGTTCAAGGGCTCGCTTTGACGTCCCTCGAGGGGACAAGAAAAGTTCTTGGTTCATCGGATTCTGCTCTACTTTTGCTACAGATTTTAAGCCTGATTTTTAATTTAGTTAATCACACCTTATTAGTTGCATAATCATGTTGTACAGCGGACTTCTACTGTTTTTTATTTTCCTCTTTTTTTCTTCGTGTTTTCTCCATTTTTCCTCCTCAGCGCTTTCTTCGTTTCCTTTTCCTATTTACATTTTCCTCTTATCTTTTTTTTTCTTTCTTTCTTCTTCCTTTTCTCATGCTCCTTATTTTTCCCTTGTTGACTTGCTCCGGGTAGGCAAGCCGCCCACATTGAAAACCCTAGCTACGCCAGTGGAGTGACGGTATTGTACCAGATATACAAGCACGAGCCGTGGGCGAATTATATGTTGGATACCACACCGACGTGATATATGTAAAATACGTATCATACGAATACCTGTAAGCATTGATGTTCTTCAAAAATGGTGGAGACTCCAACGATTTTGACAGAGAAAATTGCACTGAAAAGTTCATCTAAATCAGGAAATGTATTACAGCAACTACACGCGTGTTGCATCGCATTTACAGTAACAAGAACTCACAAAAACTTTGAAATCTTTTGTTTCATATTCGTAAACTTTTAATGAGTATTAAAGGTCCGGAATAGTTATCTAAAGTTTTTTAACAGACAATCGTAGGGACCAACGTTTGTTATTCTAACCTCTAACAAGGCAACAACTGAAGGAAAAATTTCAAATTTTCTTGACAAACTGGGAAAAGTAGTTTGGTTTATGTCTATTATGATACTGTTGCATTTTGTTACATATGAATAATTTTCATAAAATATTGAACTGAGTAGCAAACTTGTTACAGATTGCATTTTACAATCACTAAAATTGCATCTCAAAAACCTACAACTTTTTATGAAATAAAAAAAAATAGTAAATTTCCTTATCGTAAATTTTTAGCTATAGTTAACCAGTTTATGTTTAGCGAGGTTAAACTTCATTTCAGCGAAGCAGTGAGTGATGGTACCTGGGAAAGAAACGATATTGGCCTGGCGATCCAGTCCTTCGCTCGACCTAGCTTAACTTAGTAGCTGGAAGTAACTTGGACGCATCCCAGGTAAGCAAGTTTTTCTGGAAACTAACACGTATTTCTGCCGTGCAAGTTACGATTTTATATTGTTCGTTCAGTGAGGAAAACAGAAAGTTTGATAGACAGAGGCAGAGGTAGATGGAGTATATGTATGTAATATACACATATATTCATTTACATATATACATATACGTATATAATAGATACAGCTTAAACTTTCTACGCCTTGTTTTTAGCGTTCTGAATGATTAAGTACTGCTTCACGATAATATGGACCAGCGCGTCGCCAGGTTCAAAATCCTGAGTCAAATTCCACATAAGATCAAGAATCGCTTAAAGAATTAATCATCTTTGCAATCATGCATTTGTTTGCTAGTTGGCAAACAGTGGCTTTCATCTTCGTTCGATCTCTGTAAGTATATAAGCCATGTCAAATCTAACGTACGCTGTATGTGAAAGGACATGTATACCTTGCTTCATGTTTCTTGCCCCACGCGATTTGCATCTCGAAGAAGCAAGAGAAACCGTTCTTGTTTTAGATGAGATTATAGAGATACGGAAGAGGCAGATATAACTACAGTTGACTATTTCAGCCAAAATGCTTAAAACATGGCTGCATTTATTCTTCGTTAACGCACATCTGTGTGTTCGGTGACCTAAATGCAAAGATCTGTAGTTGGTTGATCTATGAGGATGTCAGTAAGTCCATGTAGGCCATACTGTTGTCTGTCTATTTTAAATACTGCTGTTGATAGTGGTCTAACCTTCTCATTGCTTTCATTGATATGTTACGTCATGTTTGATATTTAAAGTTCCAGTCTAATCATATCAAAGAGTGAACTTTAAAATTCAAAACTGGAATTCCTATACAACTATTAATCTGGATTTTCCCACTTCTTAGAAAGAAATGTCAGATTATTTTTGTCATTCAATATTCTTTCATTGGCAGTTAAAATAACGTTGAATTCTTATACTATCTGGTTCGTAGTTGAAGCCTTAACACGAAGTGAACCAAAGTTACGTTGTTTCCACGGCAAATACGAGAAAATGACGACAAAAAAGAAAGGAGAAGAAGTCTACTAGGCTAAATTATCTCAAGATAATTATATGAGGTAAGGTTTTTCGAAATAGAATAAGCATTGATGAAGTTTACTTTCGGTCACCACTTGATATTTTTCATCTCTAGTCTTCTTTCTTCGTGCTTCATCTTAAGTTTCTTGAATGTCACGAATTTCGACGCCGGTGAGTGTCAAAAAGTATCCAAATAACCAGTAGTGTTATTACGAATTACCTTTTGAATTTAAGAACGTCTTAAAGTCTTTGCGAAACCAGGTTCGCTAGAAACGAAGATTAACTTTGGGAAATCACACACGAATTTACTTCTGACTTTGGGTCAACACGGTACTCCTACTTATTGTCAAACCAAGTCATTTATTTTTCCACGTACTTTAGTCAAATATATCCATTCATATTGATAATACCACTGCCAAGTGATCTAATAGGACTCACAAAAGCATGAACAATCTCAAACATCTAAATCGGTTGGGTAAATGAAAACAAGAACGGGGTTATCAGAACACTTCACAACTACATTTCTACGACATAAAACCCAACTTAGCGCTGTTGACGGCTCCATTGCTCCAGCTATCAGGTGTAATTTATTGAAGATTTTTAAATACATTGGAATGGATTCAACAAGATGGTTGTTGTTGAAACTACATTCTAAAAGGTCTTTCGAACCAGAGTTACTGGCAGTAATGAATGACCATCATACAGTGATACAAGCGAAATGAGTCCAAATCTCGCTGCAAGATGACCGTCAGTTGCCCGCTTTACCTGCATTCCTCTTTCCTGGGATTCATCTGCTGCGATAAGTGAAAAGCGCAATGCTTTAGAACGACCTGTTCTAAATGTGTAACCTCATGATCCACAACACACACATGAAGCTGGTTATGATTCCGGTTCATGAACTTTGGCAAGCTCCTTTGGGTAAATTCCTATTCTGAAGGAAGTTTTAAGAATTATAAAATAGCTCCAATATCATCTGTTTTCCCGTCGTCTAAAACTAAGCACACAAAGTACAAAGTACCTGTGCGACTGCTGGTGGTGGCTTGTCTCGTCTCTTGGACAGTTTAAGAGTATGCATTTGTATGCTAGACTCGAAGTGATGTATGGTCGTCTTTGTAAATCAAAAGCCAAAATCTCCGTATTTCTTATAATATTCATTATAACTCATTGCCTCACCGATAAATTCTTTAACGCATTTAATAATATGTAATATATATATATATGTTAAATTCTAGTGGTCTGTTGATTTTGTGCTAGCCTCTAATTGTAGTTCAATCCACGAGATAGCAATTCAGCGTACGTCCTCTAGTTAACTGTTTTTAACATAATTTCGTTCACTGTTAATGGGAAATGCAAGCCTGAGGAACGTAACTAAGAACATGAATTTTCAGTAAGCAAGTTTTGTAAATATATACGTCCGTAGGCAAGTAAAGAAAAGAAGAAAAGTAAAGGTTATAGCAAGACCATTCAATTATATGGGGAATTGTACCCAGTACGCAGTAGTCTTAGTAGTTCGTAGCTGTTTTAGGTCGAGAAATTATTGCAAAGGCCAAGTATAAAGTATGACCAGTAGATATTCTCTGTAACGTTATTCCCATGTAAATTCGTGTCCGCTTTTTAAGAAACGAAATAGATCTAGCTTGATGTGATATTCACAAGAATTTAGTGTCAAGGTCTTAAAACAGGAGAAACACTCTACCATTCACAAAATCTATCCTCCTTCTTCAACTGGTTACGGTTGTGATATCGAGTGTTGATGACAAAACGCCTGATAGTATCTACTCAGTTGCTTTACAAGCCTTACCAGTCATCATCATAAACCATAAACCCACTGGTTGGTTCCCAGTAACGACCGTCGCAGCTCAATAGCGGCAGACAACTGCACCAGACTCCTAGGGTAGTGGATTCGATTCCCACCGAAAGCAGAGCCAGATATCTCGGTCTTACGGACGGCTTCTTATGTCTAACCATTAATAACTACCGATGAAGTTGGTTGTTAAGCTATATTCATAATACTAATAATTTGGCCTGCTCAAGCAGTCTTTCCTTCATCAATTCAGATCTCATAAAGCTCTCGTCTGTACTATCCTATGTATACCTCTTTGGGAAATTTACAGTGGAGTGAATATCTGTGATTTTCGCTATCGTCCTGTGGCTGTTTATCACTTAAGAACTGTTCGTAATCAAACTTTTTTTACTCGTCGACAAACACCAAATATTGAATGGGTGTGCCGTCGCTTTAATATCATCTTTTGCACGCTATATTCTGTACATAAATCAATAACGAGAGAGTGATAAAAGCACTTGCTATAAGAGTAAAGTAACAGTACATTGCAGTAGATGGAAATGATATTTTAATGGCTTAAACCGCAAGAATCATCTGGACTTTTCGTCACTAACCTTTTCGTGTAACGGTGATTTTGTTTTCTGATCTTCGTCGTGTTTCTTTCAACATTCAAATTCATGGTTATATAACGCACTTCACATCGACGTTGCCGTATGTTTGATAATTTCTTGTTGGACTATGGCAAATGTTTCGTCTGTCAACTTAACAAATCACTCTGGTTCCAGTTTGTTTGTTTTTTTCTTGGAAAAAAATTGAAGTGCCAAGCACCTGTACTTTCCTCTTCTGATTACTGGCGAGTTTGTTGTCGCTGTCGTAATTCCAATCAAATATGAAGCAAGAAATTGTAAAGCGCAGAAATGTCTTTTGTCTTGGCCAAAATAATAAATACGTAAGGCATTGACCGATGTCATGCATGACTTTTGAGTTTGGATCGTTTTATTTGATAGATTATGATCTGGAAAGAGCTCCATGGTTTCTTCTAGGAAGAACATTATTTCAAGCTTAGTGGATTTATAAAAAACCCGCACTGATTAACACTTCTACGTGGTTCATCTCATGTGTTCGTTGGGGAAATCGTTTCCGATCGTCTTCGGTGTGTCTCGCCGATTGTCGTAAATCAGACTTGCATGGTCGCTGACTAGGTAATCTGGCACCACTTAGCCACGATTTATGTTTAATCCAGTGTTATGAGAACAATAAGCTTGAATTGACAGAGTAATTAGATATCGGATATCAGTACAAACGGGGCCCACTAATAGAATCTTGAGGTTAATTTTCAACAAAACTGCATCAACTCCGAGAGCTGAGTTTTATTAAACCACATCCAGCTGACGTAGCACTTCATCGGGATGTCCGCCCAAATGCTTCTTGCCTTTTTTTTAACGTTAATATTTTAAACCTGTTCCTTCAGTTTCATTTCAACATCGTAAATGGTGAAGTCAAATTTTTGTTATTTATTTTTATTTATTATTTATTACTATTAAAAGCAGTGGTGTCGCTACATACGGCCTTACGCCGGCCTAGACCCGCATGAAACCTTCATGAGCCCGGATGAAACATTGCATAGTTTATTCAAAGAATTAAGATTTTAAAAATCATTATTATTATTAAACTGACTACTTAGACTGAACTCCGAAAGAATGTTTGCCGATCGAGTGAAAGTGGAGTTCCCAGATCCCGTTATTTACAGGTGGTGCGGTTTAGATCAATGTTTTAGATAGCGTTTGAAAATAAAAACGGCCCAATATTTATTTTGAAAGTATAGTTGTATTGTTGTCTGCTTCTTAGTTCTATGAGAGATAAAAATCTGTTTTTCATTGTCAAAAATTTCAAAATTGTAGGGAACATATTGTATGTTGAAGGCTCTACATTATAACTAGTGAAGAGATAGAGACCTTGCCCATTGATGCGATGAAATGGTCTTTGAGGAAGCTGTTGAGACTTCTGATTACCTGGTAGTCACGCATGCATGTCAAAGACACAGACGTCCAAAGGACGCTCAATTTGCACAATGCATACTACACAAGAAATGATCATATATAACTAAAAGCCAAGTCGACTAAATTTCTTTTATTACGTTACCGACTACAAAGCTGTTCTAAACAAAACATCGGAAGTTCACTGAGAATTCAAAGGACTTTTGAGGTGGTTCTGCGAATTCAACTCCAGGATGTTAAACAATTCTTAGTATCGGTGGTACAGAAATAGCCCTGTCACACATAACTCACATGATATATCATGTGACATGTTATCTGATAGTAATGTAAATGATAGGAACCTAGGAGTATTGGTTACCTGATAGTCTTCTTTTCCGAGTAATTCAATTGCTTATTCTTCTTCGAAAAAATTCTCCCAAGTTCTTTCAATGAATGTTGGTCTTATTACACCTCAATTCGGCGACAGTTGCACCAAAACACTTTAATTCAGGCAGCAGACGTAGCTCTTAAACGAGGGAACATGATCTTAAGAGCAACTTTAAACCACACCAAGAACTAGGTTTTACACATCAACTTCGGCGTAAAGTCCAGCGACGGTCTTAATCAGGTTTATCTGGGCTGGACTTAGTGACTAACTGGCAATTTTTTAGATCATTTTCACGCAATCCTTTACAGTTCTTTTTCTTTTGTTATTATTTAAAGGAGCGATACAGCTCTTACGACTTACACTAATTCCTAGTGTAAAGGTTAGTTCTAGTGCAAAACTGTCATGTCATCAGGACCTGAATGGCTGACTTTGACTTGCATTGTTGTTAAGAGGCTGTCGTATCTTTCAGTTTGGTTCCTCTCTCGTTTACTTTTGCGTTAAATGCTCGAACCTCAGACAACAGCTGTTGGCATATCTCTGCCACACTGTCATAACTCTTGTTTATGGCTGCCATGAATTTTATGGAGGTGCCTGAACAGCTGCACCGTCTGCTATCCCATAAATCTGACCCGAGTGTAGTAATTTTAATATTTCCATTTTTGTTGTCTACCGACAACAATTTGGCATATGAGAAACGCCCAAAAATGATGTGCGTTGGACAAGAAATGTTGCCTGTAAGACATGAAAGTTTGAGTACTATAAGTGAGCAGTGCATCGTCTGTTTATATGAATTGTTTATGTTGGGTTCCGCAGTCTCACCTGGTTAAAACCGATTGTTTTTTAAAAAGATGTACTAATTTTTCCAAATACTTGAGATCAACATGTGTTTCCCCTCTAGATCGACACTCGGGAATAATTAGCGTTTTTAAACCGAGATCTCAAAAGATACAAACATATGTTCAAGTTTAACTAAGATGAGATCAAAATTTACGAGGGACGATTGCATCACTGTGGGCAGTCCAGTAGAATTTAAGTAAATGTTTTATTTTTAGCTCTTTTGTTCTTAATCCCAATCTTCAGAACTAGAGACATTTTCACATTTACTGGGTGCAAATAAAACCCGATAATATGCAAGACGTAAAAGACCCGACCATTGTCTGACATAAAGATATGCAATAAAGCCTCACTGTCCCCCAGTCTCAACATAAAATTAGTGAATATTTATCGGAACAGAAAAGAGTTTTCCTTTTGTGTGCCCATAACTTGCATTTGCTGAAGCTAGCCTTCCACTTGACTGTCGACCCGCGTGTAGTCATGGCTACTTCAGCATCAGTTGAAAATTGTCCTAACCAGAAGAGAAGAAATAGAGTAAGAAACATACTCCGAAGAATACCATCTTGTAAACTCAATATTCGAGCTAATAGACAAGACGAAACTAATAACGGTAATATTTCGACTTTATTTCAAATTTCAAAGTCATTGTCGAACCTAATGATTAGGTTTGACAATGACTTTGAAATAAAGTCGAAATATTACCGTTATTAGTTTCGTCTTGTCTATTAGCTCGAATATTGAGTTTACAAGATGGTATTCTTCGGAGTATGTTTCTTACTCTATTTCTTTAAGAAGAGTAGAGACGCATGCTTTTCGTACGAGAGTGTCCTTGCTGTTACAGAGAGATTCTAGCACATTCATCTCGAATGCCGAACATCAATAACCCACGTCATGTCGTATGCCGATGTGCGAGCGGCAAAACAGCAACGTCTTAATCGTTGAAGATCTCTTCTCAATCAACACGACACTTTTACCATCCTTTGGGATTCTACGGAAGTAACCACAGCTTCTGCTTCCTGTATTGGGTATGTCTGTTATCAAACAACGACCATGCAATTGTGTCAACGAAATCACGTTCTCGAAATTGGACACGATGCTGATCTTCACATTCGAGTTCTTCGAGTAGGCCTTTTCAAGAAATAGCTAATAACAGCCTTCTGCGACTTCTTAACCATGGCTGAATTGTATACAAGAATTCAAATGGGTAACGCAAGGTCATTTACCGTCGTATCTGATAACTCGAGTTCATTATTTTTTCGTCGACACTTAAACAAGATTAACGTGCAGAGTTAGACAGCCGTTCCTCTGAAACCATAATTCAACAGTCAATATTGAATAGATCAGAACGGTCAGAACCGTTTGTTCCAGGAAGTTCACTTTTCTTACCAAGAATTCGACGTCTGCATTCGGAAACAAAAGTTGCTAAGTAAGGATTGGGATGTTGTAGAGCTGCTGATCGAAGTGACTTATACGCGATTACATACCAAAAACCAAGGCATCATCTGCCGAAAAAACGAACTTGTTTTAATGACATTAGCCTCAGGTTTCCTTAGTGATTATTCTTACTGTCCCAATTTTTTTTTTTCAATTATAATTGAGGAAAAGCAGATTCAGCATTAAACTATGACGTACGTGTGATGTGTGCACTTTTTGTTCTGTCTGTCTGCAAGTATGTGTTTGTTGTATGTCTTACGTATAGGCATGGCGTCTCACATATCTGGACAGCTGGACTCACAACGGCATAAGATATAACTTGTGTTATTTACGCTTCTTATTCGAGATGAATATGCTATAATCTTTTTTTTCTTTTAACGAGGAACAATCCCTAAAACATCAACGTACTGATATCCAATTTTATAGAAGCATTTTGAGCCGGTTATTAACAACAAACTAATACATCTCTGTAACACTTCGTTTACCCATTAGAAATATTTAAAACATAGATACAATATGTGCAGCTGATTTACACGAGATTCACCGTTCAATATATTACGCGTATATTATTTCGTACGAATGCATCTAGTCCACGTTTACAGACCATTTTCAAGATGTGTGATTTTACCTCCTGTAAATTGAGGAAAAGTTTGCATAATTCAGGACGATTCAGTATTCAATTTACAACAACTAATTAGAAAGCCCTTTCGGTTTTTTCTTCCCTAACTATTAATGAGTATTATAAATGCTATCACACAATACTGGCAGATCTCATCGTGTCTTCGTGGTTTACCAATGTTTGTACCAATTGTAAAACAGTGGTTGGATTGCACACATTCCGTTCCAGTTGTGGGTTAATTAAGCCTGATTAAATATTATTACTAAAAGATTCTTTATTAGAAGTGGTCCGCTTCAGCTAAATATCGGCCTTCACGTTGTATTCAGTGACAATTCACTAATTAAATTGTTCCTGTTTGGATACCATCAGACACGCAGCCTGGCGTTTGTACGTGTGCCAACTTTTTTTTGTCTCGTCACCAAGTTAATCCATTTGGTTGACTAGTAATTTTTAGTTACCCAAACTTCTACTCCTCCTCAACTGCACAGAAATCGCCCATTCTTACAGATATTAGATTCCTTCAAGTACTCGAATGTAGCTTCGTTATATGGGATAAGGGTATTTTAATAAATAATGCTCGAGAGGAATGGGAAGTTTCTTGTGAATTAAATCCTCCGGAGGTTGTGTTGTGTTAATCACGCGTCTGCATAGATGCTTTAAGGTAGGAACGGTTTGGAATAAAGGTTTCTTTAGAATTAACGGCCTATCTTCTTCATCATCAGCGTCCACTATGGCAAAAACACATCGGCCATCCTGATTGTTGCTCACACGCATGTAATAATATATGAGCTTTAAAACGCAGTCAAAACTCGGAGTTCCTGACCAGTCTGGGTCAACGCTGTCCAACGTAAACCTGCCGTGTTTAAACAGAAGTCGAACACTTGTCATTCCTTGTGTAGTTCGAACAGACAACGTGAACAAATGCCTCGAATCAGTGCTATCTCGCAGCAGAAACGTGCCACAATCCGTCGATCTAAGTTTTCTCATTGCTTCAAGATTATCGATGGCTCCCCAGTACCATCCACACGCTTGAAGACGATCTAACACATCGCCAAGTCCGTTGCAAGAACTTTGACGGATTGCGGGCCAATCTTTGGACATGACCTGGCAACACAGCCATCGGGTCCCCAAACCACCGTCAAACAAACATAAAGTCACGGTATCTGCAGGGTGAAAGGAAGAAAGATTGTCTAGTTCGTTTGCAGCGAAGTAATCGGTGCAGAAAACTTCCCAAAATATGATCAATAATTTAGCTACGTTTACTCTTTATAGCACTGTCAACACCGGAACACATTCCAAGAATTGCAGACTTAAGTACACGATTCGGCTTCCGCTTTCGTTTTCATTTAGGGGATTCCCAGTTGGCCCTACCAGCCCATTTCCCTCCCACTTTTGCCCCTCCTTCCACATTGCTACATTGTGCCGTTTGCAATATGGAAAATCTAGGTGTTTCAAAACAAGGCGTCGCGCATCACAAGCGACGTTTATTAGTCGTATTTGCAATGCCTATTTTGACCATAGGTAATCAGAACTCCAGTCAAGTATTATCTTGGTTCTTTTCTGAACCTATAAGTCAGACTGCTAGATCACCCATTTCTCTGAGGGAGCGTGCTTCAAGATGTGACTTCTCCGCCACTGCGTTGCTCCGAACTCTAGCACTCGATAAACCCCCAACGCTCACTCTGCGAATCCCAGCACCTACTCCTAGACTTTTGGAGACCCCTGGCTATCTGATTTCTGCATATAGAGGAAATTGCATTTGCGATTTTCCGTAATCAACGTAAATTGCAAATCATTTTTACTAGCGGCCAGAATGGTATCAGTCGGTACGTATGAGGAATTGAAATTTTAAATAAGATTGGGTGGAGTAATATCGAGCGACGAAAAGAGGAACAGACAGCACGTTGGAACAAAGCGTTTGAACACGAGCGCTCCGGGAATATCCGAAGTGTTCAAGATCATCAAAAATTATAAATACAGACTCGGAAATAATACTCAGACTTTGGTGCTACTAAAACCCTCCATTAACTTGACAAGAACGTTTTTGATATGCAAGTGCCAAGGCCTGGAATGGACAACGCTGGAAATTTTGCATTGATGTATACACATATATATATATTATCAAGTGTAAGATAACTTAGGTAGTGTAAATAATTTACTGTTCATCATATTTAATGTCTTTTTTGATCTTATCCACTCTCTGTGAAGGTGAACTCTGATTGCATATCAGTTGAATTTTCCTTTGAGCACCGAAGGAAATTAGTTTTTCAGCTGGTGGTAAGGTTTATTTGTACTTCTTTAACTAGGGATCTGTTGCTACAATCTGAAACTTAATTGGGCAGAATAACATAAGGCTAACATCAACAAGCTAAAAATTTCAAGCAGCTGTTGCCTTCTTAATTCCCGGTTCCTACCTATTTAACTAATAACCTCTTAGCCTAGTAAACTCTAAAACGTTATCATATCTGAAGGAGCGGACTGCACCAGCTGACCTGCTGATTGGACCTGTGACAAGTCCCTCAGGGCAAAGTTGGAGAACTCGTGACTTAGGCTTATGTCTTGTGATTTTAACCAAGTAATCTCGACCTTATACCTCTACTCGTGAAACATGACTTCTTGTGTCCTAAATGTATCTCCTAACGTATCTCCCTAAATGTATCTCAGGACTGGATCTCGTATGGTATGGTTTGTTCTAGTTTCATATATATAGTATGTGCACTTCTGATTTTAACACAAAATACAGCTTGCATAATAACCTCCTTGTCACTTCGTCTTTCAGCTTTTCTCTCTCTCTTTCTCACTAATTCTCTGAAGCAACTTTCAAAGATTTTTTTTTGAAAAATAAAACTGCTTACCGGTATAGTTATGGCTATTATCATTACTAAACTTCATCAATGTTTTTGCGTACAAATTTAAAGAGGCCTCGTGACGCGAACTTGTCACTCGAACCCGGATACAATGACTCATGACTTTCCCCCTCAAACTTCAATAGGACATTTCGTGACTCGCGAGTGGAACTCCGCCCTTCCTGTGACCTAATGCAACGGACATATTCCTGCATCTCCTCACCTAGCACGTCCTATCCTTTGGTCTCAATACTTCTCAACATATACAACCAGGCTTATCGTTACGACTAAGATGCTAAGAAAGATAATCAATAGAAGGTTGATCTTAAGTCTGTTATCAACATCTTCAACATCTTTACACCGGTAAAAACGATTCTTGAAGCATGTGGGTCAGTTTAAAGATTTTGTATTAAAAGACAAATATTGACCATTGTGACTGCAACAAAACATTTTTAAATTATGCGATATGCTTCAACAAATCTATCATCTCGTTCTAGAACCTGTTTTGTCAAAAAAGTCTGGAGTCTAAACTGAAAAAATGCTGATAAACTCTTGTCCCTAAAGACGAATTTTGCAACGGTGATTATAAATAACGATACATCATTTCAAAGATAAAAAATTACTTCGAACCAACTGAAGTTTACAGGAAAAAGTAATCTTGTGAAAACTTTCCCAAATTCCCATGTCTATCAAAAACGCGGAACGCCTTTTTCACTCATTGGAAAAGCATTTCAACCAATCGGGAATCCAAAACGATTTTTTTTAACGCTTGTCACGTAGAAAATCTCATGTACAGATAAAATAAAAAAGTGCAGTTTTTGAGAGGTGCTTTATATCACATTATACACTAGTTTTAAATCCTTTAAACGTTTTAAATTGATTTCAACTCAGCTGTATTGCCTAGATAACTTTAAGACTTTCCTAAATTGTATTTTTCATGCTTTGTTGTCTATAAAGTATTTTTACCCAAAGTTTTAACATTAACAAAGTATTGATTTTAACACGGCCTAATGAAACGAAGACGGATACTCATTTTATGTCATATCAAAGTGCGAGTTACGTAACTAAGCCGCGTCTTGTTCCACTTCTGTTAAACGGCCAAATAATCACGATGTCCACACGTTTGTATTTAATAAGTAATCACTACATAAGAAATTGAAGAGTATAAATATTAAGCTTGATGGGAGTATATGCATACAGACGAAAGTACGATATGCATATAGGAAACGAGGAGAAATGTTTGAGGCCAATTTCGAAAATCTATTGGAAATGTTTTCGCATGTTTTTAACTGTTAGAATTACTCACGATAAATGTAGTTTATTATTATAATCGCAGCGGAAAGGCGCGATGTAAGGTATGAAAAAATACGACCACACGCGAGAAACTTTAAGTCGTACGGTTTAACTTCATGACTTCGCGTGCGACTACATTCAATTCCTGACCCGACCGCACGTGATCACATACAGACCACATGTTAAGCATAGGTGACCAAACTTGACGACGTGCAATTTTGTTGATTATAACTTAGGATTTATCACATTCATTTCTAGTAAATCGTTCGGACGTCAAATGGCAACCAAACGGACCAACCACAAGATTTCTTAGAACATAACAGCCGACAGAAACCTTCGGACGAAATTGTTCGATCATCAAATTGTTTAATTATAATTTTTTTTTTCACAGCTTCTGCGAACGTCGGAGCTCGAATATTAAATATCACCCCGAACTGAAATGCTATACCCTTTAAACATCACTTAGATCCTTTGTCAGTTGATTTCGCTCCATTCACTAGTTTATTTCGTTAAACTTATTGATAACAAGTACAATGTCTTTCTTCCTGGGACATTTCGATACTTAATCGATTATAAATTAACAATGAATGAAACTGAAAGTAAGCATAGCTCACCGGAAACTTTACCTTCAATCTAACCTAACCTGTTAATTTATCTCGACCATTCATTTGGCATGCAATTTAATTTTTCTTTCAATCAAAAACTTTCAGTGAAAAACTTAGCAACAACCGACTATTTACCTTTGATAAACCAGACATACTGGATAAAACTGATGGTCATATTTTAAGTAAACGGACGCTATGTCAAGGCAAAAGTGTGAAACGGCAATGCAATTGTATACACTGCAAGAAATACATACCCTTTCTCTCTCGCTCGCACGCCAGTTTGATATAAAATTTTCAATACTTTTTATGCACCCAAGTTTCTATTTCTTAGCAGTGCCTCTGAAGACATCCAGGCTCGAATGTTGTTGCTTGAATTTACAAGTATCGTTTTCTTGGAAGGCGTATTAACGCCGAACACGTCACAGCTTTCTTTCTTTGAATATCTCACCATGCAGAGAATGATTCACATTTTGATGATTCACACGAAACACATGATTCAAATGACTCACATTTCGGCAGTACTCAAACCTTTCTGATTATTTCACTTCGATTTCCACACTGCCTACGCAGCACTCCATTTTTATTTCATGGTTTTAAGTTCAAATCTGCCATTACTGGTCCTTCAAGACCTGCCCAACTTTTGCTTTCGGCACAGATTCTCACGATTTGCCATAGGAAGATTGCCAACACTTATGCAAAGGCTTGCGAGATCTTGCAAAAGAATTGCAACAAATCACGTCACGCAGGATTAGATTAAAAATTCTCATGCATGGAATACCTCACAACCTTCCCATTCATAAGCCGACATGTTTGTTCAGTTAATGATACAAATTTATTCCGTACAAGATCTGGCAGGCCTCGATTAACTGCGACCTTCCCAAGATACTTAGCTAGACCCTTCGAAGTCAATGATTGTACCAAAAAGTAAAGCCAAAAATAGCAAACTTTGGGGGCCTTTTTGGACATTAGTTTCAGGCTCCTACGCCATCACTTGAACGTTAAAAATTCAAAGGTTGATAACTGCCGTGACTGATTGCAAAGAATTCCAATCAGTCACGGCAATTACCAACCTCTGAACTTTTTACCTTGTTTAAAACTGTCTACGAAGTATTCTATTTTTATATCATTTGAACGTCAGTTTGAGCTCGATCAACATCGAAATGGAGGAGAAGGAGACTCAAACGGACTGCCATAAAGACTCCATGTCTGCTAGTTTTGGTCTCGCTCTTTGATTGGTCATCAGCCTATCTCTTGTAATACAGTTCAGTGGGCTCAAGTCCATGGTGAGAAATCTCAAACTGCCAGTTTGACTTCGTCGTTGTTCACCGGTAAGATACGGAAATGCTTGTCGATGTGAGTTTGTTCCCGTAGCCGTCTGATGGACACCATAAATGGTTCTGTGTGAACTGTGTCATAATGTTCGCTTCTGAATTATATCTAAGATACAGGCCATTACAATGTCGTCTATGGCAGTGGCAAGACTGACTTAAAAACCCTGACATCGTTCAACTCTCCGACAGTCTTCCGTACGAGGATGTCAAAGTCGGAGCCAAAATTTACAAATATTAAAGCAGCCCTGACAAATCCTCCACCTCATAAACCATCCTCGGCAAGTACAAGACAGTTTGATTAACGACGGAAAATGAATATCCCTTAGTTGTCCGACAACCTTCCGAAGGACTATGTCAAACTCCGTGCAAAAAATTTCTGCAAAATCACCAAATATTAAACCAGCCCAAAAACTTCTCCATCATATAATGTCCCCGGTAACCACAAGACAATTGGATAAAAAAAAAAGATCGAACATCATTCGTTTCTCCGACAATCCTCTGATGGCCGTTTAAAATCTGATTTACACTATCCAGTTCGTTGTCGTAAGTCACCTCGACCGGACAGCTTAACGAAATCGAGTTTCAACCACTTGCTGGAAATCCCAACTGTAAAAGATACCTCTAAATTTTCTGTGGGTAGATGTTTTAATGAGTTGCCACAGGGCTTACGATCTGAGAAACAGTTACAGTCATTTTATAGTAAAGTTAAAACTTTAATTTTTAAACCAACAGGCAAGGGAGAGATTGGGGTTGGGGGATTAGGGTACGGTTAGCTGCATTGGATGAAGTTTTCTTCTTTTTGTTTTTATCGTTTATGTAACTTCATTTTAAAAATTTACTGTTACTTTTAAATTAAATTGTTAGTGATCCTGTAGACAGATGTTGTAGATGAAGAGACATTCTATGGGAAGCTACGATAAAGTCTTTATTAAATATATGTATTATATTATTATTATTATTAAATGGGTAAACCTCATCCCGGAAGGATTCAAACGGCCGTATACTTAATTTTTATATGGCTTCACAGCGGACTGGTTGGTTGAGCTTAAATGAAAGAATCTTGTGGTTGAATGTGGAGCCAAAAGTTGTTGGGTCAAACTCATAATTCATGAGGAAAACACGAATGAAATTTTAAACGGCACCGTTGTTTGGAAATGTGATCTCAAGCCAAGCTGATTTTTTAGTTTGTCTTTTGCATTTGGTTCAGTGCTTGAAAAACTTGGCTTTTGAACATGGGCCCCCGTTGATTGCAGTGATTTTATTGATGGGACTACCCTTTGGAAGTAAAGGTTTTATCCATTCATAATTCGCTCTTCATATTCACAGGCCTGAGTTCGCACAAAATTGCGGTAACGTTCGACCTGATGTTGTCTATGAACACGGACTCGCTTGAGATAGCACTTCAAACACTGGACAGGTTACTTTGCGGGCTTTGTCTTAGTGCTGAATTTACATTCCGCTCTCCAAATTTACATTTGTCACTTTCTATTAAGAATGGGATGAGCAACAACTTCAGTTTGATGTTATTTTAAAGCTCAGAACCAACAAGACAAAACTTAACAGTTTAAAAACTTTGCATGATGTGCTATAGGCTTGTGTTTACTAATTTCCATGACGAATAACAAGAAGAATGACTTCAAGACCTAGTTTCAAAAACTTTGTGACCAACTACTCCATCACCAGATGGAATTCCAAAAAGTTAATGAATCAGCAATCATTTCAAAAACAAAAAAATGTATACGGTTCTAGCGAGAAATTTTATGCACTAATATCGGGGATAAAGATTAAACTTAATGAAAGGGAAGGCAGGACTCACATAGAAATGTGACTTTCTTGTAAGTAATACCGTGAAATGAGGTGTATTAGCTGTTGAATCTCCTGCTCGATGAGGGTCGTTTAGTAAAGTTTCCTCGGGCCTTCGGCCCTCGGGAATTTTACTAAACGATCCTCGCCGAGTGGGAGGTTTAATAGCTAATTAATAGCTAATGCACCGAAATTTTATGGTATTACTTTGTAATATGATGTTTGCCAAAATTCAACTAATACTACTTCCAGTGACGTCATTGGAAATAGTACACCTTTTGCTGTTCATTACCAGAAAATATACTATTATTAACGCCAACCTCAAACTCATTAATGCAAAGATATATCCATTTTATTCAATCGACATTTACTAGCGTAGATGTGCAACCATTTCCATAAAAGGGCATTCTATATCGCCAACGGACAACCATTAACACCATTCTACTATACTTTAGGGATAATAAAATTTGAATTACTCAAGAGAAATATTTTGCCTAATTGAAATTTTACTATCCGTAATGTATAGTAGAATGGTGTTAATGGTCGTCTGTTGGTGTTATAGAATGCCCTTTGATGCAAATGGTTGCGTATTTACGTTAGTGAATGTCGATTGAATAAAATGAATGTATTTTGGCGTTAATGATAGTATATTTTCTGGTAATGAATAGCAAAAGGTGTAGTATGTGAGTGAGATTTCTCCTGACGGAAGGATCAGCATTACACAGTTGCATAGATTCTCAATCTGATGAAATTTTCTGCATGAGGCACATGTAATGGTCACCCGCAAGAGGCAAGAGGCCGGTTGTTCTGAAGTCGATAAACTACATCCTAGGTTTGTAAACTAAATTCCGAGGATACCGCCACGGAAGCTTGGAATTTCATTTACAAAGTTTCTCTGAATTCACAAAACTTTCGTCCCATGACGCTTGAACGCAAATAGCCAACCCAAACGTACAGAAATAATAGCAGGTTGAATCTCGAGCCTTGGATTATTGCTAATTGCCCACCGAACAACAGGACCCCGACTCTTAATGATACTGCAGTGTTTCTGGTAAATGTTTTAGCTTTGTTCAAGCGGATTTTGTCGTAGAAGTTTGTTTACCGATGACAATTTTCGATGCCGGTTCGCACGCCCTAACCTTAGTGGTAGAAGGATTCCAATACCAAGAGGTTTATATATATATATATACACATATATGTACAACCTATAACTTTCTGATATCAAATTGCGCGCTCTTACCATGGAACTACGAGAACAGTTTGGAGAAAGAAGACTAGATATATGTACCTCTAACTTTATGTATAACCTGTAACCTATGAGCCAAAAAAATTCACAAGGCGAAAGGTTACATTCATTACACTAACAAAAAGTTGGTTGCATCCCATACAACCATTGCATGAGGTACAAAGTCTCATGCTAATGTCGTCAAACTTTCTGGTGTCAATTTCGACGTTCTAACTATTATTTAATAACTACTTCTATGATCCGTTCTTATCAGTATGAACGGATTTCTAGACTCAAGCAGTCTGTCGTCTTAAATCTCGGATTTCCAGAAAAGCTTGGAGGGGTTCCCTTGTACAATTCTCTAGTGGTTTCAAATAACCGAAGAGCAGTCTCCTAGTGGTGGTGGGACACTAATTCCTCAGCAAAATTCATGGCTGGAAAAGGTTCTAACGTAAAATGTGAATTCAGGACGTAAGTATTACAAACTTCTGATTTCTAAATATTAAAGACAGTTTGACTTTTACGAAAGTCTGAATAGATTTTACCTTTGCCGCAGCTTCTGTCCATGTCTTCTCGCTTAAAATGCGACCTAAACTACTCCAAGTTTAAATGTCTTAAAGTCTACCAAGAGATGTCATTCAAAGCTTCCACGCTCAGTGGATATGTGTGACGAACTAAAGTTCTTAGTGCTCTTAACGAGACATCATCACTTGATGAGAGCTGACAGGAAGACGTACGTAAAACCTCGTAGCTAACGCTTCGGAATGATTATGCAAATGGCACAAAAATAGACGCACAGTTTCGATACGTTTTCGACTTCCGTCAACGTTCCAGTTTCCTTATTGATGCTGAACGTGTCCACAGCTCTTGCAAAACACAACAGTTAGATTAATTACGTCACATTAGAGTACTTAACGTCTGTGGTTGTAATTATACCAAAATATGTGGGCTGCTGGCTTGCTGAACTAACACGTACTTATGTAGTGTTTTCAAGACGTAATAAAAATAAGCCCTAGTCCAAAAGTATTTACACGTAGCCGAATTTTCGTTCGTTTACATTTGTTATCACAGAATATGTGAAGAGCGGCTTTGAGTACAATTTAGCCACTTCACTGTCAAACTGCAATTGAATTACTTTCTTTTAAGAGAATTACTTACGTCTAGATTCAAGTCAAGATGTTTAAGTTTAAACTGGGTTGGTTGTTTGAAAATTGTTTTTCATGAATGATTATGTGAAAACAGCTACTGACATGGATGACTAGTTGATTTTATAGTTGAAATATTCTAATAATGGTAAATAATACGACTAACTGATGTTTCAAATCTAGAAATTAGAGCAAGAATGTGCAACGTCTTGATTTATTTAATATTTGCTCATTGTTTGCACATTGAATACGCCAAACAATAAGCTGAACGGTCTATCGATAAAGTAACACAAGTCACCCAGGAAAGCTAAACCTACTTTGTTTACTGCTTCGATTGCTTTAGTTATTACTAGTGTGGACTCCAACTTGCTCATAAATACAACTTTGCATCACAAAAACGTGTCACTGTGCACGCTCTTTAACACTTGTTTTGAATAAAATGAAGGACTGTGAAGACAAACACAAAGCATACAATAAAGTTTTCATTGAGGCAACCAAAGGCCATGTTCAGCTGGACTGAAGTATTTTTGATAGTTAAAGAAATCAGCAATTAGGCACTTGCTCCTTCAATGTTGGGTCAGACAAAATCAGAAATCAGTAACTTGTTCACCTACCCAGACAAATTTCATTCCAGAACAGATAAACTGCTCCCTGTTAAAGTTCTGGTTTTTTGAGCTACTTTCTCATCCCACAAACTCTAAGCCATGTTTTAATTCTGTACAGTAGCAACTTTGTTGCATAAAATTGTGAATAAACATTGGTATTCATGCATCTTAGTGTATGCATTTCTAAAGGGTGTTTTGTTGACTTTTACAATTTTAATCACTTTCACTCCAGGAGGTTAAAACTCATTCCCTGAGCAATGAAATAGTTCTTTGGGGAATGCAATACTTGTTTTGGCAAGTATACTTTATGCCATAAGTCTCAGATGGCCATTTCAATTTTCTGATTACTTGCACCTTACTCTTCATAAGCACTAAATAGTTAAATTATCAATCTCCATTTAACCAGTTGCTCCACAGATGAAAATTTTGTGACTAGTCATGTAAATGAACATTCAAGTACATGTTATTCTTTGTGAGAAGTATGCAGATGAGCTATAAATTTAACATTACTTGTAGTTTGTGCTTGTGTGCTGTAAATAGATAAACCATACACTTTCTGAAAGTTTACATTAAAAGGTATCAGAGCAGTTAATTCGGTTATTCTATTTTTTACCCATTACCACATAGAATAAGAATGACTTCTAGGACTAAACAGAATACTGTATCTCTTTTTCACAAAAACAAAGAACTATCACGTGCAGTTGCTATAGACTAAAACAAACACAAAACCTCAAGTTGTTTAGCAGTATTAAGAGCTCTAAGCATGTTTGGAAAATATTTGTGCCACATGTTTATAGCCTTTTAACTAATGAATGATCATGTATCAGGATTTTAGTCAAAAGTTTGTTCAGCTTATAGAAATTTAAAATAAAAATTTCTTTCAACAGCTATACAGTCGACGTTCTTCATGACCGGATACAAAAGGTCAACAACAAGTGAGAATGAAATTAAAAGATAAGATCAATGGATGTGACGGAAGTGTAATTAAACAATTTCTGTCTTGATTTTATATCTTTTTTACAATCCCAGAATTACAGGTACAGTTATGCATTTTCAGTTTCAGTTACTATAATTACATGCCTTCTTTGAAATCAAAAGATAAGAATGATGGTAGTGTGGTAAACAAAGTTTTTTTTCAGAACTATATTGTTGTTTTTATATGGTCCCAAAACTTACTGTAAAGCAAGTTGTTTTCATATCTTCCTGTCTCCATCTGTAGACTGCTTTGAAATTGTTAACCAATTATTAACAGTTATGGGTAGCACAGCACCTATATGCTCAGCTTTAAACATCATATTATTAAGTACCTTGTTTGGTACCTAATTGAGCATTAAGGCTATCATGCAATACATATGATCTATTTAGAGACCTAAATTAAGTGTTGCCAGCAGAGCTGTTTCACACTATCCAAACAGTAACCAATGAAAATTAGCCAAAACCTCCATTACATAGCTATTTTATAATGTCACCTAATTTGCACAACCCTAATAATAAGCCCAGTAACCATAACCAGATGTTTTAAATAATTTGATTTCAAATTTATGGCAATCTCCTGGGCTTTTTTCAACTCATAAGTTTTTATTAGTGAATTAGTAGTTCAAGCCATACCATCTCAATTTTTGTTGGTCTAAAACAAATAAATTTACATAATCCAATATACTTAATCCCCACAACTTCTGCTTTCAACAGAACTGTTAGTCTTTACACAATATACTACCAAACCCTAAAAAAATCTTCCAACATGAAAAGTCTCGGGATTCCAAGTGACAGGATAAAAAGGTATGCAGTAAGGCTGTGTTAAGAGAAATATGCAGCTTCTTGTCAAATTTATTTTGAGGAATTACACACATGAACAACTTTAGCTTTCAGATACAAGAATCACAATGTTCTTTAAACAAGGTTCTTGGTTCATGAAACTAGCTAGTCAGAATGAATCTAACATGTAAGTGAACAATAACTTTCATAAAAAAAAAAAGGTCTGGGTGTATGGTCTCATTCATTACAAAAACCTTGAAACGTCATTTTACTTCAGATCTAATCTCACATACTGGATATCATTTTTCTTGAAAAAAGTGCACAGAGGTTTCTTACTGAGAATTATTTTTCACTTGATTTAATAGCCACCATACTGATGTTCTTTAACAAAAGAATTCTTATCATCTTCTTTTGTCATGAACACCAACAAGGCTGCCATGTTTTTTGTTACTTGAATCCCCAGGGATGGAGTGAAATTGCTTGATATGCCACCACTACAATAATTTAAGACCATTTCACCGTCTCATCTTCCATTTAAACCCCACCAGCTGTGCAATATTAAGGGTCATTGTTTAGTAACTTAATCACGTCTATGTCCTCGACTTATGCAAATTATTAATACGATAAGCAGCTCCATCTCCATAATGATCAGCAAAATAATATTTCAACAGCTTCTGGTCAAAACAGTTGAAAACCGACCAAAAAATACTCACATCTTTGTGATATTTCTTGCAGTGAGATTATGCGCAGTTTAACACCATGCGAGGAACAAAGATCCCTTGCAGTAATCAACGTTTGTATTTATACCTAAACTTTAGCTCGAGAATTGCTCAACAAAATAGAAATTGCCACGATACCCAATATAGTCAGAGCATGGGTTTATGACAACAAGGAAAATTCCCATATTTCAAAAGACTAGACATTTGCTGAAACATGCTCGGTGAAGTGTCTGATATTGAGACGCCACGGACGAAGAAGTTTCATTAACTTGTCACTTCGTTCTTCCGAATTGGTCCTTAGATCGACTTATCATGGCTTACCTGAAACCTTTGGTTTATTTTTCATTTCTGTCTTCTTGTTTCTTTGTCTTCCAGTTCCCACATTACTTAAAGTTTGGTTACAGTCGAAACTGGCGGCTAGAGTTCTTGGAAGACTTATAACTTCCCGGAAGACCAATTCAGAGAATTCGTCTGAGATGACCTTCGAAAGGCATCATATTCCACCACTTCAGTCTTGAGATTTTCGTTGTCCAGTTTCTTCCGGCAGTGAGTATTCCACCTTGGAATTTCACGGCTCTTAAAGGACGTCCCATCCGTCAAGATGAGTTTTCGGGATAGACAGTCACACAACACAACTGCGAGCGCAATGGAAGTTCGAAATGCTAATGTTACTTCGATAAATTTAGTTTTTACTTAATTTATAGCAAAGGGACACTTAGAATCTTCAACGTCGCAGAGAAAGGCTTACTCTTTTTATTCCTCTGTTGCTTCGCCATCATATACCTTTATCGTTCTATTTACCGTTAACTTCCATGTGCGAAGATTTTCAACGTATTACACCATCATAAGGTACTCCAAGAATTGGAGATTTTTCCAGGAAGGCCAACTCATTCGACAAGGAGTCTGAGTACAATGGCCGGGGTTTAAAATGGTTCCTCTGTCCCAGATCCCATCGATCCAACTCCAGCTCGAATTCGAGAAATTTCGCAAATGATACAAAATTACTTGTTTCGAGTTCTGTGGTTGGATCACATAGGTGAACGATACAGGCAATTGCATCAAATTTATCACGGAAAGTAGTATTTAACGAAGTGTCCGCTAATTTACGTTGTTCAGATAGAATGGCACTAAAAATTTGTATTTGCATTTTGATGATTTAGGTGCAATAGGGACAAAGGAAAAATAGAAAGGAGGGATTAATTTTGGAGAATTAAGAACGGTTTTTCAAATTAAAAACCATTAACGGCCGACAATTTCAAAATTGTCGACAATTGTCTTTCGTCTTGCTATACAACTCAAATCGTGGGTTTACAAGTGCTATATTTCGGAATTTTCTTTATTTTTTACTTTTCAAATTTTACGGATTTGTTGGGTTTTTTTTTTTTTACCTATAAGGAAACTGGTCAGCAACAGCCAACGCAGCGCATGCGTAGTAAACGTTCTCTCTTTGTTCTTGTTACCAACGGAAACAAGTTGCAGATAAACGACCAGACAAGTTGGTTTATGCAGGGATAACTTCACAAAGAAATACTTGTTCTGCTTGTCACTTACATCCAGAAAATTAAAACGGTTTAACATGAGTGATTCAGCGGATGAGTTTGCCAAATTAGAGTTGGTTTCTACGATTGGTTTTGCAGGTAATCTTCGGCCGAATATCACATGGGTTGACTATCCCTGTAAAAAGGATTTGAAAACTCGAGATAACAAATTTTTAAGAATAAAAAGTTAAAGTGCGTTATAGTTGCTGCTAGTCTTCTCTATAAGGGTCAATAACGGTCCAGTCTTGGTCACTTTTGCCCAGAGACATGTCCAAAACATGGCTTAGAGTTGTGTCGATGTTGTATTGGGTACAACCAAAATATTTAAATTATTTGCGGTCAGTAAGGTGGTAAACTTACAGATGATAAGGCTTGGTGTGGCTATGTCTAAAACTCTCTGTCAAAGTGGAAAAATATCAAAACATACAACAAAATCATAAATTGGTTGATTGAGCATTTGAGCAGCCTTGCATAGCCACCAGGATAGTTCTTCTTCCTATAAAACTTTCTCACATTTTTTTGCCAATTTAGGTTTTGCAACCCCTGTTTGTCAAGTAGTGTGTACTTGAAGAAGTTTGGATTGACCAATGATATCTCATTTTCAATTTGTTTATTTCTTGTTTTATAAGGATGTATTCCCAGAGGTCTAATTGTCCATCCTGATCAACAACATTTAATCTACTGTCTTGGAAACACTGTAATTATCCAAGATATTGTTAAGAACCACCAAAGATTCCTTGTTGGACACACTGACAATGTGTCATGCACTGCTGTGTCCAAAAGTGGACAATTCATTGCTTCAGGTCAAGTGACTCACATGGGCTTCAAGGCTGATGTGATTGTGTGGGATTATGAGACATGCACCAAGCACTGTATGTTAACTTTACATAAGGTGAAGGTTGAATCCCTTGCTTTTTCCCCAAATGATAAATATTTGGTATCTCTTGGTGGACAAGATGACAACAGGTTAGTTTAATGCTCTGGGTCTCCTACAAATAAAAAATGACTAACAAGATTTGTCAATAGAGTTTGCATGGTCTTCAAAATTCTTCACATTTTGGAATCTGTGCCAAGAAGTCTTTTAACACGCTGAGGGACAAGGGTGCTCATGAGAAGTTGATTCTGATTAGTGTGAGGTAATTTCATTCAACGTAGTGGTGCACATTTCCTTTTACAGGTTTGTTTGGCAATGACTGTTGAATGAAAGCATGAATTAACTAGCACATTGTCACAATAAAAAGAGAAGTTGTTGGTTGATGGACTGCCAAAGCTTAAAGCAGAGAATTCTAGAGTTCTTTCAGATAACTCTGATAAGAGCGAAACGTACTTTCAGATAAAATTTGGGTTGGTAAGGTTTTCTAGTGAAAGAGTTATCTGTCTCAAAATTAACTAAAGAAGTCCAAAAATTAATAACAAAGTAGAAAAGTATAAGATGGTTGCAGTGGGGCATCATTTGGTTTTTTAATGTCAATCAGCAAAAGTAACATAGGAAGATATCACCAGAGCCTGAGGCTGCAAGGGAATAGAAATATTTAAGAGGTAAAATAAGGAAAGAAATAAGGACATGAAGTCATCCACTAAGCAACCAAAGAAATTCTTAGAATTAACTGCTGTTGTCCTAATATTTACTTCATTCTAGTGTTGTGATTTGGGATTTACAGAGGAAGGAAGCAATATGTGGGGCTCCAGCTGCAGTCCCTAGCTCTGGGACATCTTATGTTGTGGCATATTCTAACAACAGTGATGAACTTTTTGTCACTGGTGGGAAGTAAGTCCTGATACTGTTGAGTGTGCAGTAAGGTAGTAATCATGAAATTGGTTTTGAGTAAAACTTTTGAAACAGTGTATACTGTCTAATCTCAAATACCTGCACTTGTCAGGAGATATGAATTAAGTCCCAACTATAAAGCAAACAGATAGTGAAAAATATAGAAACTTAATGTGAATTTATAAAGGTATAAATTGCATTCTTTTTTACTTTTTTTCTAGTAAAACCATACGAGTATGGGAACTAGACCTTCCGAATCGCAAGATTCGTCCAACTGATTGCAACATGGGACAGTTGAAAAGAATAGTGAAATGTATAAAGGTGAACAGACTGGAACTTCTGTGATTTTGTTGAGGTTCTAGCTATAATTTGACAGAACTGATGGATGAAGAAACTTGTTCTCAAAGGTTTCAAAACAAGGCTTCGCGCGTCGCAAGTGACGTTTGTCAGTCGTGTTTCCAACGCCTGTTTTGACTATAGGTGCTCAAACTCTAGTTAAGTGTTATCTTGACTTTTTTCTCTAAACTTAAAAGTCAAACTGCTAGATTTTAAATTTTTCAGTGGCTGCGTGGTTCCAGGTTAGTTCCCCTATCCCTGCTGTGCTCAGGTCTCTAGGCCTCAATAAACCCTTATTTTCTACCACGCGCATTCCAACTCTCACTCCTAAATCTTTTTGAAAGCTCTGGTTCTAACATATTAGTTTTCCTACTTGTCGTCGAAGGTTGCTGAAGATGACCAGTCATTTTACTGTGGAACCACTAGTGGAGATATTCTTGAGGTACGGACTGGTGGAAATGGTTTTTAGTTTAACAACACATTGGCTGTAGCCATCCATTATTTGATTGTTGCTGTTAATCACTTTGCTTTCAGTACTGGTACTTTAACTACAGTATTTTTCATAACCACGATGCTTTTTTTCCACCTCAGGTCAATATGAAGACGAGGTTGTTCCGCCATTATGGTCCTCAGAAAGAGAAGTTTAGTCTTGGTATTCAAGCACTGCAGTTGTTAAAATCAGGTGATGTCCTCATTGGTGCTGGTGATGGTACAGTTGCATTGTTGAAAAGCCAAACCTATAAGAAAATCAGGTGAGTTGATCTATTTTGCTACCGAATCCGCGGCCGAAACTGGTTCCGATAAATGAAATGTAGCGAGCAATGAATCCAGGTACAGTTAACCAGGTTTACAAACATTTATATGATACTGTAGCACGATAATCAGAGTAATCTCACTAGGAAATCAAAAGTTACTCACGCCAAATCTGAGCCGAAAACTTCACAATTAACCTACACTGCCGAAGCAGTTGACTTCGGCAGTGTAGGTTAATTGTGAAGTTTTCGTTTCATAATACCCTGAGGATGATTCTGAAACAGAATCAAATCCGAGCCATTACTCAATTTCACTCTTTTACCGCGGAGACGACTCTCATTAACGAGTAAAATCGTGCGGCTCTTTTCGGAGTAAAATGAAATCCAATAAATTGGGAAATGGTTCAACTTGTCTTGTACGATGATCTAAAACCTTAAAGTAATGCCATTGTATTTTTGTTTTTGAGCGAGGGTCCTATCTTACTGACTAAAAGTGGTCTTATCTTTTTTATTTATAATTGTCAACTAGAACGGCAAAAGTAGATGGAGGTGTGACATCACTTACCTTACGAGGAGCTGGACATCAGGTGTAGTAGTAGTAATGTTAAATGGCCGAGTCGTGCTATTTTGATGGTCCTTGAAAAACTCACTCTTGCGTGTTTTTTTTCCAAATTTCACTCGAAACCGTGGTGTTGCCCATACAAATGACGAGTTGGTTTATACTTGATAAGAATTAGGACATAAGAGTTAGACTTCGGAGCCAGATTAATTGTGGAGACGTTTTAGTTGGACGAAGCCATTGTTTTTTTCTAGTTCTTTGTTGGCACACAAATATCACAGATGTATCGTTTTAACCTCATCGAATTTTCCAGTGAACTCATCAATACTTGTCACTACAACAAAGTGAATGATGTTGTCTTTCCACAGTAAGTAAAAGTTTTCTTTCAAATGCTTCGCTGTTCTCTTGCTTGTGCTTTGAAAGTAGTCATAATGCCAAATTTTAAAACAGTGATCCACCGCTACAATCTTTCATGAAAAAGTATTCTTTTATATTACTTATTCTGATTTCCCTATAACCCTCGCACGTTTTTCACAGCGGTTACTCCGATGTGTTCGTAACATGTTCCAAGAACGACATCCGAGTATGGAACACCAAAACCAGCAAAGAACTTCTCCGAATTACTGTAGCGAATATGGATTGCAATACGGTGACAGTTTCAGTGGACGGCAAATCTATCGTTAGTGGTAAGTCGAGGATACTTTCCTTTTAATACTAAAAGGTAAAAAAAGGTAAAGTGCCTTTATTTACACTGGATATTCCTATCAGCAATATAAACTGTTCTCCCTAGAGGTCCAGTAAGGGCCACCCCTCATGGGTCCAATGTTACTACAGGACGAAACCGGAGTACCTGGAGAAAACCTGCGATGTTTGGTGGAGTCAAACTGGACAACACTCTTCTCACATGTGACCGAGGTAACTTTAATCACATAACTGCACGGAGCCGGAATCGAACCCTTGTCACAGTGGTGAGAGACACGTGCACTACCATTGTGACACGAGTACTTCGTACTGAAAGCAATGGCGAAGTGAAGGTCTTGCCTGTGGGCAGCCGAATCTCAATAGTTTTATACTTAGGTAGTCTGGAAGCATGCAAATCGGACTCGTTCTCCCACGCTGTTTTTTTTTTTTCCATCAAATTTGGCCGTTGGAGCGACATGGTCTTGAAACCATTGGGAGACGATCAACCCTTCGTATCACCTTCGGTAAGGCCAGTGGTTTGTGAACTGCAATCAATGGTTATTTTCTGAATTGTGGAGTTCAACTCTCTTCGATCTGAATTCTGACTTTTATTGTCAACATCTGGCTAACGCCCGACTATTTTAAATGAAGAGACGTTCTCTGACCAGAAAGTTTTATTATGACGAGCTTTCGGCCACTAGACTGTGGTCTTCAACAAGTACAGGACTAATGGCTGACGTCTGGCTAACGACAGACGATTTTGCTCGTCAGCGGGAGACATCTCGGACTGGAAAGAGTTAATGCTGCGTCATTTTGACGTCAGTGCAGGCTGAGTTAAACGGTCTTATCAGGTTTGAAACCTGTTTTTATCCAGCTGTAATCCAGCCTTGTAGTAACTGACAAGTTCTGGAAACTCTGACTAGTTGAATCGTGAGCTTGTAAAACAGAGATGACTTACCCGGTGGGTAAGTTCCTAGTAGTGAATAAAACCGCCCGTGCTTTAAACTGCTAAACTTAAATTTAGTCCGCCACCAAATAACAATGTATCAATTCTATCGTGCTGAAATTTGAGTTCGTTTTTACAAAGTATGTGTAGCGTTGTTCAGTATCCGAGTTTCCCTCGTTGAGAAGAGTGTTGTCCAGTTTGACTCTACCAAGCATCGCAGGTTTTCTCTGAGTACTCCGGTTTCCTCCTGTAGTAACGCTGGACCCATGAAAGGTGGCCCTTACTGGACCTCTAGGGAGAACAGTTCAGACAGCTGATAGGGTTATTCAGTATTAATAACGGGACTTTACCTTTAAATAGTTCTGGAACCAACCTGTCCACTCCGGTTATCATAAGAGCAAATTAAACAACGGTCTCGTCTCGAGTATCTAGCCCAATACTCAAATGCGGTGACAGCTAGACCATTGCTGCTTATCTTATCACATAGTTCTTATTTCACCAGGTTGGAGTGATAATAAAATCCGTGCGTACTCCCCTGAAACTGGTAAACCAATGTACACCATCAACGACGCTCACAACAAGGGTGTAACCGCGATAGCAACGACATTTAATGGTCAAAACTTAATAAGTGGCGGAGGGGAGGGACAGGTGCGTGTGTGGCATGTTACGCCGTATCAGCAGACCATGCAGGAAGCCATGAAAGAGCATAAAGGTAAGAACGATGGCAGTGATGGCAACAATGAACCCATCAGCAGCGAGTCATGTTGACTTTCCTTGTCCGTTACTTTACTTATATCTTTGTTCGGTTTTTTAAAACATTTGTTCGTTTTAAATGAAGAGACGTTCTCTGACCAGAAAGTTTTTATTTGGACGAGCTTTCGGCCACTAGACTGTGGTCTTCGACAGGTACAGGACTAACGAAAGATAGCTACTAATATACTTGAGGTTACATCATCAGATAAAAATAAAAATGACTGCTATACAAAGAACACGTCAGAGAACGTCTCTTCATTTAAAATTATGCCTTTACCTGACCGCGCTTCTATGTTTGTTCGTTTGTTGATTCGTGCGTACGTACGTGCGTGCATGCATTACTTTATTTATTTGTTTGTTTGTTTATTTATTTGTGCCGACAAGTAATTCGGATATTTATACACGGTATCCTTGTCAGCTGTTATCTTATAAAATGAAAATAAAGAGATGTTTTTCAGAGGCATGTTCAAGAAATATTTTGCTTTACATTCGATCACATGAAATGGTATCTTCATTAGGCGAAAGATAAACATCGAGTGTCAAAAACTTACACTGTAAGACCCAGCTGGGACCAATCGCGAAAAATTGAGCCCCAAAGATTGTCCCCAATAGCATAATCCTGAGTTCTGTGCAAGAGTTTACTGTTGTGTAGTCGTGTGAATACATACAGTAAAAGGTTGAGAAACTGCCGAATCTCAAAATAGAAACGTTCATAATTTCTATTTTGATTTTTGGATTTTTTGAATGTTGTTTAGCATTCCCAACGCAGCGTTCTACTCCTGTATCAAGAGTTTATTGGTAACGAGAGAACGAAAAAACGATTTGCCTTTTTTACCACATTGACCACACATGTCGAACTTGTGGTTTTTCTCTAGGTTCCGTTACATGCATAAAGGTTCGGAAGAACGATCAAGAGGTGAGACTGTTTGTTCTCCGAGCTGGTAAAATTATCGCTCGGCTTTATCAAATACGACGTGGTTTTCATAGCCTTGGATATTGTAGGTGATCCAGCTATTATTTTTTTTTGCTACTGTAGTGTGTGACTGCCAGTACAGATGGAAGTTGTATCATTTGGGATCTTCAGTAAGTAAATTCTGCAATTACAAACTGACACTTTTTGCTTTTATTTACTTTGGCACTCCCTCGCATTACCATACTTCTTCACGATTCATTTCTACAATGCAACTGACTTTACACAGAGATCAGAGAAACTGAAAGGATTATACTTCCTGTCCTTCCTTCCTTCCACGCTTTTTCTCTTCTTCTTGACTCACTACGATATTTCAATCCATCTTCACAGACGTTTCGTCCGAAATCAAGTGATTTTTGCCAATACTTTGTTCAAGGCCATCTGTTATCGACCTGACGAATGCCAAATTATCACTGCAGGAACTGATAGAAAGGTAGATATCAATAAAGAATTCAGGAACGTGCTTTGCCTTTCTTTCGTGCACGTTAAGAGAGAAGCGTGTGAAATACAAAAGAAGCGAGGAGGTTGTCAGTTGAAGCGAGCAGGAGATCAACTTGAAAAACAAGATTTATTGCGGGATTTTTAATACTTCGCATGCTTTACGACAATGGTGCTGATATGCCAATACTGTATCATCGATGTGTTCTTTCAAACTTTGCACGGAGTAACAGATTTATGTCAAGTAATTTTAATTTACTTCCATGTATTTTTTGTCTTAATAATCTGCTTATAAAGACGAAAATACAAGAAGGTAAATACAAAGTACCTGAAATAATACTGTTTTATCAAATTTAGAAAATTATTTCTCCTCTAGATTGCTTACTGGGAAACGTACGACGGCTCCCAAATCCGCGAACTTGATGGATCTAAATCGGGGTCTATTGAAGGAATGGATATTTCATCAGATGGCTTGTATTTTGTTACAGGAGGTGCCGACAAACTGGTCAAGGTAATGAATCTCAGGGTGCACACTTTGAGCTAATCCTTTGACCATTCGTATGTAAAAGGCCAGAAGCGAAATTCGGAGACGTTTTAGTTGGTCTAGCAGTTATTAATTAACAAGGATAACTGCAGAAATTTCAGCTGCAGTGTGATGAAGTTAATCACTCTGTGAAACCCATCCACAAGGCAGATCCAAACGTCAAATGTGTAGAGAAGCGGGGTATTGGGTCAACAACTCCTGGTAACAAGCTATTGACATTTTAACCAAACCTTTACATTCCGAGATATTTACCTTCCCTAGACTGAAGAGAGATAATCCCACGTTTTTAGCGTCAGGAAGGCATTGATTCTGTTCCCTCTCCATGGATTCTCCTGTGTCACGCCATGGTCAGTTTCGAGGTGTAGCTTGTTAGCCTTTCGGCGGCTATCGAGAAGACAACTTTGGAAGACCAGTCCAAGTTCTGATTGATCAACGGCGATAGAAAACCCAGTAACACGACACAAAAAGATCAGAAGCAAGACACTGGTTTGGAAATTTGATCTTAACATAAAATTTCGACAACGTTTGATCTGGTTTTTTCGATAAATACGGATTCGTTTGTTGATGTCCAGATACGCTCAGAGAAGTGTTTCAGCTGATACGATAACACCTGGCAATTAGTTAACATGCTTGGCAACCCTCTCATTTTTCAACTAGTTTCTCGTTGTTTCGACACAAGATGAAGGTATCCTCTTGTGTTGTATATTATTCTATAACCCGGTAAAAAACCAAGTTTCTCAGAGTCTGCGTGAAAACCCTTTAAGATCGTTCGGCTGGCAGTTAAAGGGATAATCTGGGATGTAAAATCTTAGTTATCCCATCATTCATAGTCCTTTGAATAATGTGATTTTAACAATGGATTACACCTTTTGCTGTTCATTACCAGAAAATATACTATCAATAACGCCAACCTCAAACTCATTAACGCAAAAATATATTCATTTTATTCAATCGACATTCATTAGCGTAGATACACAACCAGTTGCATCGAAGGGCATTCTATAGCGCCAACAGACGACCATCAACACCATTCTGCTATACATTAGGGATAATAAAATTTCAATTACACAAGATATTTCTCTTGGGTAATTGAAATTTTGTTATCTCTAATTTATAGTAGAATGGTGTTAATGGTCGTCTGTTGGTGTTATAGAATGCTCTCTGATGCAAACGGTTGCGTATCTACGCTAATGAATGTCGATTGAATAAAATGGATGTATTTTTCCGTTAATAAGTTTGAGGTTGGCGTTAATGATAGTATATTTTCTGGTAACGAACAGCAAAAGGTGTAGTTGACCTGATTTTAAGCCAAAATTAGTCCAAATCCTAGATTAAGTTAATGGTTCCTTTAAATAACCAGCTTCTGTTGTTTTAATAACGTTGATTTTGGTTGACCAACAGAGTTGAAATTTCATGGTGCTTGGATATCTAATAAAACAATTCTTTCGCGTGTATGACACTACACGTCAAATGAATTCGTATCTTAAGAGAAAATCAGATTGAAAGTTATCGAAGGTTTATGCTATTTTTTTTTAAGATCAAATATCTGAACGTCGTCAAAGCACTGATATCTTTTGTGTTTTGCTAATAAACTATTAAGTTTGAGGTGACCTCTTGAAGGGAGGGAACGATTCATAGAAACGTGGTATGGCGAGAACGTTGATGGCGCGTTAATGTTTCAGTTCTTATTGTCCTTCACACAAAGTCGAGTTGTGTAGAAAACGTGCCTACGGAACCACAACTCAAAATATCAAACTCTATGCAAAGTTAATCAATGATTTAAGAATAGAGTACTGCGTAGACAGTGATAAATAAGGTAAAAAGTTAAAAGGTTGGTAACTGCCGTAATTGATCTCACAGAATATCAACGTTTCTTTCTCTGACGAAGGTCCTTTGCTCGAAACGTTGTATTCTTTGAGATCAGTTACGGCAGTTATCAGCCTTTTAACTTTTTGCTCTATACAAATTTACTGGACAAGCGGTAAGCCACAATCTTTCCCCTTTAACTTTCTTTTTAAATTCTTTTCCGTAGGTTTGGAAATATGAAGAAGGTTCAGTGACCCATGTTGGGACGGGCCACAGCGGCGACATAACAAGACTGAAGATATGCCCCAACAGACAATGGATAGTTAGTGTTAGTGCAGACGGAGCAATCCTTCGTTGGAAATACCCTTTCTGATCGTTTGCCGTATTGCCGTTGAAATAATCCGTAGTGTTCCCACGTTTAGAAACCTAAGCTGTTGTATATACATTAAGAGTCCAAAATGCTTAATTATTACTAATCCTAAAACTAATATATACCTTGTATATTTAATAAAAAGCTGGGGTTAGGAAAATACGTCGGTTGGGATATTGTCGTTGTTCAATTTCCACAATGTTTTATATTTTAAAAACTTGAATTAAAAAATGTTTTTTTTAGATGTCTTTTATTTTCAACATCACAAGTTTTCTACATCGCAGAACAGAGAACGTTAAGTTATTGATCTTCTGTTGGAGTATTAACTTCGGATTATTCAGGACAGGTATATCACCATTTTGACAAGGGATCTTCACTTTAGGTACGGCAAATTGATGTTGTTTTAGTTGTTGTCCAAGAATATTTGCAAATGAAGGACGTTAATTCACCTTACATACGGTAAGATACAATTATAACGTTTATTTTGTATGCTTCAAAATAACACTTGAACGGTTCAACCTAACAAGCTCGACAGATTGCAATTTGAGCGTTAATTGTCCAAGATTTGTTTTAATAGATAAAATCCCTTATGATTTATTACATCACATTAGCAAAAAGGTTTTAGAATACATGTCCTAGAAATCAATTTTTTTGACCATATAATTTTATCAATTTAACGCAATCATTAGTTTGTTGCTCGGTTCAATAGTCAAATGATTTTCATTTGCGCTTTCCTGATGAATTATCAGTGAGTGTTTTAAGCAGTGTAGAGTGACATTTGCACACATTAACTCAGTTATGCTGGTTATGTGGTTATGCTGGTTGCAAAGGAGTTAACATCAATGTGCGAATAACACGTCGAAACAAAATCAATGAAAACGTGAAACAGTTGAACAAATGTTCCCCTTTCATTGAGATAGTTATAACTATTTCACTGCTGGAGCTCTTGCCTTGACAAGTAAAATTGTCAGACGTTAGCCTCAGTAAAATAATTGAATTCTTATGTAGCCAGGAAAGTGTTGAGATGGTTTTTGTCATAGAACTGACGATATTCTCAAATTAAGTTATTTAAAGGAGGAGCCAAAACTTTTTGCATGTTCCATTTGTTGGTGAAATCTTAGATTAGGTATGTTAAATTTCATATTATCTCAAGTCAGTTTAAGCTTGAAGATTTAATCATGCTGTAAGGAAGCAATCATCCGTATTTGCATGTATTTCTCATTCATTTACTTTTCATTTTCAATCAAAGGCCTCCCCAAAGGAGGTGCCTGTAAAATAGGAAATGCAAAACTGCTTGGAGAACAATCTTCTCAACTCTTGTACAGGTATAAAACTAATTCCTCTCCAAACAACATTGTCCTGTAATTTTCTAAACATAATTAAGGCCAATGCTACTATTTCACTGGAGGAAAAAAAAAAGAGGAAGGCCTGTAAAAAGATTGCTTTTAGCTGAGCTTTGTGAGCAGAAACATTTCCTGGAAAGACAATCTGGTAATTTTAAATAAAATAAGTCCAGCAAATAGGATGACTTACACCAATGAGGTTTATTTATCATTCATATAAGAAGAAATATTTACAAAGTTGTTGTGACTAATAATTAGAAAACAAAGTTCATTTCAACACCATGTAATTTTAAATAAATGGGAAAGGCTTTGCCTATTAGTCAGCCCCATGCTTGGGTCTTGCAATAATAAAGGACTAGTTTGCCATCAGCACCAAAGCACTGCAAGTGAAACAACACCAACTTTGATATTTCATAATACAATTTGTTTTTTCAATCTTATATTAATCAGACTGAAGGTTACTGATTATAAAAGAATTGGTGTAAAATTCAAAACTTTACCTCGTACAGATTCTGGATTAGCTGGTCTGGGTATGGAACAAAACACTGATTCACATAAAGAAACTAAGAAAAAGGATAAAGCAATTATGTCACTTTCAAATCCTGGTAGTTCACAAACAATTGTTACATTGAAACTAAAACATGCGAATTGCTTTAATTACAAGATGTGCCATGCAACAAAAGATTCTTACAGTCAAATTTGCAGTTTGTTTAGGAGATATATCACAACCGTACCAGTATAAAAATTCAAGACTGTTTATTGACTTTGGGAGAGCATTACAAATAATGTATTTCTGTTATTGTGGAAGCTGTTTTCACATTGCAGTGGCTATATTGGAAAGGACTGGAGTGCATTAAGTATCATAAAATATTTTTATTGTTAAATCAGTAAAAATTCATATTGGTGTTAAAATTGAAGAGTATAACTCCCATGACTGTCAAATAGATCAGTTGCAGATGTAGTACACAGATAGTGGTTATAATGTACATTGGAGCAGCTATCTTCAAAACAGTTCAAGGTTTTGAATATCTCTGTATATACTATGTGTGTCAGGTTATTTAGTGTTAAGCACACTTACTAATGAATCTGATGGCATACATTTTATATATTTTCTAATAAACTCCACTAAGTATGCAACAGTCTTGTTTCCATCCACAGCCCATTTCTTCTTCTTCATAATAGGAGCATCTCCTGCTGCTTTCAGCAAAACATCAACTAAGAAGTATTGTGAAACAAATTATACTTAATAGAAGTACACTTAATTGTAGAATTTGATATATTTGAAAATATATGCATAAAGTTGGGTAAGTTATTGCAAAATATGAAGCAGACTTCTAACAAGCTTGGGGTATGCCTGAATTTTTCACATTTTTCAATTGCTTGTGGACAAATCCAGAACAGAATATTTGTGACTTATAGCCAGGCTGACAACTGCATGTAACTGGTTAAAAGTTGCGATAACAAGTGTGCACAGCTCTTCAATGTAACAACTTGTCACATGGTTGAAAGCAATGAGCTTGAAGCAGCTTGACAAAACTATGCCATGGTCACAACTTAATCCCACACTTGCTGTCAGTCTGTAGTAAATGCACCTTGTGAACAAGCTGTGAGATTTTGTGCATGTAAAAATGAATGCTAGTCCCAAGAATGAAGGGAACAGATTTCTCAAGTTTTACCTAATTCAAGAGCTTCCTTGATTGTATGCATCCAGATCCCCTAACGCTTGACTCTCTTTGTTCTCCTTTAATTATAAATAAACGGTCAAGGAGAACTGGCAAGAGCCTGACTGAAAGCAGGCGAAAGTTTGCTATCTGAAATAGCTAAAACTTATATTCACATTTTCATTGAATTGTCAAAAGAACGTCCCCAAAAATGTTTGTTTCTTGTAGAAAATTGCATGGAAAGCAAACTTTAAGGCCATGGGGTGTATATTTAATGCTACTGAATTGACTTTACAACAATCATTATGGCTTATGACATGAAATTAAAAAGGCGAAAGTAAAGACTACAGATACGAAGTTGAATAAAGAGTAATTAAAAGGTTCTACAGAATAGCTGTACTTTTGCTTTTCGCTTCTTTAGCTGCTGAATTCGAGCTGCTCTTTTCTTCAGAGGTTGCTTGCGCTTGTATTTTCTCAGTCAGCTCAATTTGACATTTTGGTAACTCTGAAGTGTTTTCTTTCTGTCCTTCGTCGGCCATTTTGGATTTCCACGCCGTTGATTGGAGCAAGGGACCTGGGGAGGGCAATAAAAGAAACATTTTTTTTAATTCATTCACTCATTTTATATTCACTCTTTCATTTCCATGACTGTCTAATTTTGCTTGCCTGTTTTCAATGTTATGGAAAATGAATGCCGAATGCTTAGTTAAGTATTTCCATGTCTCTTTTCAAGTGTAAACAGAAAAGAATTGATTTTATATCTGTACACTTTTCAAGGAATGTTCACACAATTAATTCTGCTAATATACTGCAGTTGTTAAGTTGTTTTTGTTTTTATTTTTTTAGGAAGGGTTTGTTTTTCTTTTTTTTGTTTTGTATTTTTCCCTCTCATTAGTTCAATTGTTGTAATTCGTTGTTGTACGTGAAAGCACGAAAGGGTTATCCTATTTCAGGCAGGGATCGCCAAGACAGTGAATGTGTGGATATGTTGGCAAACACTCGTTCAACTGAAAAGTCGATGATTTTTGCCTCTATGAACGTTACACTTCAGCAAAATTTTTGAACTGCTACCTACGAAATTCAATAGCATGCGAGCAATTTAATTATATCGTAATAATGACGATAGTAGTGCATTTTTAATACACTAAAACATTAATAGTAGTGGATTATCAATTTTGAAAAACTCGAGGCGATAACCGAGTGTCTGAAATCCGATATTGCACATACTGTGAATTTTTTAAATTACTTCAAAAACGAACCCCTTTATACGCTAATGGACGAAGATTGTTGGAAAAGTCATCTTTTCTAAGCCGCAAAAATTGGACGAGAAAAGTAAGTGCATGGCTATCACATAAAAACTCACGACAAGGTTTATCACTTTCTTTTTTGTTTTCCTAAAAAAATTCAAGGATGCATAGCCGTTTGGCAACTGGTTATTGTAGACAGTGGTGCGAACCGCAGATAGTTTTGATGGCTTATTTTCAAACCTTTTGAAAGCCGAAGAAACTCGGAGATTCTTAGGTAATTCTTTTTCACTGTTGCCGAACTACTTCAGAAGCGTTGACTTTGAAGATTGCTAGAATGGACCAGCAATGTTGGTTGTTGTTTAAACAATGTTTTTCACCATTGATGGACTGTAGTTGTTTGACGGTTGTTAGAACAAGGGCAAAATGCATTGATAGAGCAACCGTGTTTTGTTTTAAGCGTGATGTTTGACGAAACGACCCACTACATAAATTACTATGGGCGTTTGGGCGTTGTAAATTGCCTCGTGAATCGTCGTTGAAAATCGTTGCATAAGACGTTGCCTTGAGATGGTCAGTCGACCTTGTGAAGGTGTTATCGCAGCATCGATAGCTGAGAGAGATGCAAACGACATTGTTGTCGTGGCCGAACTGCGCTGTTGGCACCATGGTACATGGGGTGTAATTGAACGTAATGTCATTATACATGTTTGTTGAGATCTTTGAACAATTGTACGTTTTACTTATATTGGTTTATTTGTGCTTTTATTTGTACGGGTCCAGGTCTGTTTCACATACCTCTTGTCTTGCACGATATAATATGGTGAATTGAATTTAGGTTCAGGGGCCGCGGAACGATATTTTGAGTAGGGGGGCTGACAGGGGACGATATCATGAGCCCCTGGAAAAATTAAATGCAATATTTCTGAGACGGTCGTGAACACTTCTTATTTTACTGATTACTCAGAAATCACAAAGCACTGGTTATATTAACAGGAACAACTAAAATGCTATCAGCTGGTCACTCAAATATCGGATATGTTTATCGGATAATTAATATCATAAACTAAAATGCGAGTGTGGTTCTCGCTATGTAGGTAGAACAACTCAACGGTTAAGTGAAAGGATTAAGCAACATGTGCCAAGTGTTATACGAAACAAGACCGTACCATTAAGAAATCAACCGACAAGGCAATGTAACTCTCCTCAAACGATTACTTGTGACTCGGCGGCAATCGGTCGACACTTGTTGTCAAACAGATGTACCAATAACTATTCAGACTCCAAATTTAGCATCCTGGCAAAGTGCTGCTCAGCATTTTTTGTAAAGATTATGGAATCCGTGTATATTGGCGTTATTTTGATTTTCAATTCCTCCTACGTGGGAAGACATCGTTGCCTTTACATCAGGTGTAAATATAAGCTGATAACTCATTTCTCAACAGTTAGCAGACGTTTGCACCTGAAGAGTGGTCTGCCGAAATGCATAGTGCTTCTTTTTAGTATTTACTTTCTGTGTGTTGGTTCCTTTAGTTCTTTTCAGAACTGTCTTGTATAGCCATTCACCATGGTTAAGACGTTTTTCCAAGCGATACTAAAATATTTCATTTCTTTCCCAAAAAGTGGGCGGCTGAAGCCCCCCCAGGCCCCCCGCCTCCGCGGCCCCTGAGATTTGGAGAATGCCTCTGAAGTCTCAATTTTCACGGTGATTAGAACGAATATCTGGGAGGGAAAGTTTCAGAGGAAATCATGTAAGGGCAATGAAATCAGTGAGGTCTCTTGAGCAGTGAAAGGGTCTTTCATTTTTTCTCGAGATTAAGAAAACCCAGCTGTCAACCAAAATGAAACGAAATGGGAAACTAAATTTTCATTGGGATGACAAAAAGGTAACGATTGGTTGAATTGTGTGCGACCTCTGCTTGACTGCCGGAAAATCATACCAAACTTTTGACGTAGGTCGAACCATGTTCAAAGTGCGTTTCCTCTGTTTCGGCCTGTACCGCTGCGTAAACAATAGTTAAATGCCTTGTAAACATGAAATTACCGGAGGGATGAAGTACTGGTTTTACCAATCCAGATAACCACGTCGATGCTTTGCGACGTCAGGTTGCCCAACACCAACGCTGTTTATCGTTTCTATGGATTTCTTTCAATTTTCTTCCTCATCACTCTACCCTGTAATCCCTTAATCAGGAAAGCTACCCCCCGATCACCCCTTCGACTCAAAGAGTAATCGCATAATTATTCAAATGCACTTTTCGCTTTCTGAAATCGCCTCGTACACATTGAAATGGCCACCACGGAAGCAAACGGTGGAGATCCTGTTCGAATAAATCGTCGCGGTGCTATCAAGAAACAAGATATTTCTTTAGTCAAGGGGCATCAGTTTGTCCTAAGGTTCCTCAAGCAACCAACTTTCTGTGCCCATTGTAAAGATTTTATCTGGTAAATGTGTGCAATTCTAGTCTGAGTTTGTTGCTGCAGACTGTAGTGTTGTTTCGTCCGTCGAGTCCACTATTTTGACTTCATGATCGTTCGAGGGTGTTTGATGGTCGTTCTAGCTCTCGAGTTATCTAATTCCAGTGATCTTTATTTCAAATTTCAGGGGATTTGTCGGCAAGCAGGGACTTCAGTGTCAAGGTAAGAATTTCATAACAAAAACGTTTAACTGCGAACAGGATATCAGGTTGGTATACCCGTAGAATCTTGTTTATAATGGTGAAGTATTGTTTGCTTTTTGTTTATTTTCAAGTTTGCTCCTTCGTGGTCCATCGACGATGTCATGAATACGTATCCTTCGAGTGTCCAGGGGCAGATGTGCCGACTACAGACGTGAGTATGCCAAGTTCACATTTTTAGTTATTTTACTATGAAGTAACACAATAGCCTATATTGTCTTCAGTATCACGGAAATACAATGAGCGTGCACCATTCAAAGCTCCGTTATCTATCATCTTTTAGGCTCCCATATCGCCTCACGCCTTCAAGGTGCATACATACACAAGTCCGACTTTTTGTGATCATTGTGGCTCTCTGCTCTACGGTTTGATTAAACAAGGACTGCAATGCACTGGTAAGCCTCGTCTGATGTATATTTAATATATTTCAAGTAGAATCCTCGACGTTATTCGTATTTGAAGGTAACTGAAGATTCTTTCTTGCGTTTCTTTAGCTTGTCAAATAAACGTGCACAAACGCTGCGAGACAGTTATTCCAAAGTTATGTGGAGCAGATCACACAGAAAAGAGAGGACGGATTCATTTGAGCGTCTGTTTTAAAGGCTCGGACGGCAGTGGAAAGCTCACAGTAGAAGGTACAGAACGTTGATAATGTCGCAAACAATCGAGCGAAAGAAAGACTTGCAATTTCAGTAAATTTTTTCCCCTGTCAAGCGTTAAGCCATAATTCACGGTAGTTTTTTAAATTACATGGGACGTTATCAGTGCAGCGTCCTTATTTATAAACCGACACCAAATCATTAACCAAAGCAAAGACTTTGCAAATTTTGTATGGTTTATTTTACGGCATGAATATCTTTACAATAAATGACCTCTTTGAGACATCACAAACGACTGCATGTTGTGTGCTTTGTGTCAAATTACGATGTATGTAAATGGCATTTCTATTCCTCCCTTCGGTGACTGTTATGGGTGGCAGGTTGTTGGGATAGCCAGCTGGAACTTCTTTCTTAGTTATTAATTCAAAGAGATACTGTAGATGGCTTTCACCTCGTGAAACGTAACTGACAATAGCGAAAGTTAGCCAAAAAGGCAATCAAGCGAGTTCATGTTTCGCGAACGAAATAAGCAGATGCTAAAGTTGTGAGATTATTGTAACTGGGGTTACCTAGACAACTTGAGATCTATTTTAAAAAACTAGTAACGTGTTTAAAAATTCATGTTTATGAGGTTTGCACGGTATTTCTTTCCGGTTTTCTCGCTGGGATTTTAAAATCGATTAATCCTTAAACCTTCGATATCACGACAGGAAACACTAATCATATCACACTTGTTTCTTGATCCTCTGAAACTTGTGACTACGACATTTTAAATTACTGAACAAACATTGCCTTTCAAACCACTTAATCGTTTTCTACAACAGAAAACCTCCCATTTTAATTTTACGGTGTGAATTATGGACTGTACATCCTCAATGCTGACAGGTTGTAACTCACACAGGCTGATGCAGTGAGTGCCTGTTCTGACCCAGAAGATAAAGACGTCGTATTGAAATGTTTAGAATGGGAAATTTAAGGGCCAATCATCTGTTTTGCCTGCCCCAAAACTTCCAGTCTGGTCCCATGCCTAGGAATACATCTTACACTAAATAAATTTGTTTTACAGGGGCTGGCTTTGCAGGAGTCATGATAACTTATGCAGTGGTTGAGTCTCAGTGTGTGAACTGGCCTGTTCTTGTTTTGAACAACCAAATTTAATGTTTACATTCAATGAAGGAGATATTTGAGTGTCAGAATGGTACGTTTAGAGACATGCAAAGATTTCCTTCACCAAATGTAAACTCCATTTCATGTGATCAAGTGTACATGCTAAATATTCATTGAATATACCAAGTCAAGTTATCCACCTTTACATGCAAGTTGGTAGATAGATTTTAACATTCACAGCTAACCACAAGTGCTCTACTATCTTACTCTGGCTGATGCCAGATGATTTTACTTGTCAAGGGAGACCTCCAGTTGAGGAAGTGTTAAACTCAGTTGTTTAGAGTGTGGGTAATAAAGTAAATGGTTTGAACCCAGGAAAATCAGTACATGTTGATGATGGTAGATTGTCCAGGTCAGTGTAGTCTTGAGAAAGACTGTTGGTGACAGATGTTTTGGCAGCCTCAGTGGTGGTCATTCTCAGAGTCAAAAAGAGAGGGAGACTCTACTATGAACATGACTGCCACTGAGGCAGTCAAAACGTCAGTCACCAACAAGTATGGATAGTGCTCAGTGCTGCTCACTAATCATTAATTGGAGAACTAAGTAGCAGTGGCATTGTGAGGCCATCTCATAACTTGAGCCATATACACAAATCTACTGACAGAACAACACCCTAGGAATGCTTTGTAGCAATGATTTTTGAAAGTTACATCTTAATTTGTCACATGAGATTGGTCTATTCAAGAAGAAGGAGGAAAAAAGTTGCCACAAATTGGACTTTTATATACAAAATTAGCTGATGAAAATTTGTTTGGGGGGACAGTGTTCCCTTCCCAAGGTTATTGTGCAACTTCTAAGAAGTCTTGCACTTGTGAGCATGCATAATGAAATATTATTCTAATAGAAATCTTGAGGGAAAAAAATTGAATACTGTTACCATCATGAGAACATGATTAAATGGTTCTCTTTTCAACAGATTTACCATTTTTTGCTGATTGTTTTTCTCTTTCCAGTACGTGAAGCAAAGAATCTCATTCCAATGGATCCAAATGGCTCGTCTGATCCTTATGTTAAACTCAAGCTTGTACCAGATCCTGTTAGTGACACAAAACAAAAAACTGGCATCAAGAAGAAAACTTTGAACCCTGTTTTCAATGAGACCTTCCAATTGTAAGTCATAAGTTACAATGTTCATCAACCCCTTTCAGGAAAACGTTTTTTGAGCATGTATATGTCTTAAAAGGAATCAAAGCCAGAGTGGTCTAGCTAGTGCATTTCTTGTAAGAGAGGGCTCATAGTGACTCAGGAATCTCAGACAAATTAAAGTAGATTTGGGGCACATCTTAAATACTTATTTTGTAATGGTTAAATATTTACTTACCATATGAGGTGGCTCTTGGGGTGGCTTGGTATTTTTAGGGTGGTCCAACCAATCAGGCCTCCAGCAGTTACATCAGTATAGAGTTAAAAAAGGAAAATAAACAAAAGGTGAAAGAATTGGAGAGCCCACAATAGGAAGGGTCAAAATTCATTTAAATATTACAACAAGGCATGTTTGATGACTATTGATCTAAAAGTACGTGTTGCATGAACTTCAAACCGAAATGAAGTATCTCAGTTTAAACTAAAATTATCAAATATCTAATTTCAAAAATCCTGAACTCACCACTTAGTGTAGTTTGGCCTCTGGCTATCTTGTTTTCAGTTCAATTAAACCAGGAGATCTTGACAGGCGATTGTCCATCGAAGTATGGGATTGGGACAGGACCACAAGGAATGATTTCATGGGTTCATTATCTTTTGGCATTTCTGAGTTACTAAAGGAATCTCATGAGGGTTGGTTCAAGTTGCTGAATGCAGAAGAAGGAGAATTCTACAATATTCCAATCAATGATGATGTTGGGCAAGCCATTGCTGAACTTTCTAGGAAATTTAAGGTCTGTACTGTGCCATACAAGAATAGTAATAATAATCGATGAAATAATAAAGTTTTGCAGTAACTTTGATTCAGCACAGTATATCTAACTGTTTAGTTATTGTAAAAACTTATAACATATCCCTGCATGGTGTGTAGGTGAATGTAGTGACTCTACTGGGAAATGACAATTGCAGTGGCTATGTGTTATGATTGAAAATAAAGTTTGGATATTTAAGATTTTGATATACATTTCAATAAAAAAATTAACGATAAAAGCGAAGTTACATGACGTTTTCGACGACTCCATGTCATCATTATCAAATGCGAAGTGTAAAAAAATTAACATAGCTATTTATATAAAAATAGAAGTATGAAAAATACGTAATGTAATGAAGCATGACGGGCGTGAATTAAACAAAAAGTTTCGCGCGAATGGAGTCAGCTTGAGTGTTCAGTTTCGGTCTTTTCTTTTGGATGAACAACATTTCAAAGATTAAACACTCAAGCTTGCTTCGGCATTTCTTAACTTTTGAATTTCTCACGGAGTTTCAAAGGATTCAGATTATGTTCGTCCTTAAGATGTTTTCCGATTACGAAATGTTTGTGTTCCTCAACTCGTTGGTGCAGAGGGCGGCGTGTGTACCCAATATAATCTGTATCGCACAAATCACATCTAAATTCATAAACAACACTCTGCTGGTTGACTAAGGGAGGCTTCAATTCCGTTACTCTTAAATCATCAACGATCTTCTTGCTTGTAAAAATTGGCTGCAATTCAAGATCGGTTTTTCTTCCGAGGTTTCGAAGCAGTTTACGAACCACGTCGGCGGATCTCTGATCTTTATAGGGTATAATGATCCGTATGGGACTGTCAGATGGTGTATGAAGTGGGTCTGGAGGGTGATAGACACGATTGATAGCCGCGTCGATGAGCTTTTGTGAATATTTTAATTTTAAAAATATCCTTTTCATGCTATTACATTCTTTGCGAAAAGAACTCTTGTGTAGATGATAAGCGTTTAGCACGATCCAGCATAGTTCTCAGAAGTGACCGTTTGTACCTGCTGTCAACGTGACTCTCGAAGTGCAGAAGAAGTCCTTTATTCGTCTTCTTTCTGTAGACACGGGTTTCCAGACGTTGGTCTAGTCTGAGGATCTCCATGCCAATAAATGGTAAGCAGTTGTTGGTAGCTGCCTCCATGGTAAACTGAATAGAGGGATGAGCTTCATTTAGAGTAATAAGTAGGTTAGAGGCGTCGGAGCAGTCACGTACTAAAGCTAGCGTGTCATCCACATATCTCTTATAAAAACTCGGAAGCTTATTCTCTCGTGCGAGTTTCTCTTCCAATGAACACATAAAAGCATTCGCCATGAGCGGACCCAGTGGTGAACCCATCGCGACGCAAATGTACCACTGGATGAGACCATCTATTTCCTAGCAGGTAAAGCTTTTAACGATAACTGGTTTAACAACACTCACAATTTGAACATCATCAAAGACGACTTAATCGAGCTGCTGAGCGTCGTTACAAAACACCAATTATTCCAATTTAATGGAAATCTGTATGAACAGATCGATGGCGTCGCGATGGGTTCACCACTGGGTCCGCTCATGGCGAATGCTTTTATGTGTTCATTGGAAGAGAAACTCGCACGAGAGAATAAGCTTCCGAGTTTTTATAAGAGATATGTGGATGACACGCTAGCTTTAGTACGTGACTGCTCCGACGCCTCTAACCTACTTATTACTCTAAATGAAGCTCATCCCTCTATTCAGTTTACCATGGAGGCAGCTACCAACAACTGCTTACCATTTATTGGCATGGAGATCCTCAGACTAGACCAACGTCTGGAAACCCGTGTCTACAGAAAGAAGACGAATAAAGGACTTCTTCTGCACTTCGAGAGTCACGTTGACAGCAGGTACAAACGGTCACTTCTGAGAACTATGCTGGATCGTGCTAAACGCTTATCATCTACACAAGAGTTCTTTTCGCAAGAATGTAATAGCATGAAAAGGATATTTTTAAAATTAAAATATTCACAAAAGCTCATCGACGCGGCTATCAATCGTGTCTATCACCCTCCAGACCCACTTCATACACCATCTGACAGTCCCATACGGATCATTATACCCTATAAAGATCAGAGATCCGCCGACGTGGTTCGTAAACTGCTTAGAAACCTCGGAAGAAAAATCGATCTTGAATTGCAGCCAATTTTTACAAGCAAGAAGATCGTTGATGATTTAAGAGTAACGGAATTGAAGCCTCCCTTAGTCAACCAGCAAAGTGTTGTTTATGAATTTAGATGTGATTTGTGCGATACAGATTATATTGGGTACACACGCCGCCATCTGCACCAACGAGTTGAGGAACACAAACATTTCGTAATCGGAAAACATCTTAAGGACGAACATAATCTGAATCCTTTGAAACTCCGTGAGAAATTCAAAATACTTAAGAAGTGCCGAAGCAAGCTTGAGTGTTTAATCTTTGAAATGTTGTTCATCCAAAAGAAAAGACCGAAACTGAACACTCAAGCTGACTCCATTCGCGCGAAACTTTTTGTTTAACTCACGCCCGTCATGCTTCATTACATTATGTATTTTTCATACTTCTACTTTTATATAAATACCTATGTTAATTTTTTTACACTTCGCATTTGATAATGATGACATGGAGTCGTCGAAACGTCATGTAACTTCACTTTTATCGGATATTTAAGAGTATTAGTAATTCCTGACGTAGTTGGATCTTAAGTATTGCTAACCATTTACTCTTGGGTACAGGGATCTGTTGATAAAGTTTGTACTGTGAAAGGATATACTCATATACTCTCCTATACTAGTTATTGATAATTCATAATTAAAACAAACAAAACCAAGATTACATCAACCAAGGTGACCAGAAGATCATTGGTTTGATAACACTCAAGGGCTCAGGAAAGATTTGTTTTTTGAGTTTTTGAACTCAAAAAGTTTGTCCATTTCTTGTTGACAGGAATAAGTTATAATTATTAAATAGCTGTCTAGAATTGTGATACAAAATCCTCCTAATTCAACTACAACTGAATCTGAAGTGTATATCTAATGCATAACCTAACCTCTTGAAATTAGTGCATACAATATTCCGACATGTTGCTTATAGCAAGGTTTGTTTTGGCAGTCATTCTGAAAAATAGCATGCTTAAATTAATAGATTACAATATAAATAGAATGTAACAAGCTGGACTAAGGGCCAAAATACACTGTAGTAGAATGATTATGGTATATAGCAAGGGAGTTGTTATGTTATTATTGTAGATGAAAAGATTTTCCATGAGGTTAAGTTGACTGTAAATGATTTATACCACATTTTTTGCAGCAAAAAGCAGGTACATTTTTCATTTGTAAACACATGGACAAACTGTTCAATGAATATTGTTTGTTTGCTTATTAGTTTAAACAAGAACAAGAAGCAGTCCAAAAACAAGAAGAAAAATCTGCTCAAACTAAAAATGCACATCCTTACAATCACATTAAACATTACAGCTCTGATGATTTTCACTTCTTGAAGGTTTTGGGCAAAGGTAGTTTTGGAAAGGTGAGCCAAAGTACATATAAATACTTAGCCTCTGCTCATGAAAATGGTTGTTCTGTCATACTGGGAGTACTAGCAATTTGTTTTCAGCTGATGGTATTTAAAGGAGAAGTCAGGGTTATTTTGTTTAATCCACATCAAGAAACCTTATGTCAGTTTTTCATTGCTCAGTAAATTGAAACAATTTCTATGTCATTGAACCTTCGTATTTAGTAGTGTGGAGTACCAGTAATAATTCTTTAACCAGCAGGTTGTTTTGACAGGTAATTACTCTGTACATGACTTGTATGATGCCCATTTAAGGATGGTGGAAATTACCTGTTTTTATTAAATTTCAAGCAATTTTATGGAAAAGAAGGCAAATTTATTTTGAGGGTATACTCAAATTGTGGTGTATATTTGCATATACTTCAAATCAGAAATGGCTGTTTGTTCTTAGGTAATGTTGGCAGAACTTAAGTCAACTCAAGATGTGTATGCCATCAAGGTATTGAAGAAAGATGTTATTGTTCAAGGAGATGATGTCGAATGTACGATGATAGAAAAAAGAGTTTTAGCACTATCACAAAAGCCTCCATTCCTGACCAACCTTTTTTGTTGCTTCCAAACTGTGGTATGTTTAACCACTTATCAATTTTTTGAGAAAAGTTTAGTTATGTATGTGAGACCCTTTTTGCAGTATGATTTCTTTTAGCTAAAGTTATATTTACAGCCACAATTCTTACCAATCAGTGGAAGGTAACAAGCTTAACCTCTGATTGTACTATTTGTAACCTAGTGGTATTATTGTTGTCCCAACTCTCATGTCAAATCAACAAAAGCTTAGTATCTTAAAAATTCATTTGCTAAAAAGTGATATGATTGAAAAATAACTAGTTGTTGCTGTTATAAAATATGAAGGCTGCAGCTTTTACTGTCCTTTGTAACATCACCAGAAACAAGAATATAAATGCATTATGTAGTAATGTCATTGAAGGATAAGACTAAAGCTTTTGTATTTTACTTCAGCAACTAGTTGCTAGCTTTCAGCTATAAAATTATCCTCATCATTTACATTGCTGAAGAAACATTATTAAACTAATTTGATGAAGTACAGTCAAAACGATCATGCTAATATATTTTTTAAATAAATGTCTATCGACCATCACTATTTTAGGTGAGAATATTGCATAGTCCTGTCTTTTCTGTCTTAATATACAATGAATATCAATTGCATGTGACTGCTGTTGCACAATATTATGAATAGTGTTATTCATTCCTGTTGGAGTTCTGAGTATGTTTGGGTATTGTCCATTTGCATGGTTAAATTGGTCAGTTACATAGTTCTGGATTTGATGGCAATGGAAAGACCAGGAACCTTGATGCATCATATGACATACTGTACAATGTATTGCTGGCTTTTAATGTTTTCCTTAAGGTGGGAACATTAAGCCAGAATGTACATCCTTGTACATTGAGCCCAAATCCTGCAGTTTGATCTATCCCAGTCCCCCAAATTATAGTGTTTTTATCTAAATTTACCTGACTGATCAGTCTAATTGTCTTTAGTTTGAGTGTGGTAAGTGTAAAACCCAGCTTGCATATTGACTTACACCTGAGTCTGAGTTATGACTGCAAAGTTATGTTAATGACATGAAAAGAAAATTTCGTGTACGACGTTCTCTGTAAAGGTGATTTGGAATGCTGTCTTGCATTTTTAAAGGATCGTCTTTTCTTTGTTATGGAGTATGTTAATGGAGGTGATCTTATGTTTCACATTCAATATACTGGAAAGTTCAAAGAACCAAGAGCTGTGTGAGTAGTCTAAACTCTTTCATGGTGGGATAAGACTTCTATTATTTTACTCGGGCTAACACCAGACAATGTTCCTTGTCAGTGGGTGAGGGGCCCACAAGGAAACAGTTAATTATTGTATTTGCATCATTTTAGAATGACTGTGGTGTTACGGCAATGAAATGACCTAAGTCAGTAGGGCTGAAAGATGAACTGTTAAAGTTCCTTGTCATTTTTATAATTTCCATCCAAGTACTCATGGTTACTTATTCTTGATCTCAAATATAAAATTATAATATTGATGAAAACCTTAAGAAAATTATATTTGTTAACTCTGATCACCCACACTTTACATTTTGAATTAATTTTTTCAGGTTTTATGCTGCTGAAATTGTTCTTGGCTTGCTGCATTTACACCACAGAGGAGTTGTTTACAGGTAAAAAGGCATTCATGCAGAAAATATTCTGGGTTCTGTATGGATACATTTAATTTAACTTTTTACTCATTTTTGTGTTTATTTATGTTGGTAGGGATCTCAAGCTTGATAATGTAATGCTTGACAGCGATGGGCATATCAAGATTGCAGATTTTGGAATGTGCAAGGAAAATATGCATCCTCCAAAAAAGACTAAAACCTTTTGTGGAACTCCAGATTATATCGCCCCAGAGGTAGGTCACAAAACCACTCAATACTGTTTGACATAAACAATGTCAAAATTTACATAAATCTCTCTACTTATATATAATCTACCTCTCCTTACCTGCAAAGTGCTTACATGTACAATCACATTGATGTTAGTTCCTTCTCACTTGGGTGTTCATCAACAGCCATCCTACAACCTGTCTTAATATAATCAAAGAATAAAGATTAGAGCCCAGCTCAAAATTCTTAGGTGCAATGCCATAATGATGAAGACAGATAAACATGTTAAGATGAAATTTCAATTTAATTCTAATGTTTCATCACTTTTCATGCAACATCTTCAGAGAAATATATTACAGGTGTAAAATTTGATGTATAATATAAAACTATTGACAAGTCAGAACAATTCATTAGGAGGCTAACCAATTGAAATTTCATCTTAACATGTTTATCTGTCTTCATCATTATGGCATTACACTTTGGAATTTTGAACTGGGTTCTAATCTTTATTCTTCAATTATGTTTTCTGCCCAGAAAATCTATAGGCACAACAATCACTGTCTCAACATATTTAGAAGACATGCAGACAATTGCATGAACCTTGATGCATGTCTCATTTTTCATTTCTGATGTTATGACAATGATTTTGAATAGATTTTAAAAAGGACATGAATAATATATGAGCAACTGGATAATGCATGTTTCCTCTAAAGCTCTAATGATTCATCTGGCTGCATTACCTGTGAAACTATACCAACCTGTGTACATGCCTACCTAATTATTGAGGATTGATGGATATACAATATGTATGTCAATCTGTCAGTTATTTTAGCCAACTGGTTGATTGAACAGATGGATGGACAAATGGATCAACAAGTTAATGAACTAATGGAGGGACAGAAGGATGGCTGGAAGAAAGGGTTAACAATAACGAGCCCATCGTTATGGGTATACATTAAAAAAATTCAAAATGTCTGAGCTGATTGAAGAGAGAGATGTAATTTTATTTAATAAGATTGTAAATGATCCGGGACATGTTTTACAAGAACTACTTCCTGAAAAGAGACAGAGGATTTTAAGAGATCGAGATCATCCGTTTATTCTTCCAAAAGTTACAACTGAAAGATTTAAACGATCTTTATTTAAATAGATGTCTTTTTAATTACTTTTATGAATAATGATGTAAATATAATGGTTTGTCATGATTTTAATAATTAGTTCTTCCTTTACTTTTGTAATATTAATTATCAATACTTGTAAAGTCACATGTATGCTGTGTCTTCATTTGTAAAAGACTTAATAATAATAATAATAATAATGATAATAATAATAATAATAATCCTCAGGACTACTACCTTGGTGTGGTGGGGAGGCTTGCGTACTTTAATGATCCTGAGAGCTATACTGGCGGGAGCTTAGGCCTCTGGTAGGGACACCCTTGCCAGGCAAGTCAAAGGAGAGAGGTCAGACAAAATGTAGTCCGGTGGTGGTGTAACCTAAAACTCACTATCCTCTAACGAGTGAAAAATGATAGAAAGTAATATACCAAATAACGGAACTTCATGTGAAGATGTCTTGCCCAGCAGGTGCCAAGTGGAGCAGCAGCACTGGCCCGGTCGTCATCATGCTACTGCTGCAAATACTAGATTGAAATGGTCTAAAGATGTCAATGTTATAGTCATTGGAGCCTTGGGCTGTGTAAGCATGAAGTTTGAACAATGGATTGAGAGGATTGGAATGACAGTGAACATTGAGGATATCCAGAAAACAACACTTCTTGGAACAGCAAGAATTTTAAGAAGAGTGCTAGAAAACTAGTTGTAACAGTGCCACCTTAGTCTACTGGTTGTAGACAGCTGGCACCGATGAATACCGGATTCACAGCAAACTGTGCGGAGAAGATAATAATAATAATAATAATAATAATAACTTACCAAGCACATAATCATACTGATTGCAATTACCTACTGACCTCTCTACTAAGGTACATTCAATACCTTCATATTGAAGGATGTTGTGCATACCATCTTTCTATACATATTTATATGTACCTCTGTGTACCTCCATGTATATCACTGTACCTTCACCTGTCTTAATTTATACTAACCTACAGCCTACTTATATATAAGTTTCCAACTATCATATGTGCTTCTGTGCTGGTTCAATAACAGTTCTGCATAGGTGGTAAATTGAGGTATTCTTTTTCACTTTAGATTGTGGCTTATCAAGCTTATTCATTTGCAGTGGACTGGTGGGCTCTGGGTGTTTTAATATTTGAAATGTTAGTAGGCCAGGTACAGTACACTTCTATTTACTTCAAGTTAATTCTCAACCAAATTTGAGAATAACTGTCAGTTCTGACAGTTATTTATGTAATGAAAACACTTTTCATACCACTGTTTAGAATTGGGATCTTTAGTTTCTTCTCTGATAATGCTTCATGTAAATCCATGCTCTACATGGTGGCCCTCAATAAGTAAAATTTAATTATTGCTAAATGGATGTATTGTTTCATCAAAATCATCTGGTTTTAATTGTTGTCTATGACCATTGACCTTGATACACCTTAATGAGGATTCAGAATCAACAAATTTTAAAAAGTAACTTTGGTTTCTTTGGTCTTTTCCTACAGCCTCCATTTGATGGAGATGATGAAGATGAGTTGTTCAACTCTATTTTAGAACATAGTATTTCTTGTCCAAAGTCCTTGTCAAAGGAGGGTACAGCAATTGTTAAAGGGGTTTGTTGTTTTTTATCCATTTTTCTTTGAACATATGTGTCTGTATTTGAGTAATATTATAATACCATTTTTAATATTATAACACCACTGACTTCTGTACAAAGAGCTAATGCTCTTTGTACAGAAGTCAGGAAAACATGAAAAAAAGGGAATACGGTGATAGAATACAAGAAATAGAGCATGGCACTTTTACACCTTTGATTTTCTCTACAAGTGGTGGTCTCAGTAAAGAAACAACGGTTGCATGTAAGAGGATGGCAGAGCTGCTAGCAATCAAGTGGAAATGTGAATATGCCACCACCTTAGCGTGGATGAGATGCCGCCTCTCCTTTGCTCTACTAAGATCAGCCATTGCATGTATGAGAGGTACAAGAAAATCCCTTAATCAAGTGAAAAACAATAATTTAGAACTTGGTCTGTCAGAGAGCCAGCTACGCTGCCAATGACTTTATTGTTAATTGTACTGGACAATCTAACATTCGTTTTTAATCAAACAATTATGTTGTAGATTCTTAATTAATTACCTGTATTAACTTTTGACCTGCTGACATTTCAATTATTTTTAGAATATTTTATATAATATGTAAATTTTTATTATTTTACAAAGGATTATAATAAAATTGTTTGCCATTTTGACACTGTGCATAATTATCAGAATTGTAATTTTTTCTCTTCACATAGTAGTTCAGTTATAATAGTAACAGAGATAAAAATGTTGATAATTCTGTGGTATTTTTGCCAATACCTGGTCACTAATACTTCTCCATTGTTGTAGTTTCTCACTAAACATCCAGACAAGAGGTTAGGCTCTGGCCAGAATGCAGAACAGGATATTAAGGATCATGCCTTCTTCCGTTACATCGACTGGGAGAAACTGGCAAATAGAGAGATCCAACCTCCCTTTAAACCAAAAATTGTAAGTGACTAAAATCTGCATGCATTAATATTCTCTGACTATTTGAAGACAGGTGGTTAGACAGGTACCAGTATATGTAGTGTACCACAGTTGGTCACATGCATGTACTGGACTGAGTTAACACAATCTGTCTGCAAGACAAACTGGTGACTCAGTTGATAGGTTAAACTACCAAAGAAATGTCAAAAATTTTGCAGGGGGAATTGTTCCTCCCCTTTCCCACAATTGCCATCTAGATTGGCTCCTTCCTGGCCCAGGTAGGACTAAGGTTACCTTGAGGTAGGTAAAGGCCTGCAACTCATTTGGTGAAGTTTTGAATAGCAACATCACTGGTGAATTGCTGGATAGCATTATAGTGCAATTTATTGTATTGACCCAGGGTATCAAATACCTAATGTAAACCAATTGTTATTCTTTGTAGAAATCAAAGCGCTCATTTGATAATTTTGATGCTGAATTCACTGATGAAGCTGCTCGACTGACTCCCTGTGACAAGTCTTTCATTGCAAACATAAACCAGAATGAGTTTGCTGGATTTTCATTCGTGAATCCTGAATTTTTTCCCTCGTAAAAATTCTTCAGATCTTGTGATCACTTTAGGATGTAAGTTAATTATAGACCTCCACTGATTTGTATAACTTATTGCCATTTTAAATTAACCCAATGATTGCACACTCATATTTTTAAATAGCACACAACCAGGCTATCAAGTTCTGTATTATAGTGTAGGTGTTCTACACTGCTACATGCAGGTTGGTGTTGGATTCTGACCTTGGTCATGGGGGCAAGCAAAAGATAGCAACCTTCACTTGCTTTACTCCAACTCCAGTACTTTTAGGGAAGAGAAAAAATGAAGTTACTACTGTCTTTGTTATGCTATCATACTAACTAATTTGAACTGGGGAAACCCTTGAAAGTTTTCATACTATGGTAATTAAACTCATATCACGAAACCTGTGCACAGAAAAGAAAATCTTGTCCAAAACATTGCACTATACTTGAATTTATCTCTTGCTATTTGGTGAAGAAAGCCTAGGTAATAATATCTGAAAAATTAAATAGCAAATATGATTTTAATTAATTTCACCATTTTCAAAGAAATTGTGTACAGGTAATTTGCATGCTCAACTGTGACCATTGTGACAACTTCACTAGGGAAAAAATTATGATTAACAATAAATAGTGTTTAAAGTGTATGTTTTTATGAAAATTACTATGTAGTACAGTGGCTCACTGATCTGCTGGTAATGGCCAACATTTGAAGAGAAATATATTGTTTGTTTCTTGTTGCACATCTCATGAAAACTACCATTGTCTTGATGTTAGTTCTCTTGGTTTTAGTTTTCTGCACAGTTACTCATGCAGTAATATTTAAGTATGCAAGGTAGTACACATATTAGCACTAAACCATAAAATTAATAGTAAAAGTTGACTTTTTAATTCATTTCCTTACTGGCACCTTTCCTCTGCTGAGCAAAATCCTGTTGTGTTTGTTAACCAGGATAAAACAGTGAGGAATGAGTCGTTGAGTGTAGTTCCTGCCAAGACAACCAGAAAGATCCTTCCCTCTGTTGCTAGTATCATCTGACATCAGCCATGACGAAATTGACAAAGGCTATCTCAGGGAGGAATGAGTCAAAGCTGTCCAGGCTTAAAAACCCAGATATCCTTGCTTTTTAATTTCAGTTAATGTTAATTTCATTGCAGGATCAGCTTGGTTCTGTAGACTTGTTGAGATATGAAAGTTGCTCCTCAGCAGTTTTATCCCGAACACTGACATGTTTATTCCCAAAAATGTAATATCTATATGGTTTAAGGGCAGATTCTTTTCCATAAGATTCAATTCCAATTCTTGTTGTGTGAATAACAGTGAACACATCTGGTGTTGCATCCTCAACCCAGAAGTTCACAGAGGTGGTCAAGTCTGTGTTGTTTAAGCTTCCTTTGTTGATATTCATTGCTGTACACAGTTTTGATGGACCATTTGCAAGTTCATGATCTTTCAACTCTTTGGATGTGCTCTTCCGTTTTTCATTACGAAGCCTTTTCATGCTGTCCAAACCTGTAGAAAAAGTTGTAGTTATGCCATACCTGCTGAAACTATCAAACTACCAGCTATCAAGAAGCAAAGTTTAAGAAACAGCATTAATAATGCAAATGTAATATTTTAACTCAAGACAGGGCACAGTCAAAGGGGGGTTGGGGGTGGAACTGTTGCCTCATTAGTAGAACAAATTCTTTACTTTCAGTAACATATTTCACTGTTTAAAATAAAATCTTGCCTTTTTCTTTTTGCAATATGTCAGCTGGGAACTGTATTTTTGGAATGTTGTGGAGACTCTCAAAATAAAAAAAAATTACCCTGTGAGATTGCTCCACAACCTCACATTTTGGGGAGCAAATTTTTTTTTGACTCTGGCCCTGACTTTTGAAGTTGGTCCAAGATCTCCAGGGTGCCCCAGCTAAGCAGCTTGATAGATACAGTTTTAGATTTAATTTTTACTACTATAAAATTCTTGTGGTATTTCAGTTCACATAGCAGAAGATCAGAGCAAAACCTGCTTGTGCAGTTTGCAAACTTTCCAGCATCACATGTTTCTCGGTTTATTTTTAAAGATCTGTTGCAAGCCATTCCAGTGACACACATGGATATTTCATACCGGAAGTTCTTGATTGGGCCTCATTACATTTTGGGGGCCAACATTAATGGCATAGATTTTGCAAATCTATCCCAAACACCCAACTGTGTCCTGCTCTGCTCCCAGGGTAGTACAGATATTAAATATGATGGTGTTTAAAGACCACATTGTCTAAATGGTGGGGTCCTTGGGGTGCCACAGGGTTCTTAAGAGTCTAGTCCTCTGGCATTTATGCCACAATGGCATGGTAGTGTAAGATTTTCTGTCTAGGTGACAAATGAAGTGCAAAAGAAATTTTAACAGGGGCAAGGCCACTGGAAAAACAGTAAATTTAGGGGGAAAAAGTAAAAATTATCAGGAAAATGAAACATTCAGCTTCCATGAATCCTGTTAACTCCTTGGTAGTGGCAAGAAAAATGGCTACTTTCAAGGTGCTGTATTAAATAATTTTTGAGGGAAGGTTATTTAGGTCAATATGAAGGTTATTGAAGTCATATATGATTGATTTTATGACGGTCTGCCACCAAAGAATTAAATGTCACAATGTTTTATAGAATGTCCCACATTTTTCATTCAAAATGTGTCATCCATGGATAAACTGTGAATAAGAAATACAAACTTGTAACTCGTTTGTACGCGCGTTACAAGTTTGGAAAGTTTTGCGGGTCTAAAAGTTTCCGCGGTGGAGCAATGAGCCCCACGCCTCCCCCCCCAGCAGCAACCACTAAAGTCTAGAACACCGGACTCCACACTATACCTTCAACTGGCTCCAATGCACGTACCAACACACAGGCGCCACTTTCCTTGCTGGAGATATTAAAACAATGATACATGCCGTAAATGAAGTAGACGTAAGTCGTCCCGGGAGCTCCGTACGTCGGTTCATTTCGTCCTGTTCTTCGCCCTCCGTATGAATGGCAAGCTGGATCAACTTCTCCTAAATAAGCCTCGGTTTCAACAATTTTTCCAGAGAGTTTCTCGCCTTGGTCGGTTATCCGACAAAGCAGCTTGCCCAGCAATGCTACTGCAAGCGTTTCCGTCGGAGTGTCGAAGAACATCCTGCCCAATCTCTTGGTAAATACTCCAGGATTAATGTTGTCTGAGGACGGCGTCTTGTCGACCGGGGAAGGACACGTCGATAACTGAAGATTGGATGCACCGTTTTCCCGGCAAGTCTCTTCGTCCGGACGTTTTCTTCTTCGCTTTGGGTTGTTTTTACGTAAGTCTGTGAAGTATTTGCTTTTCTTTTCTATTTTACTCCTTTTACGTTGAGCGGTTTTAAATTGTTTTATAATTTTCTTGGATTTTGGAGCCATCTCGTGGTCTCCGCAAACAACAATTTTGGCGGAGCCAGTAAAGAGTACTGGGTCGAGGTCTAGAGGAGCAATGTCGCGTCGCTTGAGAGAACTTTTTGACAATCATTTATGTGACAGATTCATTACTCGCGAAAAAGCATGGCATCTTCTACCGGGGATTATAAATAAACGATTCAAATTAATCAACGCGCAACTTTCAGCAGCTTCCGGACTTCTCAAACTGAACGGATGAGACAACATTGTTTTGATTTTTTTTCAAATGGAAGCCAAAACGCACAAGAAGTTGTGTGCGGGACGCAAGCAGGAATTTCGGGGGCCAGAGGACAGATAGTTCTATATAGGAACTGTCAGCGGGATTTTGGTCATTTCAAGTGCAGCAGATCTACGTAGTTCTGGGAAATGAGAGCAAGAAGCTGTAAATGACACCTAGAATCTTCCACGAAAATGCCACGGGTCGCAACCTCTCTCCTCTAGCTGCGCCCCTGGTTTACATGTAAAATTGTTTGAACCCCGACCATACGTGTGTGCTCAACTTACGCCGTACATAATTACCTTCAGGGCTAAGTGTCCCGGACTCAGTTTTCCCACCGGCCATTTCTATATGGGCAGTGGCATTACTGAACTACTAAGAGCCCTTAGGAGATTTTCGTTCAGGGGCCCCCGTCACCCCATCGGGGGCCCTCAGGACTTGCTCTAACCCTGACCATAGTCCGTTACGACACTGGACTACGGGGTGTGTTGAGAATTATCTGTCACGGCAGTAACGAACGTTAGTCCATACCATGGCAGTTGTTGGTACTCCGTCTTAAACTGGGACCGCCCGTCTAGACTACCTGCTTTGAATGTATTTACGTCGCCAAACAGCAGAACTGGAAATTAGCCTGAACTCCACTGGGTCCAACGTGCCATCAAAAACAGACGCGTGGTCAAATTTTCGACTTCGGGTGTCTACCCCGGCCCAACTTCTTGTGGCCGATACTGGCCGCAAATAGACCCTTTTGGGATTCACTCTAATACCTTTGAAACAAGAGATCCAAGTCAAGGTCTAAGGTCTTTTTTATACTGGATGACCCTATCAGCTACCTAATCTGCTCTACCTAAAGGTCAAGTAAGGGCCTCCTATCGTGGGTCCAGTATTACTACGGGAGAATACTGGAGTACACAGAGGAAACCTACGATGCTTGGTAGAGTCAAACTGGACAAGACTGTTCTCACATGTGACCAAAGTAACTTTAATCAGACAACTGCACGGAGCAGGAATCGAACCCTAGTCACAGTGGTGAGAGACACGTGCACTACCACTGTGCCACCAGCACTTCCCGTCTGAGAATGTGTACTCAGACCACAACTTGATGCCATTGTCCATGAGCTCTGGAGTAAAAAGGGAAATACAAATTTTTTTTGTAGTCTGTGTATAAAATTTTGGACCAGGAAAAGTGTTGTTTCTTTTTTCCCCGCCCATTTGACATTCTTTTTCGTTTCGCGGTAACAAACCGCGTCCTGACGTTCGCCGAATTTTTTTTTAGCCCGTTTTTGGAGTTAATTTGAGCGTCATTGCGTCACACGTTTGAAGTTATTTTGGCCGCTAATCAAACAGTATTTTAAGAATAACTTGAAGAAAAATTAAATCTTACGACTAAAACCAGAAGTGTCCAGGCCCACCTCAAACAATCCCTCGTTGGGCTCGTGTACGCGATTTTAAAGTGAATAAAGAGTACGCTCATATTGTATTGGTCTGCGTCTCCTAAACTTCTGGAATTCCGAGATCCAATATATTCTGTCTCTATGGCGCCGGTTATAAAGCTAGCAATATATTTAATAGTCTTGATAATAGCTTGTCGATAATATTTTCCGGCTTTTGCACTTGAAACTGTCAGTGCTTCAATGACTTGTTCCGGTAGCCCGGGAATACTTACGTTTCTGGTCACCGAGAAGTCTGGTTAATTTTCACGAATGGTACGTAATACATGGTAAAAATATCTGGTACAGAAAGGGCAGATGATGGACAGTGTGCAAGTTAGATTTGTCCGCTATTGAGTCGTGTGAACACTTTTTAGAGTGCTTATTTGTTTTGTTTCTATTCTTGTAAAGGAAAAAAAATTACCTCGTCTTTAGTTCTCCAAAGCATTCCAGTTACCAATTACAAAGTGCTGAGTGAATTTAGTTCAATTACCTTGTGTTAATTAAACGTGGCTAAACAGACAATGCACAAGTGCAGGTGTTTAAGTGTATTAAAAACGAACTTTGATGTGGCAAGAGTATTTAGCAACGGTGATTCGTGAGCGAGGAACCTGTCATACCTAATTTATTGAAAACAATGAAATGCTGAGAATTTCAAAAATTTTTCTGGACACACAAAGAAGAGATTAAAGACAGTCTTTGACTATATTTGGTTCTAATGGCAACGCATGCGTATTCTTATTATGCGTATTCTTATTAGCTCTCCGAAGTTACGCATAATTGCTTATTTCTTTGTTCGCTTCTCGAACAAAGTTTGCAATCACTTGAACGACTGTGTGTTTACTTTGAGGTCGCTTAAGAATTCCTCGAGCCCTCCAGAGGCATAATTTGAAAGGAAATGGCGGATCAATTGAACCTAATGAACGTTTTGGGACCAATATGTTCAATGTTGCTTACTGTTTTCAGTAAAAGCGTTGCTTGTCCAAACAGTTGTCAATGTCAGGAATCAAATACTGCAGTTACTTGTCGTGGAGTCAACATAAATGCCTTCCCTACTGGTTTCCCATCTGAGACCAAAATCTTGTGAGTATTTTGATTGTTTTATCAAGCTTGTTCAGTGAGGTGACCTTGAACTGTTTACCCAAAGGAAATCGACATTGTTTGGGACTGCAGTGAAATGTACATGGTTGGTTGTTTTCCCGCTAACGTGCATTTCATAACAACCTTGGTCGATCTCCGCGACTTGTTTTATTTACATTGGCTAGCCATCTATCACTCCTTGATCATGTTTTGTGCTTGACTTATAGTGGTCAAAGAGAGGATAAAGTCGTAAATTCTGTTAAATTAACCTTGACTGACTCGCACGCTTAAAAGCTGGTGTATGATTAATAATGATTCCTTCCTTGAAGAAGAAACTATTCACAAAGAAGCTTCGAGCAAACAGCTTATCGATTTGTGTCTGATAGACTTTTAAAGCCCCTTATATAATGAAGTTACTCGACATGCAGTAAAATTTCTGAAAAGGTAATTTTTCTCAATGAAAATTGCCCCATGGACTATTTAAAGAAACAGCTCTTGAAAGCGTTTAAAAACCAGAAATCAATTCAAGCGAAGCTGCTTTTCATTTGCCGACAACTACGTGCTCCCTGCACTGGAAAGTCCTCGGGTTGGTTTTTCTGGGAATCTACCACTTATTATTTCAATCTCAAAAATTATCAAATGTTTAGAAAGGAAAAGTCGTTATTTGTCGAAAGTTTTCAAAATGATTTGATGTGAATTCACTTAAATGTAAATGGTTAAGTTATAGTTTTGAATATGACCCAAGTCCGGTTGAAATGGCGTCTGTTGACATTTTCATCGTTTTTCTCGGTCGTTAAGCGATTCTTTTTTAAGTAGTTAAGCCTGAACTTACTTTGGTTAAAGATTTTCAGACTTTTCTCAGGACAGGTTTTGAGTGGAAGGGATTACATGGAAATTCCCTCGAGACGGGCTGCTACACCGTCTTTGAAATTAACAGGAGTTTTTTAGAGTTACAGTGGACGTTTGGAACTCTGCATGTTATAACTTTATATGTTTTTCGTCTTCCACAACGTACTCGTTTTTAAATGACGAGGAAACGACCGACATAGTGGAATTGAGAAAGTGAAAATTCTTTGCTTTCGTACCGCAAAAGAGTTTTGCCTTCATATGTTATCAACATTCGGCCATGTAAATATTTGCGGCCTTGGCTCAAAAAGATGTCAAATTTTGGTTTAATTGGGGCCGTAATAATATTCACAAGATCGCTTCTGTATTTTCTTTTGACATATATTGTTTGCCATATACAAGTTGAGAGAGGAAAGATATTGAGTAAACAGAGCATTGTCTGACTTTGATATTCGGAATCTGTAATCAACAAGAGGTGATTCTTTAAGGTTTGCCGAAACTTTTGCAAATCTTGTCAAAAATGCTCAGCAGCTCAAAATTTAAAAGGTTCTTTATCAGTTCAAATCAATTCGGTTTATTTTACGAAATTCTTCGGTTCGTAAAAGATGTGGTCAGTTTGAAAATTCTTTCAAAGAAATTCCCGCAGGTAGGCGGTTGCGAAACCATTATAGAGAAACCCACGCGGAAATGGTTTGTCGTATTATGTGCTAAAACTGTGTTTGAAAAGGTCTTAAAGCTTCCAGTTGAAGGGCGATTTAAGCTGCTAAAATAGGCTTGTTGTCACTGACATTGGTTCTTGTTGTACACTTTCATCTGTCGACAATAACGACAGGAATCTTCACACAAGTTGAAATTTGCATAGTCAGCCAATATTAGAAGACAAGGATGAGTATGGAAACATCTGGTCTTTAAACGGATATTCGCTCAGGGCCCTTACTAAGCTGTACACTTAAAAAGTTCCAAATTAAGCTGTTGAAGAGAAAGTGAGGTGTACTGGCAAAGTATTGAAACTGTGTTAAACGTTCAGGCTGACAGATCCATTTTAATTTTAATTGAGTTAACTAACTCTAAAATGTATTGAGTACTTCTCAACATATCGTGGGAGGTGGATGCCATGATGCATACAGTTGGCTAGAAGAGATGTTTGCCACTTGCATACTTTGCCATGCTTGGTGAGGGCAAGATGAAGCTTTTATTCCAACATTTTTTAGCCTGCAGAAAGGTGTACTTGTGACCACTACATTTAAGATTTGAGTGGAGAGAACTGTTTTTGAAGTTTAAATAATTTTTGAATGAAGTGGAGGTCCTTAGTACTTGCTTTAATGGAAAACTAAGGAGCTGGAAAATTCAACAGGATAATAAGGAATCTGTTTGGGGTAGGGTTGTAGTAAATTTTCAATTATTGAAGTTTGGATGTTGACCGACAGGTTTGGCATAATCCCTGAAGTTGTGAGCCCTCCTGTGAAATTGTTGAAGTACTGTCTATGAAGTATCTCTGAGACAAGAACAGAGTGATTTCTAGTTCTTGAAACTAATAGCACCATACTTCCTTAGCTTAATTACCATGGCTACATTTATTTCCTGATAATGATCTTGATTTTATCAATCTGTCTACCCACTGTCCATTTGTCAGTTTATTAGTTCACCCATCCCTCCCTCCCTCCATCCATCCATCCATCCATCCTACAGTGGTTTTATTCATATCTGTCAAACAGTAGTTAAATAAAGTTTTCAAAAAATCCCTCCCTCCATCCATCCCTCCCTCCCTCCCTCCCTCCCTCCATCCATCCATCCCTCCCTCCCTCCCTCCCTCCCTCCATCCATCCATCCATCCATCCCTCCCTCCCTCCCTCCCTCCCTCCCTCCATTCATCCATCCCTCCATTCATCCATCCATCCCTCCCTCCTTACCTCCCTCCCTCCCTCCCTCCCTCCCTCCATTCATCCATCCCTCCATTCATCCATCCATCCCTCCCTCCTTACCTCCCTCCCTCCATCCATCCATCCATCCATCCATCTATCCCTCCATCCATCCCTCCCTCCATCCCTCCCTTTATCCATCCCTCCCTCCATCTATTCACCCCTCTCTCCATATATCCATCCCTCTCTCCATCCATCCCTCTCTCCATCCATCCACCCATGCATTTGTGCATTTATTTATTTGTATTATTTATTTTATTCATTTTATTTTACTTTAATTTTATTGTATTTTATTTTATTTCATTAGGAGAATTATTTCAACAAATCTAAAGGAAATACCTGCTGATGCTTTGATAAAAATGGTAAATCTTGAAAAGATGTAAGTGATACTTCTTCAATAGAATTTTCTAAAAAAATACAAATGTTGTTTCAGATTTAAAGAAAAAGAAATTGACCAGTGTGTCCTACCCCTCTCCACAATTATCACCATTTCTTAAACTTAGGTTTTATACTTATTGTATTACCCTCATGCATAAGGTAGTTTGACTATCAAAGCAAAGGAAGGCTTGTTGCTTGGGTCTCTCAGGGTAAAAAGTTGATAGTTTCTGGCCAGGCAAATGACCACTCATAGTATTCCAGACAGTCTAACCATCCTGATTTTCTTGGGATTATCCTGATTTTGCTTGAAAATCTTGGATCCCAACTGATATGCTGATGGGATAGGAAAATTTACAATTTTGACATCAGCTTCAAGGAACAAGAAGCCTAGGAGGATATTTATGTCAAATTCTAATAGTGCAGATATCCTTTGGAGACCTGGTTTAAAAATGGTACCATTGGTAAACAGGTGGAAGAAATGAACTAGAAAGTGAATTCACAATTGTTATATTCATTGACAGTGTAGGTTAAAAGGCCCCCATGTTAGTTCCCCATTTTCTTGTCAACTTAATGGGTCATAAAGAATAAAACACAGACTGAAAATTGTCATCTTGTGACTTGATATTCAAGTTGGGACAAGAAACCGACAAGTTGAAAACAGTAATATTTTGTTTTCAACTTGTCTGTCTCTTGTTCCAACTTGAATACCAAGTCACAAGATGACAATTTTCAGTCTTTGTTTTATTCTTTACTTTTTCAAATTGTCCTCTGGTTAATGAGTCATCTACCTTCAAAATTAAGGTAGTTGTCCATTGTATTTGCTTAAGAACATTTAAGAAGAGTGTGTACAAGTTTTGCTATAACCAAATAGTTTCCATTTGTTAAAATTAATTAAAAACTAAACCCTAAAACTGAGAGAGATTATAAGAGTGATTTCCTGTGTCTGTTAAGATTTCCTAAATCCAATTTGACCCCTCTTCTCTAGATCTATATTAGACAACAAGCAATTAACTACACTCCCACCTGGACTTTTTGATAATCTTTACAAGTTAAGACGAATGTAAGTGTAGCTTTGTCAACTATTATTTTATATTTTTATTTATAAAATAACACGCATCCTACACATGCTCTGATTGGACAAGCCTCGTTTTCTCTTAGAGTATAGAGACACAATTGAGATCATTTTCATTTTGTATTAGAGTACAAAGACATGAATGATGTCACAAAAACTTAAGGAAACTTTGGTTATTTTATAAAACAAGTAGAAAATAGCTTTCACATCTTTGTACTGTTATAGAAACATGAATGATGCACTTTCAACCAGAAAAATACCAGAAAATACTCAGCTACACCTTGTGTTTTTACTAGGCACTTTTCTGGTTGAAATGACGTCATTTATGTTTCTATTACAGCACAGAGACACTCAAGCAATTTTCTATTTGTTAAATAGAAAACAAAATTCAAAAAAAAATTAGCCATTTGCACTCTTCATACTTATATACCTTATGAGGTTTGACCTACACTGCTAAAGTCAACTAGAAAAGTTGACAGGAGTTGACTAGAGTGGAATTTGAACTTGCATCTTTGGGTTACTAGACTTCTGCTCTACCAATTGAGCTGTTGAGTCAACTGGGAACTGTATGGTTGTTTTATCCAATTTAAATGCATGAGAGATTCTTGTAACAACTTAATGCTCCATATCAATACTTTATGGTCCTTTTATCCAATTTAAGTACATGAGAGATTCTTGTGACAACTTAACACTTGATATCCATGAGGATGTGCAGTCTTTTGACTCTGTTTTATAATCATCCTCAGGTTAACATGAACAGAATATTCAATTGGAAATAGAGCCAAAGTTATGAGGTTGAGTCCCTCTCCTTACTTGAATCCATACTTATAAACAGTGACTTCTAAGACCAGTGGGATAGCCAGGGTCTGACCATTTGGGGGCATTGGTTCTTGCCAAAATATATTGGACCCCGGTGAAAAATTAATTTTGCTAAAGAATCATTGAATTACTTAATCATGTGCAGTGTATGATCCACTTGTTTTCCATAATCTTTGAAGGAGAATGGACTGAAAATTTATCATACATATTAAAAACTTTGTCATGTCATCCAGTTTTGGTTATAAGTTCACAATTATGGTTATAAGTTAATGGTAGTTATAAGTTAACAATTGGACTCCATGTTGACTCATCTGACCATGCCATATGAACATAAACCCCTCCCCCCTACAACTTTCTCTACAAATTTAACATTTTCTTGAGGATTGCCTAGGAGACAATTGGGGGACAATGGCCCCCTCTTGCCCCCCCAGGCTACACCACTTCCTAAGACAACTCTCGTGAGATGGCCAAATCCATTGAGGATGTTCCAGTAATTCCCATTTCATGTATTAAATTAAGAAGATGGCTGTTGACTTATTAAGAGGCAGGGCTCATTCCTGTGACAAGTAAAATCATCTTACACAATGTTATATACCAGTACTATGACTGTACCAAATGATTAATTCTAACAATAATATTTTCTTTTCTGGGATTTCTTAGAACCATAAATTATAACAACATGGCCTTGGTCCCAGCAAATGTCTTTAAAAATCTCCCAAACTTAGAAACCCTGTAAGTATGCCCTAAATTATACTAAGTGAAATTTGTACCTTAGTGTAGTAGAAACTGCTCAAAAAGTGAATGACAAGGTATGCTTCTGTGAGGAAAATAGGGACTTATCTAAATAATAAAAAATACAATATTCTCTGGATGATGTCAGTTTGCACGTTTGTAAAGACAGTCGTTTTAAAAACTTGGAAGAACGTATTTCCACCTATGTGGACTAGTACTTAACTTCACGGAGGCAATGTTGATCGAACTTTAACAAAAGGGTCACATTATTTGCCATTGTGTATTGTATGTGGTACTAACATGACGCCTTGGCTTAGTATTTTGAATGTTCAGAAATTGGTTGCAAATCACCAATAGACCCTAAACACCCAGCACAAATGTATTACATCTTTAAGCTCTGTATTTGATGATATTTTGTTGTTAACTGCTTTTTCAAATTAGCGGTTTTGGAGGATTTAACTTTTTTTTTACTTTTCGAAATATAGGCTATTGAGAAAGAATAAAATAGTTAATGTTCCTGGAACAGCTTTCAGAAATTTATCAAAACTTACACATATGTAAGTATGAGATGCGCATTCAAGTAGGTCTTTGATCAGTCGTTTAGCCAATTACCCGTTCGTTCGTTCGTTCGTTCGTTCGTTCGTTCGTTCGTTCGTTCGTTCGTTCGTTCGTTCGTTTGTTCGTTCGTTCGTTTGTTCGTTCGTTCGTTTGTTTGTTTGTTTGTTCGTTCGTTCACTCATCTGTTCGTTCATTCGTTCATTTGTTTATTGATTCGTTCGTTCATTTGTCCGTTCATTCTTTCGTTCGTTCGTTCGTTCGTTCGTTCGTTCATTTGTTCGTTCGTTGATTGGTTCGTTTATTCGTCCGTCCATTCTTTCATCGTTCTTTCAGTGAATTGATCAGTTCGTTGATTGATCAGTTGGTTATAGATCTTCTGGGTTAGTTTTCGTTAGTTTGTGAATTTTTCAGTCCACGAATGCCAGAAATCTCAAATCTGCCAAAGATTGGACTCATTCGGTTCATTGTTTGAAGTATGTGAAAATCTACCTAGAATTTACAGCAATATCGAGCAGTTGTTGTTAAGTTGACGAATATGCTAACTCCGATTTGACAAATGTCGTACTATGATACTCGGAAAATTTCTCTGTTTCCGAGATGTGAATTGAACCGCCCATTAATCTTCCAGTCGTTCACTAAGGAAATGTCAGGGTTTAGCCGCACTGATGCCTTCATTTCTACTTCAGTGTATTCATTTTCCCATCTAAACCCCATCCTTATCCAGCTATTTTTTTCTTACGTGAGTTTTTATTTTCTGTTCTCTTGTATAGAAATCTGGAAAACAATGAGATCCGATCACTTCCCGGTGAACTATTTGACCATACGGTCCCAAATATAAGTTTTCTGTGAGTTAAATTATAGCACAAAGAACTTCTTGTTGTAGAAGTCGTGAGTTGAAATTCAGCTTACTTCTTTTTGCTGTACCTTCTTTAAGGTGGTATGGTACTCTTGAAAATAAAATTTTTAATTTGAGTTTTTCTCAACATATTTCTGGTGCAACAGATCGGAAATTAGTTACTGATGCAAAATCAGCCACTTAGAACATGTTGTTTCCATGGCAACCGAGATACTACCCCCCCCCCCCATGGTGAAATTTAGGGCACTTTATGCCAAAAATTATAGGGACTAAAGTAAAGACTAGACAAATACAAAACTAAGTTTAATAGAGCCTCAATACATGTACCCATGACATGAACCTAAAAAAAGAAGTGATTAGAAGCTTTAAGTCGTGAAATTTTAATTTATTTGTAACTGCTTCAAAATACAGTTCGATACAACAGATATAGTGATCGTTTTTTTCAAAAACTATTTCTTATATGGGTGATTGTTGACGTTCACATACTAGACCTATTTGTTGTTGACTAATGCTGAAAATTTGACACCAATTGGACAAATATTAAATGCAGGAGAGTTTTTGGCACCGAGCAAGACATCAAACTGAGAAAATTGAGTTTAAAGTTTTCAAACAAATTTTTAAGAGGATCAACGATACATTACAGACCAAATAAAGTCAAAAAGCTGTTAAAATGATCCTGTTCAATAGGTTTTCCCTTCTCTCTCTTGCCTCTTCCTTTTTTCTCTGAGGAACCTCCTGCGTGTTTTTACAACATCTCATGGTTTGTAGTTCGCCCTGCTTACACGAAGGGAATCTGTTTGTTGAAGTCCAGGAAGACAAAATGCTCCTGGATTCATTCCCAGCTCTTCCAAAATCTCAACAGTAGCCCTCCCACCAATGTTAAAGAGGGCCACAGCATCATACACTCCTAGCTTAAAAACATTGCCTCCGACAAACTCCGACAAACGGCCGCTTGTCAGTGGAAGCACAATGAAAGAGAGAAGCAAGGATATTGCTTTTCATTTCAGCAAGGTTTCCAGTGCTGCTTCTTATGGCAATGCCATAATAATTTTGAAAATGTTTCCGTGCTCGTCTCATGCATGAATGGAGCTGCTTTTCATTTTTCAAAATTGCTCATCCAACTATACTTTCAATTCGCTCCGACATCTCAGTCAATTTCGGGACAGACCGATCTCTCCGCCTTCGTCCCGCCCTTTACTATCATGTAAACAAACGCACTGATTCGCTTATTGTGGAGGTGTGCACGATAGCATGCAGTGATCACGCATAACACGCCCTTGTGTACATGGATGGCATAGCATTATCACGCTATAGCCATGTTATGCCTCTATTGAATTATGGGTAATCCTGTATATCTTTAACAGCACCCACCTTTCCTCCTTTCATATAATATATCTTAAACTAAGTCTAATTCGGGCTCGAAACCACAAAGCCAAACATATCCTAGGCGAGAGACCTACGTACATATCTAAAAGATATGCCACTCTAAATTTTTGAAAAAATTTTTTCACAGTCGCGCCTCTGCCGAGAACGCCCACGTCGGGAGCAAATTCTCGACGAATAAAGGCACCTCTCGATTCTTTGAAAGGCTTCCGGCAGATCGGCCATCTTCGGACTTTACGTGATGTCCCTTAGGCCAGCTGCGACTGTTATGCAGGAGCCGAATTTCATACCTGACGAACCAGCCACAAATCCTGCGACTAACCGCCATTACCAATGTCTCTCGCAAAGAAAACAATCCAATGCGCGCCAAAATCACAGCCTAACGCTGATCACCTCACGTTAATACACAGTAAAATGGATTTAAATCTTACAATAAGGACGGAGGGGTGGTTAAGAATCATTGCAGAAACAGTCCAGTGATAACAATTTGACAATAACAATTCGTTGCTATGGCGGTTGCTGAGGGACAATTAAAAGGATGGGCAATTCCTGTTCAATATTTAATCCTTTTGCGTTGTCGAAATCAAGGAAATAGCAACGAGGAATGAAAAAGTAATGTTTAATAATGTTAAATTTCAAAAATTCAAAAAAATCGACTTTTTGAAATGTTAAGAGTACCATACCACCTTAAGCTTGTTCTTTTTACGTGATTCTATCTTCTAAATTTCGAACAGTTCTTTTAAAAAAGAGTTCAGTATTACCAATGACCTGCTTAATAAGCTTTTCTATGCTTTATGAATTAATACATCAGATGCGTGTTTACTTCTGAAATATTGTTAACGCTTCTTGAAATCTTTCATTTTTTTTTCTAGATTCCTCAATGGTAATCATCTAAGTAGCTTCCCAGATGGATTCTTCCGTTCAATTTCCAAACGTTTGCGTACCTTGTAAGTAACCAGACCACACTAATCAAGCGCGAATAAATTCAACTAGAAAACGAAAATTACCTATTTATAAGTATAGGTAATACCATGGTTTCGAGTGCAGTTTGGGAAAAACACGCTCGAGTAAGTTTATCCAAGACTATCAAAATAACAAGTCTGAAGCACGAGTGTTATTTGAGATCTTTCAAAAACTCACGAGTTCGTGTTTTTAGAAACTGCACCCTAAACCATGGTATTACCAACTAACAGGGGTGGCGCAAGAGGTGGGGCAGAGGGGGCTACAGCCCCCGCGTCGAGGAACCTTATCCCCCCTGTCGGGGAAAAATTTAACAACCCGTCGGGGATTTTCACTGATGAACTCATTTATATACTGTACAAACTATGAGCAGTTGTTATTGATTTAGCCAAGAAAGATAATGGACTCTTCTCTTCATGTGAAATCTAAAAGTAAATTGTTTCAAGTCAGTTAATTTGATTATTCTTGCGAAAAATAACTTGATGTTTTCGACCTTCAAATAACGAAATTATAAAGAGGGCGTGGTCATGGCCCCTAAGGTTTAGCCCCCTGTCGGAGACCTCAGTCCCTGCGTCGGGGAATTCCTGGCGCCACCACTGCCAACTAATAAGAACTATTTACAGTACGAGTGGCGGTGTTGTGCTTATTAAACAAATACATGTAAACATTTGTGTCCTTCAAAAATGGTGATTTCAGGAGACAATAATAGACTTGGGACATATTATGGAACATATTATTTCATTTCACAATAGCACGAAAAGTTTATGTAAAATCAGTGGCTGTATCACTTGATACAACAGTTGTGGTTGTATCACATTTACAACAAATGATTAAATGTTAAATCCTTTTGTTTTTTTTCTTGATTATTAACGAGTTTTATAAGTCATGTTTACAAGTGAACAGCCGTGTTATATTAAATATACGTACTACATATTACATACGACGCACTACATACTATATACGACGTACTACATTCTATATACGGCCCAATGATTCGACGTACCACATACTATGTAGGACGTACTACATACTACAATTATACGACGTAGTACATATTATGTAGGACGTACTACATACTACAATTATACGACGTAGTACATATTATGTAGGACGTACTACATACTACAATTATACGACGTAGTACATATTATGTAGGACGTACTACATACTACAATTATACGACGTAGTACATATTATGTAGGACGTACTACATACTACAATTATACGACGTAGTACATATTATGTAGGACGTACTACATACTACAATTATACGACGTAGTACATACTATGTAGGACGTACTACATACTATAATTATACGACGTAGTACATACTATGTAGGACGTACTACATACTAAAATTATACGACGTAGTACATACTATGTAGGACGTACTACATACTATAATTATACGACGTAGTACATACTATGTAGGACGTACTACATACTACAATTATACGACGTAGTACATACTATGTAGGACGTACTACATACTATAATTATACGACGTAGTACATACTATGTAGGACGTACTACATACTACAATTATACGACGTAGTACATATTATGTAGGACGTACTACATACTACAATTATACGACGTAGTACATATTATGTAGGACGTACTACATACTACAATTATACGACGTAGTACATACTATGTAGGACGTACTACATACTACAATTATACGACGTAGTACATACTATGTAGGACGTACTACATACTACAATTATACGACGTAGTACATACTATGTAGGACGTACTACATACTACAATTATACGACGTAGTACATACTATGTAGGACGTACTACATACTACAATTATACGACGTAGTACATATTATGTAGGACGTACTACATACTACAATTATACGACGTAGTACATATTATGTAGGACGTACTACATACTACAATTATACGACGTAGTACATACTATGTAGGACGTACTACATACTACAATTATACGACGTACTACATACTATGTAGGACGTACTACATACTACAATTATACGACGTAGTACATATTATGTAGGACGTACTACATACTATAATTATACGACGTACTACATATTATGTAGGACGTACTACATACTATAATTATACGACGTAGTACATACTATGTAGGACGTACTACATACTACAATTATACGACGTAGTACATACTATGTAGGACGTACTACATACTACAATTATACGACGTAGTACATACTATGTAGGACGTACTACATACTATAATTATACGACGTAGTACATACTATGTAGGACGTACTACATACTATAATTATACGACGTAGTACATATTATGTAGGACGTACTACATACTATAATTATACGACGTAGTACATACTATGTAGGACGTACTACATACTACAATTATACGACGTAGTACATATTATGTAGGACGTACTACATACTATAATTATACGACGTAGTACATACTATGTAGGACGTACTACATACTACAATTATACGACGTAGTACATATTATGTAGGACGTACTACATACTACAATTATACGACGTACCACATACTATGTAGGACGTACTACATACTATAATTATACGACGTAGTACATATTATGTAGGACGTACTACATACTATAATTATACGACGTAGTACATATTATGTAGGACGTACTACATACTATAATTATACGACGTAGTACATATTATGTAGGACGTACTACATACTACAATTATACGACGTAGTACATACTATGTAGGACGTACTACATACTACAATTATACGACGTAGTACATATTATGTAGGACGTACTACATACTACAATTATACGACGTAGTACATATTATGTAGGACGTACTACATACTATAATTATACGACGTAGTACATACTATGTAGGACGTACTACATACTACAATTATACGACGTAGTACATATTATGTAGGACGTACTACATACTATAATTATACGACGTAGTACATACTATGTAGGACGTACTACATACTACAATTATACGACGTAGTACATACTATGTAGGACGTACTACATACTATAATTATACGACGTAGTACATACTATGTAGGACGTACTACATACTACAATTATACGACGTAGTACATATTATGTAGGACGTACTACATACTACAATTATACGACGTAGTACATATTATGTAGGACGTACTACATACTATAATTATACGACGTAGTACATACTATGTAGGACGTACTACATACTACAATTATAAGACATACTACAGACCATATACGACGAAGATGCTTGAACGACCGCGAGGGAAACTCCTTTTCGACCTCCGCGAAGTTTTGTGTGTGAAAAACACAAAACTATTTCGCCATCTATCTCCTTTTAAGACCACATGGTAACTTCATAACGCATAAAATAAATAGTGACAATTTTTTTCTAGGTTGTTGAGACATCTTGTTACCTTTATAATGCGCGTAACATTACCTTTTTGGGCTTCTGTGCACAAAATTTTATACATCGCCTCCTCTATCACTTCATAAAGCATTATTTAGCAAATAGTGTGGAAAACTGTAATTGTTTGATACGTCACCATACGAAGCCTGTGTAAGATGACGTCGTAAGTGAAGAGTGTTCAGTAGCTTATTGTAAATATTGAAATTACTTCTTTCCTTTTTATCTTTAGACTTTTAGCAAGTAATCATTTTAAGACGATGCCTGTCAAAGCTTTGAAAATAATCGAAAACCTGAAAGAAATGTAAGTATTAGTGTCTTAAGTATCATAATCACGTAATATATTTATGTATCATTCACGGCAACGCCAACTGTTTCATCAGATATCGAAAGGTCGAGGATTTGTTCAAAATGAGGTGATGGCCGAGTTTTATTTAACCAACTTCGACGTTTTTGGATACCTGATGACACAATCCTTTCGAGTCTGCTATATTATACGAATTTACATCACAAGCACATTTGTATTTAAAGAGAAAATTAGGTTGAAAAGTGTCAAAACTTTATGCTAATTAAGATCAGATATCCAAACGCCGTATCAGATGCGGCTTTCGTATCCATTTTGCTCTTAAATTATTGGTAGATGTGAGATGTGTTCGTCTCACACAGCTGATGCTAGATCGTTTCAACAAGAAACTCTTATTTAGACTTCAGTGCACTTCCCTTTAGTTAGAGGACAAACCCATGTAAATTCCGGGGTTCGGTAATTGGATTACTAAATTTACAAACACTTTCATTGTTAAGATCAGCCATTACACAACCTTTGTGATTCTACTCCAATAGTTCTTAATCTTTTTAGATAAACACCCACTGCCTCATGCCCAAACCTCTTCCCACCCCCTACTAAGCACGCTCGGTCCCAGTTCCATACCTGCGCCAGCACCCAACCCCAGAACAACACTAAAGTGGTAATTGTCATATATAGTTACTTAGTTCGGTATTGGAAGTTAGTCAGTCAGTATTAGATTTTAACACTAAGCGACCATTAGAAACTTAAAAATTCTGTGGTGGTAAATCGCTGGTGACCGCCCACCATTTGCATCCTTAGGCCCCCCTCTCTGCCGTCTTTGTTCTGTAGCTTCCCAACATTCCGCTCTGAACGCCCACCGGGTGGGGGCGGTACCACCCCGCCCCCTGTTGAGAAACACTGCTCTGAGCCTTTCAACACCCTCTAACAACTGCGCTACAAAGGCTGTAAGTCTTCAGACTTTGGTGATCTTGTCCAGCACTCGACAAACCAGAATTCAAATTCTATCAGTCTGTAAACATGGGAATTCTAGTCCGTGGACGTAGTATGGCATCATGAACTGCAAGAGCCAAGTCGAAAATTGGGTGCCGCTTACATGCTAGAAGTACTGAAATTAGTTTTTTGAATTTTGATTTTGTACTTAACGTTTTGTCAGCGCAGGTAATAACACGGAGCATAAAAGAGAAAAGTATCTGAGATTATAGATGCTTGTTGCCATACCACTGTGACAACCGGACGTTTCTTGCGTAAAAAACGTTTAAACCAATTCACCAACGTATCTGAAAAGTGAGGGCAAGTCCTTCTTGTGAAAGAACGGAGGGGTCATGGCTTCCTGACCCTTATAAATGCCTACATTTCAATGGACTGAGTGTCAACTTTTGAGACTTGCCAACCCACAACTTTTAATATTCCAACACTACAGTCATTCAAATAAGCTACCCGTCAATCCAGTGAACATTTTGCTTACTTTGTTCCATCGCTACTAAACAAAACACTGGATTGCTCGGATTAACAAGATTTGGCGATCGAGAAAAAGGCACCCAGCAAGTGATCAAAAAGTGTTCATATGGCTTGTGATTTGTCTTCAGCACTAATTCTCAGCCATCTGAAATTTTTATTTATCTCATTTCTCACAATTTTGTCAAACTTTAAATATTTGTATTTCGTAGAACGGTGGACGGTAATCAGTTGAATTGCAACTGCAGTCTCAAAGGCTTCGCTGATTGGGCAAAGAATCTCTCCCTGGAACCCTCTATTTCTTGTCGAAATGGTGGCGAGCGTTCCTTGTCGAAAATAAATCTTACTAACTGTGGTAAGTGGATTCATGTTTTGGGTTGTGTCATCTGGGTTGTTGAGCAATCTACGTTTTCTTCCTTATATTTACTCTCGACACCTGTGAAAGGTGTGAATGTGTGCGACGGTGTTGTATCGAGTGTACAAGCACGAGCCGAAGGCGAGCGATTGAATGTCTGCTACAACATCGACGCGAATATTGTAAAGTAGAAATGATCCGAGTACATGTAAACGCTCGTGTTGTTCGAAATTAGTGAAGATTCCAACGATTTTAGTAGGTCAAATTACACGAAAAGTTCTTGCAAATCGGGAATTGTATCACAGATGCAATACTTGTGCTGTATCGCATTTACAAGAACCCCCCAAAAAAGCTTGAATTCGTTTGCTTTTTATTCGTAAATTTTTAATAAGTATTATAATGATCATTTGAGAACGCCGAAACTGGTCATTAAGGAATCTACATTTAGCCAACTTATTTGTTTTATTTTTCTGACGTTCGTTTTGGCGTGTAAAACCTTCAGAAGAGAAAACAACGTTAAGTCCGACGACAACCCGATCAACAACATCAACATCAAAAACCTCCACAGCATTTCAAACAAACGTCACTGCTCAGTCTCCGAAAACCTCGCCATCACAAACTACATCAACAAAAAGTGCAATATTAAAAACTGTACCACCAGAAACCACTGTGTCAGAAACTACACCATCTGAAACGTCACCGCGAGGAACTCGCAAGCCAAACAATGGTGAGTTAAAATGATATGTAATAGTTATATTGACAGTTTTATATAAGGATTGTATTTGATGTTATGTAACTAAGTATGTAACCTAAATCAGAAACTCAGTTAAATTTTCAGGCTAATTTTTGGGCGAGTTTTTTTTTTTTTTATTTGGAAATAGTTTCCTTATACTGTATAATCCATTTTTCTTCACCCCGCTTGCATGTCTATAATGTTATCTAAATTCAGGCCCAACCGTCAGTTACAAAACCTATTTAAAGCAATAAAGCAAATATTACTAAAATTTCCTGCAACTGCTTTGCAGTTCTGCATCGCAACACTGCTGTAAGATTTGTTGAAAGGCGAAACGTTATTCCAGTGAGAGTCTTTTGAAAAGTTAAAGTTTGTAGGTGTATGTCATTCTTTTTGTCTTCTGCGCATTGTGGACATCGATTTTTTTTTTCTCACGACCTTAGGTGGCCCTGAAAAACGTGATTCTCGTGAGAATGATGGAAAGAGAAAGACAGTTATTATATCTGTGTCATTATCGCTTGCAGCCACTGTTATAGTTGTAGCTCTAATCTCGTATCTCTTCCACACTGGAATCATACCAATCAGGTTAGTAGTCTGAGCTTTGAAGTAGTGAACGTAGAGACACAATACATTGTAGACTAAGCCCTTACAAACTACGTCCCTGCCACTCGATCCCTAGCTGTTCTCCAACTGTCTTTCCCCTAGTTCTTTAACTACTCAGAAAGTTACTCAACTAACCTCAGTTTTCCACCGAAACAAGAACAGTTTTTCTTACTTTGATGCACGATCAGATTATCAAGAAAGTAAGACACAAACGTGTATGTAGAAGCCAAAACGGAAGTTATCATTTGCCAGCTATTTCAGGTGGGAAAGAACGCAAAGATTTGGCTTTTACTGAAATGAATGAGCGGTCTTTATGCCTCACATTTTACTTTCTTACCAACATCAAAAGGAGGCTTGAAGTGAAACAAAACTATGACATGGCTATGTTCCAATGGAAAACCGAAAATACTAATTTTACCTGATACCCTACATGATTTTCCTTAAATTACCGAAAATTAACATTAAAATTCAATATTTTCGTTTGCATTTTCCCGCTGAACTAACTTTTAAAAACTTACTTTTCCAGTTGGACGAAATTTCAAAGCAATAAGATGATTATTTATGATGCTGAAGGAAACGTCTTAGTTAAAAATGGCCAAGCTGTTTCACCAAACCGCGTGGTCTGATGTGAATGAAATTAAATGCGATAATCTGCAGAATTAGGAAGAACAGAGGTCAATTATGGCCGTTGGTTCCAAATGGCACGGAGAACTGAAGAAAACAGAACACATCTAAAAAGATGCTCACTCCGTGGAAGATGTTGCGACTTAAGAAGGAGTGAATTTGGGCCTTTGTATTTGTAATAAAAGGATGGAAGCCATCGGGAAACTGTAAATAACTAACCTATTTGACGATGAAAATATTGAAATGGCGTGACTGATGAACTTTAAATTAACTCAAGGAATCAATATGTTGTACATGGGAACAATCTTAGATAGCCAAATCGACAGATCTTATTTATATTTGAAGAGAAAGGCAGTGCTGGTTCTCTGTCTCTTCATGTGATGTACAGCAAATGACAAATGAAAAAGGGAAAAAATGTTATCGTGTGTCTTGCACTGTCGTTTCTTCATGGCCCACAATAGAACCGTTTGTGTCATGTGTGTCATGCACGAGGTTCAAAATACGCAAATACAAAAGACGTCTAGCTTAAGCTCTTGACTTCTGGTATGAGGTTATCCGCTCGCACGCAAAACAACATCCTGAGGAAAGTGTGAGTCTGTCATTGTTGTTTATATAAATCTATGCAACTGCTCTAGTTCGTAGAAAACCTTATCAGCATGCTCTTGAAATTTTGAAATACCTAATTGGTGATTTTGACCATTCTGGTGATGAAAACTGTGACAGTTTTTTCTGTTTGCCAGTATTGGTGGATTCTTGGGAAACCTGACAATTTGTATCTTCAGTTTATTAATTTAGCATAAGACCTCGGTAGTTCTCTTGTCTTCAACTAAATTCTTGACCTGATAAGGAAAAATTACAAAGTAGGCAGACCAGTTACGTGAAGGTCAGCCTGTTATACTTCGTGAAAAAAGCTGCAACAACAAAGTTGACATCGATGTATAGATGTCGACATAAAATTTACTATTTGTTTCCAAAAGTTGCAATGCAGATTTCCAGGTAGTTTTCCAGGAGGTTCAAGAAACCAAACAGTTTGGAATTACGCAAGTTTTTTCTGCAGGTGGTCTTAGTGTTGTTTGAGGCTTTGCATGGTGAGAATTGTTCTTTATTGAAAGTAGACTTCGTCGGTTACACTGTATGTGAAAATGATTAATAAAAACAAATACATGGTGTAAACCGCAAAGTCTACTTTTAATGAATGTAGTCCTAGGCCTCTCCACGGTCAGATACTTCTGATCAGCGAACCAACCGATCCTGGATCAGGGCAAATTTACGCGCGAAAATTCAATCCTCAAAAACTCAAAATGGCACCGGTAGGTTGCCAGAAGAGATCTTTTTTGTGGGATAATCTTGCAGTATTTTCCAAAGGTTATCCACAGATTATCTGTTGATATTTTCTCATTCAAAGCTGCTGCAGTTAATAGAACAATGATAGTGATGCGTTGGAAAAAATGCACGGACAAAAACCGTAGTCAAATATTGTGGTTTATGGCACGTTCTCCTTTACCTGGGAGCTAATTCTGATGAGGATTACTTTGTTTCTTACAAAAGTTCTTCAACACAGTGGATCTTAAAATTTATTTTATGGCTTGTAAGTACGTTAGCTTGTAAGGCACGTGAAAATGTTCAAGATGACTCGAAGGAAACGTCTGACAAACACGATAATGCTCAAGAAAGGTAAGGAATGTCTCAACTTTTTAATTTGTTCATAATCTTGTATTTCGTGTATTCATGAACAAATAGAATTAGCGCATTGAAGTGATAATGATTTTGCTCATCGTGTTTAAGGGATAGCGATTTATTTCGTTGGTAATTGACTGGTTTGGTAACACGAACTTAAAACCCAGCTTATTGCCAGTTTGCCTGAAGTTTTAGGTGTGAGTTAGATACCCTGAGAGGATTAATGTAGGATGTGATATATGTAAGTACATAGATTATAACTATACAGGCCTGTACCCAGGACTTTTTCTAGGGGATTGCTGACATGCACCAAAGAGTTGAGCTTGAGGTGAACTTGGGCACAATTCTACTGGAAATTTTGAAATGTAGGATTTTATTTTTCATTCCAGACTACACAATTGAAGTACAAGAACTGCAGTAGTTTGTTGAATTATTCAATTTCATTTCAGTTGGTCGCCCTCAGTTGGTTGACCTCCTCCATCCATCAGGCAATATGAACATAACTTTTGCACTCCCCTCACCATGGCCCTGTTAAATAGTGGTCAATCAGACATAGGACTAATGAAGACTTGTGATAAGACTTTCCCTGGGGGGTGTTTAGGGACATCCTGTGGGGAATTTTGGAATGCTTGCACCCCTGAAATTTGATTTTCTGAGAGAGTGTTTTATAGTAAAATCAGATCTTAAGTTGTCCATTTTACATGCACATTCCTTGATGTTTAAGTAATTTAATATGTATTCGAGGTTTTGCTCAAGGTTTTGATATATCCCTGATATCACATACATCATTTGTGATGACCATAATGCAATGACATCAAAGGAGAGGGGCCTGTCAAGGAGGTGTACAAGGGTGCAATCATATCCATTTTGGACATAAAAATGTTGCTGTGACATTTGACACTTCAGATTTATTACATAGTAGCCAAAATAGCACACTTCTTTTACACATGATTAGAACATATAAACTTAAGATTTTTACTGGAGCAGTTCAGGATAAATAACAAAAAAACTTTGTAACCACTGGTGTATTAGAATTGTTGGTGCAAAGAAAAATCTTGGTTACTTCAAAACAACTTAGATAATATTATTTAACATCTTTGTAGAAGGTGTCAGCAGACTCAAAATATCTCCACATTGAGCCATCTGAAATTTTTAGAAGCTGCATACTGTAGTAGTAAATTTGTCAAATTAAACTGTTCAATTTTATAATTTAATTCAATACCAGACCACTTTTATATTCTTAGGACAATGACAGGGAGAAACAACACTTTTAAAAATATTATAATTTTGATGAAGCTTCAAACAGTACTTTCATCCTTTAATTACACTCTTTTGTGATGGCCTTTACAACTCCACAGAGCTGCACAAGTTTGGGTGGTGTGCCAAACCCATGTAACAAAAATCCTTAATTTTTGATAGGGGGGAAAACTGGAATTCCTGGAAAAATTACCTAAAACTTTAGAAAGTAAGTATTACACAGTGGCAGAATTGCTGAGTTTCTTTGAATGTTAACCTCATTTTGTTGCAGAACATCATAGGAATAACCCATTTGTTAAATGGCTTTCTTCCCTGGTTTAAAACAAATTCTCAGGTGAATGTTGGTAACCATTCACTAGCAAAGGAAATTTAATTTTTTGTAATGGTTTTGAGTAATGACTGTTTTACTCCCAAGGATAAAGGCAATCCAGAAATGGTATGCCACCATCCACTATTTTTTGGAGCATGGAAATGACTCAAATTTTTAACACTTGGATCAATTGAAGTATATGCCACTCCATTGTTTTTAAACATCACCCTTACACATTCTAGTAGTTCTTTGCCTGAGTTTATACACAGTTTTGAGGTTTTTAAAGAACAAAGAAACAATGGGGGTGGTGTATACTTCAACTGATTGTAACACGTTTGTGCAGCTGGTTGACCCCTGGTACCTCTCCTTATAAAATCCACATCCATTCTCTAACGTTAGTGATTTCAAAAATTATGCTTTGTATCAAGGTAACTGCACCTAAAGTTGTTCAACATTTTTTCAACTCTTTCTTACACTCCTCTAATTCCACAAGAATTTCAGAATTACTTATTTCATGGTCCATGTTTTTATTTTGGCATTTACCAAACTCAAACTTAGTGTCTTCAAGTTTCTTGGTGATCACCTGTTTTTCCATCTTCAGACTATCTACGTTGCTTTGCAAATCCTTGACTGCTTTCTCCATGTTAAGAATCTTCTCTTCAGCAGTCTGCAAGTTTTCCTCCAACGTACTTATTCTGTTCTTTGCTTTAGCTAGATCTTTTACACAACTGTCTTTTACGTTGGAACAGCTATTGAAAGAGTCATTCAGTTTCGTTTTGTCTTCCGAGCAAGTGCTCAACGCGTCACTCACGATTTTCTTGTTTGATTCGCACTGGTTTACACTCGTTTGAAGTTGGTGGAGTTGTATATCTACCGGATAGCTTAGCTTGATAACATAAATAAGAGTCATTGGTAAAAGCATGCACATCAAAACCAGCGCAATGGCGATAATAACGTGCTTAAAACATGCTTGAACTGGGCTGCAGTTCTCGATTCCCGTTGACTCACTGTCTTCAGGACTGACGTCAGTTATGAACGTTTTTATAGCTGGATAACCAAAGACTTTTGTAATGTGCACTGGATGGTTGGAACTTGCACGAACTGTCTTATTGAATGTACTGTAATAGGGCTTGTCTTTTGAACTATTTTCTTTTGGATTGTTGTAGATAATTTCTTTCGTAACAGCCGGAATTCCAAAGACTTCTGTAACGTGCCTTTGATTTACTCTTTCCATTGCTTTTCTCGATATGGTCCGATACGATCATGAATGAGTTGCACCACAGAATCAAAGTGAAAGTGAAACATTCCCAAGTTCAAACACACGTCACTCAAGGCTCAAGGTCGCGGAAGCAGAGTAAATAATTCAGTTGATTATTTACTCTGTGGCGGAAGTACAAATCGTATTTAATTTGTGTAGTGACACAGAGAGCCCAGACCAAAAGTACGATGAGTATGCAAGAAAATGCCAATGTCATGACAATTTGTTTGAATGAGCACGAATGACTTTGAAATAACTTATTTGAATCGGAACAAAAATTTGTTTGAGCCGTCGCCTGTCCGGTATGGTATGAAATGAAGGCAGTTGTTTGTCCTTAATGGCAATTGAAGATGGCAAGTTGGAGGTCAGGGATGCAAGAAATAATGTGCATTGCATTTGGATGGCAGCTCGAGCTGAATCAAGCAAATCTTTGTGCCAATTTAAATGACTTATTTCAAAGTTATTTATGTAGATTTGTACCAATTAAATTGAGTTATTTTAGAGTTATTTCCAAGGGTCTTTTTTGTGATTGTTTGATGGGCCTCTTTGGGCGGAGGTTTTCCTGGGTCTGCAACTATCCATCTGCCAAATGATAACTCTGTTTGTCATGTCATAATGTTCACATAACCTTTAATTTATCCCATTGTTACAAACTGTCAACACTTGACAAAAAAATTATAATGAAAAAACCTCTCATGATAAAGTAAGGACTGTGCTGTTATAAGTCAAGAATGCTGTTTTTATAGCTTTATAGCCAGACATGGTTTCCAGATGTCATTTTCAAAGCAACTTCATTTCATTGATACCTCAGTGATTCTGTAATATATGCAAAAGCAGTGCAGCAAAAACATCCAAAGGAAAACTGTTGTTGAGAGTAAGGTTTGTGATGGTCATTTTAATGTTGTCTTTTAAAACAAAACACTGAACCACACCCAATTGGGCACATGTAATAAGTTATCAGGTCTAAGTGCATGTTTAATTTCTGAAACAAATGCATCATTGAGTAAACAATAGATAAACAGTTGTCAAGCTCTTACAGAAAAACGATTTCTGAGCCCCAGATGGGGATCAAACCCACAACCTTCTGATGACTGGTAAGACACTCTAACCATTGAGCTACCAAGACTCAGATGGTGAGTTAAGGTGCAAGTTTGACATATGTGCAACCTAAACAGCAGCCATGATATGTTAATAACGTTATCAATACATTTTTCTGTGCTGAGAGTTTGATGATCATTCATTTATTATTCATTCAAGGTATATCCAAGCTCCCACATTTCCAGCATATATATTGCAAACACACCATTCAAATTAACTATGTGCAAGGTGAAATTTGCATGTTATTTTGGTCAAAATGAAGAAAACTGCCCATTGCTTTTCATGGTGATGTAAAAATATCCTTGACAAATAGAAGGCCAAGTCTCCTTAAATTCTTGAAAAAACTCTTCCCATCATTTTTCAATTCCAACACTGGTGTTCACACAAAAATTCAGGCTAATTATGCAAATGTCTGATTTGAATGGGTTCAGTTTAAAAGATGCTTACAATTTAATTACATTTAGCTTGCTCTTTCCTCAACCTGAAATCCATCATCTTGTAATTTCAATTTGCAGTTTAGTAAGGTAATTGTACATAAAGTTATTCAACATTTTTTCAACTCTTTTTTAACCTCCTCTAATTCCATAAGCAGTTCAGAATTGCTTATTTCATGGTCCATATTTTTATTCCTGCATTCACCTAACTTGAATTCAGTGTCCTTGTGTTTTTTGGTTATGTCCTGTTTTTCCTGGGTCACATTGCTCAGTTTGCTCTCCAAAACTTTAACACTTTCCTCCAATTTTTCTAATTTGACTTCAAATTCAGAATGACGATCTTCATGATCCTTATTTTCATCTTTGCAAGTGACTAACTTGGACTTAACGTCTTCAAATTTCTTGGTTAATGCCAAATTTTGCACTGTGATACTGTTCACAGTTTTTTGGTGTTCTTTCACACTGTTTTCCGCTTTTTCAGCATCTTTTTCCAGTTGGTCAATCTTCTCCTTTGCTGTAAACAACTTCTCTTCCAAGTCAGTTCTTTCCTTTTCAGAAACTTTCAAGTTGTTTTCAAGTTCTACTGTTCTTCCTTGGTGTTCCTCCAGACTACTTTTCAGTTCTTTTATGTTTTCGTCCATGGTGCCTATCCTTTCCTCAGCTTTCAGTAAATTCTGTTCAACTGCAACTTTGCTTTCATTTAGTAAAGTCAGGTTCCGGCTGACAAGGCTTTCTCTCGTACGACACGCTTCCTCATTTTTTTCAAATTTTGCCATATTTCCTTCCAAGACGCGGACATTTTCCTCAGCCGTTAGCAGTTCACGTTTCAGCGTCCTTAAGCTCCCATCCAAATTCTCTTTTTCCTTATTGAAAGTGGTTATCAATTTCGCTTTCTCGACCGTGCAGTTGTCCAAGGTTTCCAGCAACCTCCTCTTGTTCACCTCGCTCAAGCTTAGGCTATTCTGTAACTCTTCGATGTCTCCTTTCCTAGAATAGCTCTTCAGCAAACTGTCAACCATCTGATGGAAAAGTGGGGGAGGGTAGTACAAAATACACAGAGCCATAATAGCGGAAATTAACATTGATATAATCATAAAGATTTTGACACGCTCCAGTACCAAATACATGCGATTGAAGCTGTCACTTGTCTTAATCTCAGCACTGCAGACTTCGACATATTTCCTTACAAGCGGAATGCCAAAGACTTCTGTTACGTAAATTTCTGTCGTCCGCGCTTTCTCTTTCTTATCCATTGCTTTGGTGAAACAAGACAACAGGAAATTCCTTGCAGGGGTTTAAATATCAGCGAACTTTAACCCAGTGACGAAATCCCAATCGGGGAAAGTGCTCGTCATAAACAAGGTGAAGATTCTGGTGTTTTTGTTTCAGAGTATTCAAATATAATCACAGGGAAATGAAGAATGATAAATGAAAGTCGATTAAAGGCCGTAACTATGTCAATTACCCTCAGGAATTTTCTTGCACGACGACTGATTGGCATTCATGGAGTAGGATGGTGTTACGCATATCGTCGTTCCCAGGACGTCTGCTGTATGTGAGAAATCGGAAAATGAGATTAACGATTTTCTAAGGATTCGATTGACAATGTCTAGTGCGATATCAGAAAGAGATTTCCGACTGAAGAACGTTCTTCGAATCCTTTTCTTTTTATTGGAAGTCAAGGATTTTTTATTCCAGGAATTGTTCTTGTGGAGAGCTCTTGGTTACATTATTCAGTGGTCAATGATTTTTGGGAATCTCCCATGATTATATTTCAACGTGTTAGACCCTGATTGGACGTAGAAGTGAAACCAGCTGGGTTAAGTTTTTACGAGGACAAACACACACGAAGGTAGATTGAGAATCAGCAGAGTCAGGTAGGTTGTTTGTTGAGATATTCCACATAATGTTGTTGAACTGATAGTAAAGAACACCAATTCAAATGTGCACAGTTCCTTGATGTGTTAGTCTACATCTTTGCTTGCACTTTAAATTAAAGAGAAATCAAAGCATTCGTAAGGAAATCGGGAACATGAATAACGAATGGAGAAGGGGTATGTCTGCATGTTTTATGTGTGTTAGTTTTTTGCATTTGGTCGAAATATTACATTAAAGTCACCAGTTAATCTTGTTCCTTCCATTCGACCTTCACCCCGTGTGAATCATAAACAGAAACATCTTAAAATGCATTTTTGTATGCATTTTACATGTGCATATAGTGCAATTTGTTGCAATTGCAAAGGTTCCAAAGGAAGTTTCAAAATGACAGCCAATATAAGAGTCATGGCTATATGACAGTAGTTTGAATGTTGAAAATATGGATGCAACTGAAAAAACTCAGACATTAAACAATGATGCAAAACAAGTCCCTATCCAAGATAAACATGGCAAGCTAGGAATTGAATCAACAAGCATTGGGTCTACTGAACATTCTTTTTACCAGATGAATACGAAGCACTGTTGGGTGAACTTATAAAAAAACCAGAGGATTACAGTAGACAATCTGGCTTTTGTGGCTTGCTTCCCAAAGCACTTTATTTAAGGCCAGCATTAGTTTATTTGCTAGTTTATGAATTTTAAAAATATTAAAAGAAAAGTTTGTCCACAGCATTGTTTCTTGGGATTTTCTATAAGTGAGATAGACAGTCAAGAGCACTCTGAGGGGATATTGGGAAGCTTGGTGTGTATTATAAGCTTGGAAGGTATTACCTGTGACCACAAGTGGGCCTGTAATTTTGCTTCTTGGCATAATTTATTTTGGATCCAAATTGGCAGTGCCAATGTTCCATTTGGCTTCCTTAATATACTGCTGATTAATACTCATACATTTAATAAAAGTTGACTAGTTCAATCCCCATGCAATAAATCTTATTCTGTAAAAGGATAATTATTTACATAGTGGGAGTTACAGTACATGTAGCTCCTAGCAAAATTTTTTTGAGTCATTATGATGAAACAATGGTTGACAGCATAATGCACATGCAGGCCTTGAGAGGAATGCTAACTGAAAATTTTGATGATCTGAAAATGCCACTTTGTAGATTCTGTACAAGTGAAATCACTAAGCCATTACCAGAAGCTGAAACAATGCAACATTTTCTAATAATTTTACATTTTTTATGTGGTGGGTAGAAGGTTCCATCAGGCTTTAGTGCTAAGCCAACTTCACCCACCATGGGTAGAGCCCTAAACATAATTTTTGATTCAATTGGCAGCACAGTTGGAGTCCTGGTATCTGCCACCTGTCTTACAAGGGTTGAGTTCTGGTTCGTTACAATTGTCTGATCAAAGTTACATGTACCTTGTCACATGTGTGTGTCATTAAGCTTGACTCTACCGAGCATCACAGGTTTTCTCCAGATACTCTGATTTCCTCTTGTAGTAACACTGGACCCATGAGGAGTGTCCCATACTGAACCTCTTGGGAGAACAGCTCATCTAGCTGATAGGGTTATCCAGTGTAAATAAAAATGGTTTAATTCATCAGCTTTATTCTTAATGGTCACATATTGGGAAAGATAGCCTAAATGGCTTCACCTGAGGTTCACCTACAGTCGTTTTGTTGATAATTATATACAGTGTGTAGTACCCAACATATTGATGACATTTTTGGTTTTGACCTTGTAGGTACGTTTGCAACAGTCATTGTCTTTGTTAGATAAACAACATGGCAACAAGTAAGGAAGTAACTAGTGAATTGAGTTCACCCTCCTCTGGCATTCCCACATCAGAGAAAACAGAGAAAAGTAACTCAGATGACAATGATTTTGTGATTCTGGAACCGTTGAGTAGCTTGACAGATAGTGGGTTATCTACTCCATCAATCCATGAAAAGCAGGCGTTTGAAAGTTTAGAGAAAATTCCAATTGATAGTAGTCTTGGTGCTTCAACTATCCATGAACAGCCATACTGGGATAATTCGCGTTTCATAGACGAACAACAAAAGTTGGAAAGCAAAAGACGTTATTTTGGTGAAGGTGACGATGAAAATTTCTCAGAAAAAAGTGATGAAACATGCGGTGAAAAACAGCATGTTGAAGATGTGCCTGTTTTGTCCCAGGAGAACCGCCTGCGAGCTGTTGATGATGATTACAAAATGACTGAGTGGCACGAAGGACTAGAAGGAAAGAGTTTGCCTTCAGGTGATATGGAAGTGAACCAAGAAGAACAGGAAAGTGGAATCAGTGTTGATCTATTGTCCCAAGACAGAAGTAAATTGTCAGGCTTGGACACAAATATGGATGAACCTAAGTTGACTAACAAGCCTGAGGATAGCTGTGATGGTGAAAATACACGTGGCCATGAGAAGAGTGAAGTTGAAGAATCTGGTTTGGTAGCAAAAAAGCGCACTGATATCGAAGGAAATGAACAAATAGTCATAAATGACTGCAAGGAAACGGGCCAAGCAGAAGGTGTTAGCAAGATTGGGCCAGCTGATTTCAGTGGCAGAGTGGTTGTCAGTGCCAAGGAGTGTGAGTCAGCAAATACCGAGAAGGATCCTAGCAGTATCAGTGGAGCCAACTTTCACGAGAAGGCTAAAACAAATGTAAACAAAGGTGAGCAGGTGGATTGTGAAACTTGTCCCCGCGAGGGCGAAAAGCCAGATCATGACGACACTTTCCAGTGTGATGTCACCAAAAGTCAAGAAGTCAGCGAGACTCCTGCTGACCATGGAAAAACTAAGTGTAGTGATTACGAACACTCTGGTATTGTTGAAGATCGAATGAAGGAGCGAAATGGTGATGAGACTACTTGTTTAAAAGTCAGATCGGGTGTAACCAAGAATAAAAAGTGTGAACATAATGGTGATGAAAATCTTGGCTTCAACAATGGTGCGCAGTATGGTATCGAGGAAGATTGTCCTAGCGGAGGACGACAAATTGACTTCCAAAAAGTTGATGAAGCCGGTTCAAGTGAAGGAAAAACTTGTACCACCAACGGTAGTGAAAGTGGTTTTGACCAGAGGGGACAGAAACGAAGTGGAACACTGGAGACTGGTACGACCCTGCGAAGAAGAGTGGTCCCCGCCGCTAGTGAACCGCTGGCTCATGACATCGACCGCCGAAAGGAAAGGAATGAAAGGGTTAAAACAGAAGCTGGAGGACGTTGCAGGTTAATACTAGCAGTAATACTAGCATTACTACTCGTTCTTATTATCCTCCATCCTCAGACCTACATCGTTAAACACTTGCGAACCACTCGTTCGCTTCACAAGCCAGTTGTTGAGATAAACACCGGAAAACATGTCTCACCTTCGTCTTCGAGTTGGCAACTTCAGGGTAGCTGTCGTGGTTATAATTCGACGTACACAATAGTGCATTGTGAGTGGAAACAAATTCACCCAAAACCAAACAGCCCCGAGAACACCGTCTTGCAGGACGGCTCCAAAGTCTGTCATGGAAGCAACTCCCACGAAGTCGACGCTACTTTGAGCGAGTTGACAGTTCCGAGAGAGCTTGGGAACTACGTTTTTGAGCTACGCTGCACCGATAACACTGAGAACAGCGATGAAAAACGAGTAGACATCTGGGTGAACGAGTTAATTCCTCCTGTAATTACAGTGGGCGATACAAATATCGTAATATCAACATCTGAGGGAACAGTTCGTCTGGAAGCTTCTTGTCGAGCAGTTCAAGGAAAGATTGTGAGTGATAAATGGAACTTTATTAGTGGTCCTAAAGAGATTGCTCCTTCTAGAGATGGAATTGTCAAAATTGATACTCCCGGGAAATATATATACAAGTACAAATGTACTGATAGTTATGGCGGCTCTGCTTCAAGCGTCAAAGTAGTTGTAACTGCTAAACCACCATACGTGCTTGGTATTGACTTAGGTACGTCAACAACATGTATAGTTGTAATCAAGGAAGACGGAACAACTCAAGATATCAATATCTACGACGGTGAAGGTGACACTGACTCATGCATGCCGTCCATAGTCGCCTTCGGTCTTGATGGTAAACTACTGATTGGTGAAAAGGCACTTCGCCAGGCAGTCCTTAACCCTCAGTCTACTATTTACGAAGTGAAACGCCTCATGGGACGAAGCTATTACGATGATCCAAACCATGTGTTTTCCTACAGAGTCCGTCCAACGTTGAAATCACATTCGTTAAAGGGCGTCCGTGCAGCTATAGAGATACCTTGTAATGGGGCGAAGAAACTTCTCCAGCCAGAACTGGTAAGCGCGTTGATTCTTCGCCGAGTGGCCGATCATGCGGAGAAGTATCTGAAGGTTAAAGTTAAGGACGTGGTTATTAGTGTTCCTGCTCAATTCGACGACTCGCAGCGTAAAGCGACGATGGACGCTGGCCTGATCGCGGGCCTTAATCCTATAAAGATCGTTAACGAGCCAACTGTGGCTACGTTTGCAGCAAGAGATGTGACAAAAGACTGGATGGACCCTACTCATGGTGGGGATGCCGAAACAAAGAAGGAACAGGGTACAGTGTGGGTTGTGGTAGCGGATATTGGTGGAGGTACGACAGATTACGCCCTAATGCAAATAGACTCAAGGAATTACTACAAAGTAATAGCAACCGACGGGAACAAAAATCTCGGGGGTCGAGATATAGATATTCAGCTGGCCAAAAAGCTAACGGAGGTTATCCAGAATGAACATCCCAGCCTGGATTTGGAAACCTCGAAATTTCAACAGAAACTGCGCATCGAGTGCGAAAACGCAAAAATCGTCCTGAGTGAGAACGAGAAGTATTCCTTGACCGTTGAGTATGATGATGACAGACAAGGGGATACGCTACCCCTGGAGTATCTGCTGAAACGTGGTGTGTTTGAGGATTACATATCAGGAATCTTGACAGAAATGGTTGCACCTCTGGATTCTTTGATGACACGGTCTGGTGGCGTTAGTCCTGACAACATCGAGGAGTTGTATCTGGTTGGTGGAACAAGTAACATTCCAAAGTTGAAAAGGATGCTACGAGAATACTTCAGCAAAGTGAAACGAGTTCGCCACAAAGACCCAGTGCAGCTCGTGAGCCGGGGGGCTGCAGCATTTGGGGCGGCCTTAGCGCGCCTCGTCGAAGTTGAACACATGCCGAAAATCGATGTGACACCACTGCCTATAAGTATAGCTGTCGACATGGATGACATGCACGTCATTTTTAAGCGAAATCATCTCTACCCTTGCACTACCAATCGCATGGTAACCACATTCACCGATGATCAGACTGCCATAATAGTTAAAGTTTATGAAGGTGATGGGCGCACGGCGGACGAGTGTCACTTTCTTGGGGAGTTTGAACTTTCAGGCATCCCCGCGCTTCCGAAAGGAATTCCGGAGATCAAGACAACTTTCAGAATTGATACCAACGGTATTTTGAACGTAAAGGCCATGCATGGTGACAAAGTAACGGGAATGAAGTTAGATGTGTACTCGAAGTCGGGCAGCATGATGAGCAAAACACGCGAGAAGTTGTCTTTACTTCTAGCACAACTAATGTCGGGTAATTCGAACCGTCAGCCTAGATGCTCTCTTTTAGACAACGCTAGTGAAATGAACCTGATTCCTCCAAAACCAAACAGGAAGAACGTGCTTAAGTTATCAGTTGATTCGCAGTATGAAAGCGTAGAAATGGCCAATACTCAAGATCCAACCGCCGACCTTGTAGCTGTGGGTATGGTTGCCGTAAAAGGGCTGGTGACTGATTACGACAGTGCAGCGAAAGAATCCGATCTGGATATCGTGTTGGTGATCGACGAAAGCGGAAGCATGCAGGGATTACCAATTGAAACGATAAAGCATGTTCTTGACCGGTTGGTTGGCTTCTTGAAGAGTAATCATCGCTTAGGGATTGTTTCATATGACAACTCAGTGAACGTTCTTTTGGAGCTGGCTTACTGCACTGAGGAATACAAACAAAAGGCTCGTGGCGTCGTTAGGGGTATCACCGCTTCTGGTCAAACGAATCTTTATGGCGGTCTTTTGAGGGGACTGCAAATCGCTTATCACGGTGGTAGACGATCAAGGGTTTTACTTTTCACCGATGGTTATGCTAATGTGGGCTGGAGTGCAGCTGATGATATCATCCGGGAAATTTTGAAAGAAACAACTCTCCTCAAGTCGTTCACGAGTTCGCAGGTCCAACTGTCGACGTTTGGTTATCTTGGGGCGCACGATGAATCCTTACTGCAACGGCTGGCGACTAACGTTGGTGGAGGAACCTACAATTACCTAAGAGAAAATAGTGCGTTGGCCAAAGGTTTTGGTCTTGTCTTGGGCGATGCCATCAATATCGTTGCTGAAAAAATTCATCTAACCGTTACGCCGTTAAATGGAGTTCAAATCTTGAACGCCATTACCAACTTCTCCTACAAAGGAAACTCAAAGAAAATGTCGTTTGATATACCTAGCACGGCTGATCAACAACGTCGCCATATCTTACTTCGACTTGCTGTGCCGTCGTGCGAGGAAAGCAGGCCTCATGATGCCTTGTTTCATGTGGAACTTACGTACACAAACACGATGACTGAGCGTGCCGAAGGAAGCGAGGAATATCTTTTCGTGGCTCGAACTAATCGGCTCGAGCAGGAAACTAGAAGCCACGAGGTAGATGAACAGTTGAATCGAGTGTTTGTTGCGGATATGATCGGAAAGGCCTTGGATTATCTTAAAGAAGACAACACAGAAAGAGCCATGGAAGTGTTAAAAGAAGCTGATCGGTTCGTATTAAATTCAGTCTCGAAGGAACACACGCTGAGTTTGTGTCTACGCCATGATCTTTCCTTACTCATCAGTGAGGTCGAAAGTGGCGATCTCAACGATGCAAGGAAAGCCTTACAAGATAGCTTGACGAGTCACTGGCAAGAGAAAGGTGGAAGGAGTTCTTGTTACTTGACCAAAAAAGAGGACAAATTAATATCGATCTTGCAAAGTTGAGCTCCTGAAACTCGTTTTACTAGTTGTGACATTCAGTAATTAGAACTGTTTTAACTTTTTCGACGATTTTCTCATATCACAAAATTAAAAGTTATGACCTGGGGCGGCAATGCAGTTAGTCATTTCCGAAATGTTTTTTCTCTCTGCCTAGTCAGGAACTCTTGTCGCAATGAATTCAATTTTTATGTGAATGATAATTCATTCCCGTGTGAAAGGTTTTCATTCAGGTATCGTTTTGAAACAAAGAAAGCCAATTTTGAAATAACTGATTGTGACCCTTTGGGAAACAAAACTTGGACAGACGGAAAAAATATAAAACAATCATTTTAAAAGGGTTTCAACCATCACTACGTTTAATACTCGAGCATTTTCATTAGCTATCTTGCAAGAAAATTAACCAACATTCGCTCTTGCTGCTTATAACATAGCGCATAACCAGATAAATAACTGAAGTCATTTATTTGTGGAGGCCAACCATCTCTGTAAACGACATTTTTGTACCGAAGGTTGTTTGATGTGTAGAATCCATTACGAAATGATGTAAGAATGTGTGTGGTGTTCATCTCGAAAATAGACGAAATTTAGGAAGGGTCATGTGACTAGGTGTGTGTCAGTACTGATGAACATATGGTTTGATATGTATCGGGTCAAGTGTCCACTGCTTAATGTATCAATTGTTACTCAAATATCGATTGCTTGATGTGTATATAATGAAGTTTATACAGCTCGTTCGAGATATGCATTCATGCTGTGCTATGAATGGCTTTGACATACGTGTCGTCGGTAAATAATTTTAAATGAATCTCCAGCTGGAATTTCAGTGGTTACTTTAGTTCTGGTAATCCTGATTGGTACTTAATGCTGTTATGAAGTGCAAATCTGAATACTTCCACACTTAAAAGAAGCTATTATTACTTAAAATTCGGAAATTTAGTGAGTGTGGGACAATATACATACAAAAATGTTATTAAAATTCCTGTATAACGCATGGGGCGGTACGGAGCTGGGTTTTTCGATTTTTTCCCCCTCATCAAACTTGTTAAAGGAACAATAATATTAAGGAGATTTGAGTTCAATTCGAGTACGAGTTATAGGTAGAACTTATTTCGATGCAAGATCCTCCTCTGATCAGTGCAAATGTTTTGAATGCATTGTGAACACAAGTAATGTAATATATGTTTCTTTTTTGGTGTTGTTTTATGTGGAAGATTGTGTTTAATTAAAGCCAACTTTTGGTACCCTGATGTGTCCCTCAGTTTCATTTTAATTTTAAGGGTTATTTTTTTTTCAATTTTTAAATGCAGTTGAATTTTAGTGGGGATTTTTTTGTGCTTTGGTTTCTTTGTGCTGCTTATGATGAACGCAATTTTATGACCATATTCGTCAAAACTTTGGTGTGATTGAATCCACACAATTGATTTTCTGGGTTTGACAGCCTGACACGGATAAATATTTCTATCTTTTATATTTGTTTTCGTTAAGGTTTTTTTACTTTTCTTTCAGTGCACGATTTCATGGAGCAAATAACTAAAATTTTAGACGAAGAGAGATGAATCTTTATCTCTGAAACTTTAACGCAACTACCAGCATTTTCGCTTATCCACTGTCATATGCAAAGCAATACTTCCCACACTTTTTCACTGTCTTCAAAAACGCTGCATTTGACCAAAGGTCAGAGAATGCTTAGTTTCACTTGCCCATCATCAATGTAGCCTCACAGAATTCCCTCAACATCATAAACTAAACTGTGTGTGACAACTGGCGTAACAACTTTTGTTCCATCCTTATTCATAAGAGAGTTAAGGTGATGTTGCTGGAGATGGTTTGTAACGCAGCTTGTGGCCGCTGTAAAATTTTGTTAAAAATCTTTCACAATTGGAATGCTATATGCACCAATTTTTGTACGACATTCCGTGCGTTAAGAATCTATGAAAAATAATCAGTATCATCAGTTTAATGGGTTGCAAGTGTCACCGCATTGTCTATGATCGTGTTAAATTTTCTTTCATTTGTAATGCAAACGAATGTATGGCCCCCAGGGCTTCTTCAGGCTACCGTTTAGTTTTAAGACGTGTAGTTCTTTTCGAGGATGTTTCCTTTAAGGTAATGAGCAAAGAACATGCAGTTTTAAACGTAAAATTGTTCTTGAATATCACGTTTACACAAGTTCTTTTTTTCCTCGATCAACAATGTGATTCTCTGAATTTTTCTCATTTGAAAACGCGACCAGAAATTATACAAAAAAACCAAACCAAAACAACAAGTCATTTCAGACAGTCCATACGAAGAACGGGGAGCTCGGTTGCTATGAAAATGCTCGCGTTTTAAGCTTAATTGCGAATATGCAAATTTTTGCCTCTCAGACACAATTGAACTGTTTGATATTATGACGCTATCAATCTCCTTGTTTGGCACATACTCCGAAGATGGAGAAAAAATTATCTTTATTGTCGTCTTATGTTTTCGATTGCAGGAGCTGTCGTTCTAAAAATACTAAGTGAACCTCGCGCTAAAGTCTTCAAACATCCGTGGAAACGCATTTGAACGGTGGGATGGGACATTCAAGTAACCATTGACGAACAGGTGAGAGGAATAACAATTGCAATTTGAAACTGGTATAGTTTTTGTGCACGGTACCCGGTCTTCAGTTGTAACCGTTTGAAAAACATCCCTTCCACTTGACATGGTGTACCCACTTGAGCACTAAAGCCGACCATGGTAGGAATTTCCCAAGCGGCAACGAGAGGGAGGTGGTTTTTTGCGTTAGATCCCCTAAATAAGACTCCTCGCAATCATAGATAATCTTCATAGGTTGCTCTAGCTGTAGTGAGATGAAAATAATTCGATCTACCAGCGAGTCAGCACCAGGTTGCGACTAGACAAGCGTATAAATCGATTTTACAACCTTTCTGAGTCTTTGCCTCGTTGATGTCGGTGCAGTCGAAGTCTAACCTCGACAAGATCTCGTCACATTTTCGTGCACGTACAGCTGCTGCAAATCTCTGACTCGTAATAATTATATAGATATGGCGTACGAAGAGTTTCGACTTATTTAAATATTGTCAAGACAGGTGGCCGTACGTTGCCCTAAATTGTTTTCAGAAGCAAGATAACATGTAATCTTGTCGGTTTTAATTTTGAGTCAAGCTCATGTTTGTGGTTGGACGGAACTTAAACGCTCGTCTCAAGCCGGTAAAAGGCAAATAAACATGGTAAGAGATCATTTCCCTGTCGTGTACCGAAACATTATTTACCGCCTGCCTGCCCGAATTACACTCTTTTGAACCGTTGTCGGCAGCGTAGTTTCCACACGATCAAAACAGCGATTAGATTTATTTCACTTAAACGGTAGAACCGTAAGAATGAAACGGCAAAAGTACTTGAAACTGCTGTAGAAAGCTGAACTAGACATTTATTTAAACATCCGTTACATAACATATGCCCTGTCGTCGAAGAATTGTAAGTGTAGCATTTTAAGCTTCCACTGTGAGAATGGTTTACATCAGCATGACATATGGTTTTAATTGTGGTGATTGTCCCCAGCCAGCATACGGGAAAATTTTCTTAAAATATTTAAATTTAGACGCCTGTATGTGGTATGTTTCGGACGTTTTACTTCTTGGACTCTCGATATCACTCGGGTTAGTAATGCAGAGGTAATTCTTGATCTCGGCAGAAGCAATGCAAGGCAACATTCGTGAGAGTGATTCGTACATTCGTGGCAGCCATCTGGCCTTCATCCGACTGTTCCTTGAATGATTTTCATCACTTGACCTTATCTTGTTGTTCTGTTAAAAGACAGAAACATTTAAAACAAACACTTTTCTATTTCACTCTTATTCTCTAGAAGCAAGTTTGGCGAACGTAGAAACAACTTAACGTGGACGTTTGTGATTAGTTTTATTCTCCACGAGCTTCTTACGGACTAGTTATTAACGTTATCTTCTACCCTTGGCCTTGCATAAGGTATGTTCCCTTTTTCCTTTCTGCAAACACCCAGTTTCTGGTGCGTGCTGATGAATTTTCGCCGTCTGCTAAAGCGAGGATAATTATTTTGTTTTTCCCCCCACCTTTTTTAGTACAACGAATTCCTGATCTTCATTCTGTGTTTAGGCTATTGTTTTTAACGCACTTAATCTATTTTCTGCTTAATTTATTTGTGCTTTCAGTTTATTAACATGAGACCGAATTGAAAGCCTATTGCCAATCTCGTTATTGGCATTGCCATGTTGGCCTCGAACGCACGTTCTCCTCTTTTCGTGTGATTTGGAAACCTAGTCTGTTTTCGAAAGTCTTCGGCTTTAAGTCTCATGGTAACCCAGATGTGAAATGATTTTCAAGGCAAATATGGGACGATTGCTTCTCAGTTCGCAGCCCTTGGCAAGCAGATACGAAGCTACTGCACGGGTTAACTGAATTCAATCGATTTTAGAAAATTCGATGTCAGATAGGTTTTAATTCAAAGCTAGGAAATAGTTCAAGCTTTTCGAGTACTCTATGGTGAAAGTACCACAGTTCCAAAACGATCCTACTAAGGAAGCTGCTTTGGAAATGGGATCTATCAGAGAATTCCAACCTGCTAGTTCTCACTCAAAGTTCTCCGGTACACTGCAAGAGGAGATTGACCAATTTCAACCAGTTGCCTTTTGCTATTTGAGAAGAGAGAGTAAACCACGGGTTTGGTTCATCAAGTTAATATGCTGGCCGTATCCTTTGATATTTTGCATGTTCTGCTTAACGCAATTACGCATGGAAAGGGCGACTGTGGTGATTTTACCACTAACTTTAATAACTCAGTCAATATTATAAAACTGTCAGCAATCAGTCCCCTCAGCAAAAGCACCCATGACGAATTATAACTGCTTACTGCTGTGTGTGTAGTCGAAGGTTACGTAACGTTGGCCTGCATAGATTGAAATTACAACTGTAAATGAAGCACCTTTTCAAATAGTACGTCTTGGTATTGTCTTTTACCCTTGAAGTGATGATTATCATCCAACTGTTTTGTGGACGTGGATGTTTCACCTCAGTCTATAACAAAGCCGTGGTAACAGCTGGTCAGGTTTCTCGCGCGCAAAACAATCGCTGTCCGGCGGAGAAATCACGCAAAAATGGCGATATGAATTTTTTTAAAACTGTTCAAACAGCAAGTGAGACATTGTGCGACTTTATATATATGTAAATTTTGAATTTCACATCAAAGATTTCGTCATCCTGATTCTGGGCTGTTGCTCTGATGTTTCAGGGATGAAATAAACGAGACAAAAGTTTACCTTTCATAAACAAGCATATTTATATTGTGTTGCGAAAGTTATCGTTTTTGTAGTTAGAAGTGCAGCCTGTTAACAAAATTCGTGTGTATAATCGCCATAATGTCGTCGGATATTTACAATCGCAATGTTGAGATTTCTCGCAATGAGAGAAAGTTTCTTATGTTGGCGAGAAACAACTTGTTTAGAAAAAGCAGCGGCCAAAATCTTGCAAAAACTCGCTAGTGCAGCATGTGATGTCTTGTCTGATCTGGTTGGGATTCCATATGAAAAAAATGTTAATTACTGCTGCAGCCAAGACCAGACATTTTAAATCAATTCGCCATGAAATTTGTCCACTCTTCTAAGCCCAAATTGGAGTTACATGTTTTAGTAGACTCTGGTTTTCTTGATCTTCATTTCCAAGTTGGATGTTGCTTTAAGACAAAGTAATCACTCGGCGTAATCATGTTAATTCACCGCAATGCACAGTCTTCACAGCTTATTGATCTAAAATGGCTTTTAATTGAATGGATTGGTGCTAAGCCGCTATCCTATTTCCAAACAAATGCGAAAGTGATTGGAAGTTAACGTAGTTATCTCAGGAGAGTTGTCTTAAACCATTTGTATTGCTGGGCTGTACTAATTAACGATTTGTCCATTAAGTTTTCAACAAGTCGGATTCCACACGTGTAGAATCATTTCGCAATCGAAGTTCAGATAGTTTGCCTTCAATTTGTTATCGATAAAGGAATACTCTACACTTTCGTGACTGGGAAAAGTGTCCCCTCAACTCAGGATAGGCCATTTTGGGTAACACTGGATTGCGCTCAAGTTATGCTGTGATTTCAGAGACCTAATTTGAGCTTTTGGGTTAAAACTGATTTAGAGTTAGGGTAAGGGTCAGGGTTTGATTTTAGATAAAGATTAGCATGAATAAAATCTCAATGCTTTCCCGAAACATAACGTCACTACTTCAAGTGTGTGTAAAATCGCCTCATCTTGACATACCAGTTTCACTAATAATAAACAACATCGGGAACCAGAATCATTCTATTCAGAATTATGAATCTCGTCATTTTGGGTGCTTATATATGTCAGATATCTGATGCATTACGCGTCTCCTTTATGGAGGTTGAATCAACACTTCGGGACCTTTGAAATTGTCCCCGTTCCCTTAATACAGGTGTCTGTTTAATAGAGTTAATCGGTGCAGGGAATATATGGACGTTTTGTGAAGATGGGGTTTAAGTAGTCATCTTTTCATCTTTGTATTTAATTACTTTTTTGTTTTTCTCTTGTCTTTCTTCCTTAACGTTTCGTAAGATGGTTCGAAAGGATAAGTATTCTTGTAATTTTAATCAACTGTGTTACACTTGGTATGTACAATCCGTTGGATAAAAACTGTGAAACGCAAGACTGCAAGATTTTGGAGACCTTGGAGACCTGTATCTACGCCTTTTTCCTTGTTGAAATGCTTGTGAAGTGGATGGCCATGGGATTGTTTGGAAAACAGGGATATTTTGCCGACTCATGGAACAAACTTGACTGTTTTATCGTGGCAGCTGGGTAGGGTTCCTTTCTTGCACAGAGTTTCTGTTTTCCTTCGTTCGTTCGATTCTCTTTTTCTTCCTTCGTTCGTTCGATTCTCTTTTTCTTCCTTCGTTCCTACTTTTCTTCCTTCGATCGGTCGTCCCTTCGTTCGTTCGTTCGTTCGTTCGTTTATTCCTTCCTTCCTTCCTTCCTTCCTTTCCTTCCTTCCTTCCTTCCTTCCTTTCCTCTCTCCTTCCTTCCTTTCCTCTCTCCTTCCTTCCTTCCTTCCTTTCCTTTCCTTTCCTTCCTTCCTTTCCTTCCTTCCCTTCCTTCCTTCCTTCCTTCCTTCCTTCCTTCATTCATTCCTTCCTTTCCTTCCTTCCTTTCCTTCCTTCCTTCCTTCCTTTCCTTCCTTCCTTTCCTTCCTTCCTTTCCTTCCTTCCTTTCCTTCCTTCCTTCCCTCCTTCCTTCCTTCCTTCCTTCCTTTCCTTCCTTCCTTTCCTTCCTTCCTTCCCTCCTTCCTTCCCTCCTCTTCATTCTCTCTAATCTTATCTTTATCCTCTTCTTCATTACGTCCCTCCGTCATTTATCATCATACATCGTCTGTTTATTCCATTCTTTTACATCTCTTCAGTTCGTTTGAGCTAGCGTATGGAGAAGGTGAATACCTCAGTGCTGTTCGGTCTATTCGAGTTTTAAGACCACTGAGGGCAATCAACAGAGTCCCAAGTAAGTTAGTACTACCAACTAAGAAATAAGAACTCTGTTAATATCCAAAGATTTTAAATACTCATGAGAGGACAGACAGATAGATCGAGACAGGCATACAGACAATGAAAGACAGAAAGAAGCTTTATTTCAATTCGGGATCATATCAAAATGCAGCTTCTTTTCATGAGAGCGAAAGTAACCGTAAATATTTTTATTTTACAAGCTTTCTTTTTTTTAATAGAATTATAGAATATAATTTTCTCTATAGTGCAGACAAACATACAGGATAATATAATGCAGTTCGATGGAATACAGTATATTACAATGCCGACAGACAAACAAGAATTTAGAGCGACACAGACAGCCAGGTAATCAGGCAAAGGACAGGGAAAAAAACAGACAGTGAAAAGAGTGGAATGTTTTCAAAGGTTTTTTTAAAATTGAAACATCTTCCTTTAGGCATTCGTATCCTGGTCATGTTACTCCTTGACACACTCCCTATGCTAGGCAACGTACTTGCCATTTGCTTTTTCATCTTTGCTATATTTGGTATTATCGGTGTCCAGCTTTGGCAAGGGTTATTGCGTAGTCGATGTTACCCGGATGAACTGAACGAAACAATCATTGCTGAGTATGTATGACGGACGTATTTTGACTCATTTTTTATCCCTCGTTTAAATACATCGTATGTTGTTATTGTTGTTGGTTTTTTTGTTTTGTTTCTGTTTTGGTTCTGATGTGGTTGCTTTCCTTGTTGCTGTAGTTTTTCTTTTGAGTTTATTGGGATGGCATAACTGATCTTCTTCAAAAGCCACCTCGTTAGACAATTCCTTAAATTTGTTGCTAAATCTTTCAGTCATGTAAACTCACACGGTTACAGACATTTCGCCTTTGAACAATATCACAATTCTAGTTTGGTAAAACTCTCTAACAGTGTCAGGAACATTCCACATGAAATTCTTTCCTTTTCATTTAGATATAACTTATCCGAATTCTACCGTCCTTCTTTCGACAAACCAGATTACGTCTGCTCTTTGCCGGGGAACTCCGGTCTAATGAAATGCGACAAGCGGTATTTCAACAAATACAGTAGCAATGGCATCATATGCAACGAGACGTACCAGTTACGTCCATACTTGTCATCTAATGCTTGTGTCAACTGGAACCAATATTACACAACATGTCGTGAGAGCGGGGAAAATATATATTACGGATCAATATCATTTGATAATATTGGAATAGCAACAGTTGCAATATTTCAAGTAAGTCTGAGCTGTAATTTCTTCGGGCAGCTATGTTTGATTTCTTGCGTACGATGGGAGATGTTGATCTATCTCCTTCATGTTTCTCAATTTTAGATAATCACACTTGAAGGATGGACGGACATTATGTACAAAATTCAAGACGCGCACTCCTTTTGGAACTGGTTGTATTTCGTTGTCTTAATCTTGGTAAGGCCACAATATTGTCACTTACAAGTTAAACCTTCTTCTTCTTCTTCTTCTTCTTCTTCTTCTTCTTCTTCTTCTTCTTCTTCTTCTTCTTCTTTTTCTTCTTCTTCCTTCGACCTTTATTAATCCCACTGTATAGCAGGGCCGGCCTCTCGAGTCTTCCTTCTCCATTTATTTCAGTCTAGCACATCCACTTCTCTTAGTCCTAGATCCCCCAAGTCTCTTCTCACTACGTCCATCCATCTAATCCTTTGTCGTTCCACACTTCTCCTTCCTCTGACTGGCATATCCTTCGCTCTCTTTGTTTGATCATTCTCCTCCCTTCTTGTTACATGTCCGAACTATCTTAGTCGAACTTCTCTTGCCTTCTCCTTAATATTACAAATACCACACATCCTTCTTATTGGTACAAGTTAAACCACATTCTTTTTTTCTTTCGGTCTATCCACCTAAGAAGAGTTGAATCACATCAACTTTTTTTGTCGAAATGATAAGATCGAATGTAGTACGAAGAAAGTTATTACTCACTCAGCTCATATTGACATCTTAAAGATTCTTCACCGGTAATGAGAGGTGATTTTCCAAAGGATTGTGCTTAAATTGTGCAACAGTAATATTTTTTGCCGCTGCCCATTCATTCTGGTATATTTCATTTCACAGCTTGGTTCCTATTTCATGACCAACCTCTGCCTGGTGGTGATCACGAGTCAGTTCCAAGAAACAAAACAACGCGAAACCGAGCTTCTAAAACTTTCGCGGTTACGACCGCGGACCAGCGTGAGTACCGTCTCCTCGAGCTTCATGCAACAAGGCTGTTACACGCAGATCTTGCACTACCTGGAGCACTTAGGGAGAAGATTAAAACGTCGGGTTCGAGTAGCTTTGAAAATGGACAGACCGCCAAAAAACAGGAGGGTGAATCCGTGTATACAACTCAAGAACCGAAGAGATAAAATTAAGTCTGTGCACCATCATCATCACCATCACCATTACTATCACCATTTTGTTCACCACTCCCCGTGCCAATGTTCCGGTTTCGAGTTCTCCGACACACCACCCACCTCGGCCGAACCAGCTGAATACTCCGGTGGGGTAGCACAGGATAAAGAGGATCAGGGGAACTCTAAGGAAGGCAAGAAGATATTGGTGGTCCCACAGATACAAGTTTTTGCCCAAGCAGCCACCACGTTGTACAAAGATTCGAAGCTCGATGGTCCTGGGGATATGGTTTCCACGGCGACAGCGAATATAAACGTACCGGGTCATGGTTCTTCTGCAAGCGTCTTCACGTACAGCAAAACCGCTGATACTGTATCTGTCGCAGCGCAAGCTACTGCAAATACCATTGAGACAGCTTGCTCATGCGCAGCGCAGCAAAGGGAAGACAAGAAACTGCACGTGGTCACGAAAGAAGACGATCCTTTTGAATCATCAGAGGAAGAAGCAGGGGTTAATGAGAATGAGAAAAATGTAGGGTGCTTTGGGAAATTAAGAAATTTCTTGAAGAAACTCGTGGAAAGACCGAGTTTTACACGCGTAATTATGTCGTCGATTTTCCTCAACACAATTTGTATGGCTACCGAGCATCACGGACAGGTATGTGACGTCATGGCACATAGCGTTTAGATTGTACACGCACAGAACTCATGTTCCGTGTAAGGCCTTACGTCAGGCCTGGTCAGAAAGCTGAAGTGCCCTCCGATGACAGCATGATGGTACAAATGTGTCAGCGCCTATATGTAAGTAGTGTATGATAATATCGTCTAGCTGCGATGCTGATGTTATATAGCGTTGAGGCACAACATAGCCTGTTGCATCAAAATTACAGAATTGATACTGATAACAAAGTAACCTTTTGAACATTTCACATGTCATTTCCCATGTAAAAAACCTGTGGAATTGGATCATTTTCGCATATGAAATGTATGAAAACGGTTTCCCATATGAAATATCTGATTCACAAGTGAAAAGAACCGGTTCAAAATTTCACATGTGAAATCGTCGTGTACGAAACACGTATTTTACATATGAAAATGGAACATTTGCAAATCAAAATTAACTTAACATACGAAATTTTCATTTCACATATGGAATTGAAACAGTTCATGTACGAAATACTATTTTCATATGCGAAATTGTATGTGAACTTTTTATAAAGGTAATAATGTATCAGCAAATATCTGGCTACAAATATTTGCCACTTACACTCGATCATGTCAAATGGAATTTAAATCATGATAACTAAGGAAATTTTCGAGTTTCACAATCTCACATTTTGAGACGCAACCCGGACCAGTTGCGCAAATTGCAACTCCAGGGCATCCGAATGGTTACCGAACACGAAATATCATTCATTAAATCACGAAAACAATCAAATCTGTTCCTCGATTTCAGTTTGCTATAATTTTTCATTCATAATGGTCTTCCCCACAACTTTTCCTGCTCTTTTTTCTCTCATTGTGTCCTTCTCAGTGTCGGGTTTTTTTTATTATTTCTTCTTATCCAGCCTGAGAAAATGACTGAAGTTCTGGAAATTCTCAACATCACTTTTACCTCCATCTTCGCTCTGGAAATGCTGGCCAAAATCATCGCATTTGGTCCTTACGGCTATATAAAAGATCCGTATAATTTATTTGATGGAGTAATAGTAATTGTGAGGTATGAAAAATGCTCAGTTTGAAAAATCCTACGTTTGTCCGAATAAAAAAAACCCCACGACATTTGAATAGTGAATCGGTGTTGTAAGGTCTAATTCACTTAACTTTTCCCCACTATTATTTAAAAGTGGAACCATGAACAATGACGATTTATGGATATCAGGATGCCAGTAGATACGTTTATTCTTGTTTCGCTACCTTTTCATAATTTGGCTAGGCAGGAAATCTGCAAGTAATGTTCGTTAAAGGAGAAAAAGAGTTCTAGCCTATTCCCGGCATTAAATGACCCGCAGACGAGCAAAATCGTTTGTTATTAGAAATAGTGAAAAAAAGTGGTCCCATCGTCTCGAAGGGGTTAAACCCAGTAGAACGTACGGTCCCAAGGATATATCTGGCTGAGAGCCCCCCTTCTGGTATCCGAACTGTAACTTAATATAAGAAGTGAAAATAATCTCCGTTGTTTTCTATGATTTGACAGCGTGATCGATGTGTGTGCTGGGAACGATGACACTGGAATATCAGTTCTTCGTTCGTTCCGTCTTCTTCGAATCTTCAAGCTTGTCCGCTTCATGCCGGCGTTGCAACTACAACTTTGTGTGATGATCAGAACTTTGGACAACGTGATGACCTTCCTTGCTCTGCTTTCGTTGTTTATATTTACTGCAAGCATTCTCGGAATGCACCTGTTTGGCTCCAAGTATAGTTTCAAGAATGAAAATGGACAGCTCGAGGTAGCGCGGGCTAATTTCGATACTTTATTTTGGGCATTGGTCACAGTTTTTCAGGTACGTTCATTGGACTGTGCAATTGCAGTAATTGTGTGATGTATCTCTTTGTTACAGTTCCTCACTAGTCATCAGAAAAGCATTGACTTAATGAATTCTGTGTACAAACGTTATGCATATACGGGCTTGTAGTTATTACAGACTATTCACCGATTTAGTCAAGTTCAGATCGTCCGAAAATGTTTCTGAAGGTTAGAGGCCCGGGAACAAACCCGTAACGTTCCCTTCTGAAGACCTGAGGCTTGTATGTTGGAAGGCATTGTTATGGGGATGTTTATAGCCACAGACTCGCAGTTATTGTTGTCTTGATAGTCCCAGTCATGTCTCTGGTTATCCCATTCTCATGATTCCATCATCATCAACAATGTTGCCTTTCTGAACTAACTCCTTTTGGGACAGGTCTTTTGTTATTTTACTCTGGTTAACGCCAGACGATTTTACTCGTGGTAACGTCCAACAATGTTAATTACCAAATGGAGAACTTTGCACAGGAAAAGTTCGACGAACTTGAATTCCCTTCTTTCTCCTCTTGCAGGTTTTGACTCAGGAAGATTGGAACGTTGTTTTATACGACGGAATGCGAGCTACAACTCCTTGGGCAGCACTCTATTTCATATTCTTGATGACAATCGGAAACTACATTTTATTCAATTTACTTGTGGCTATATTGGTTGAAGGATTTGCTGATCAGACGGTATTTTTACTATTGCCATCCATTCCTCTACCTGTAACAATGCGTCAAGCGACCGATTACTATTGAAAACGGCTCTTTCTAAACTTTCGAGATACATTTGCGAGCCAAGATTTTTGCTTCCCACTTTTAAGCAGCACTCGTTCCCGTTATCTCACTTTTGTATACGACACCAAAAGTTCTAGAAATGTACTCGAAATCCAAGAAAACTCTCGTGATTTTGAAGTGATAGTGGAATAACTACTGAGACTCGTTGCTTTAAGCGTGGTAATTATAAGTCTATATAAATATAGTACTTAAGTATATGCTTTACAAAACTCATATATAAAAAAATAAATGTTGCTCTTATTTAAAGAATAAAATAGACTCTGAAAAGATCATCTTTTAAAACCCACGATTAAAGTATACAAGAATTAACACGATAAAGATAATATTTCGACTTTGTTACAAATTTAAAGTCATCACCACTGGCAATATTACGAAGTCATTACCAACGACTTTGTGTTAGTTTGATAATGTCGAAATACCACCTTTATCCTGTTCAATTTCGTATACTGTTCTCAAATCTTGCGTTTTATCAGATGATCTTTTTCGGAGTCTGTTTTATTCTTCATTTTTTGAAATAGTCGATGGGGAATGTGTTTTTCCTTGATTTCTCATGCAAAGTCTCACCCATCTGTCCCTTCCCTTCGAGGGACAAATGTATGGGAGTCGTAATCCCTAGTTGCATGAATTCGTTTACTTTGAGTCACAATGATTGCGATTTCGATCGTTTGCATGGTAAGTTGCAGGCACCAATCAAAGAACCGTGTAAACGGACCCGTTGAATATCATTCACAGGTGTTTTTCGAATCACTGGATCTTCCCGGTTAATCGTAGGTTTTTCAAGGTGACGCGCAGTTTTCTGTTATCTTTTTGCAGGAAAACGAAAGATTTTTATCAAAGTCAGAAAAGAAGCGGACGAATAGTTTCCCAGAGCTCAAACGAAGCAACGAGCTCCCAGAAAACGCTGAACTTAAAGAACAACGCCATAAATCTCTGGCCTTATCATGGCCAAATATAAACACAGTACTCAAAGAGGAAGCCGCCCCACGTAAACTAATCAGTCGTTGCAATTCGGCTCCTGGAGGGCCAGTAGTCACTTTTCCAAAGCCCCAACGGAGCTCGTCTTATCTTCATGTCCTCGCCATTGACGTCTTGAAAGGCGAGAACAAGGAAGCAGACGATGAAACCGGGGTAAAGTATGCCAGGAACAGATGCAGCTCACCAGAAGACGAGGTAGACGCTTGACGAGCTTGTGATAGAAGTAAAGGCACAAACAATGATTCTAAGATTAACCTCTTCATGTTCTAGGATACTTCGCTTTTTCCGAGGAGTAAAGTCGTGCAAAACAACAGTGACAGCTCTCTGGCGACTAAGAAATCATCGTGGTTTGAACGTAGACAGTTTTGGTCTCTTTATATATTTTCACCGGATAATAGGTAAGTCTCCACCAAGAGTTCGTCTGAGTAAAATATTATTTTTGCGTTAAAAATTGCGTGATGAAGTTTGTACAAACGATAAGCGTAAATGGCTACAGATTGTTCAAGATATGCAGTATGTGGTTAAGATGCCAATTGAAAATTTGGTAGAAACACAAAAAGTAAGTAACTGACGCCGACATTGACACATCGACTCACTGACACTAACCCTGGCATTGACACTGACACACTGACATTGACGCTGACACTAGCATTAGAATGGGCTCTGGCACTTACATTGGTACAAACACATTGGCACTGACATTTACCGTTGTTTAATATTGACAATGATACTAAGATTGACGTTGCTATTGATGTTGACGTTAAAATGATCTGGGAGCTAATTTTTTAAACCAATGTCCACGCCTCCAAGATAACGATTTCGACCTTTTTCTCGTCATTTGAGTATTTCTCGGGAATATAACTTTTATGAACAGGTTTCGGAGGTTTATGGTCAAGATTCATTCCAATGTTTGGTTTGACCGGATTGTGCTCTTCTTTATACTGTTCAATTGTGTCGTCATGGCGATGGAAGAGCCAGGGTTGGATCCTGGAAGCAAGGTATGTCAAACCCTCGCGCATTTAATTTCCGCAAAAAGCTAAAAAACCCCGTTCACAACGAAGCTAAAACATATCTAACACTGGTTTGTTAAACCAGCTTGTCAAACATGTTTTGTTGACGTGAACTGAGTATTATAGTCACAGGGATCTGCTTTGCTATTTCTTCTAGGAAGCTGAATTTATTGACATTATGCAATATATATTTACGGCAATATTTACGATGGAAATGTCCATCAAGGTATAACTTTCTTTGAAATATTTGTATTTTTAAGTTTGTTGTTTAGTCTTTCTTCAGTTCATTTGGTAATTTTTCGGTCTTGTTTTTATGTATCACCTCAAACCTGTTCATTTCGAATGAATGAATGAATGAATGAATCCATCAATCAATTAATAAGTTAATCTATCAATCGATCAGTTAGTCAGTCAGTCCGTCCATCCATCCATCAATCAATCAATCAATCAACCAATCAATCAATCAATCGGTCAATAAATCAATCAGTTCATCAATCAATCAATCAATCGGTGAATCAATCAGTCAGTCACTCAATCAATCTTACTAACACACTCACTCACTCACTTGCTTACTTACTTACTAAGTGTCTTTCTGTTTTTCTCCTCTAGGTGGTTTCCTTGGGCCTCTTCTTTGGTCCCAACACTTACTTACGATCGGGATGGAATGTCATTGATGGTGTTCTAGTTCTCCTCTCTTTAGCTGATCTAATCATCTCGCTGGCAACACATACCGACAGTGGCATTCTAGGAGTTTTGCGAGTGTTCCGTGCTTTTCGCACTTTAAGACCTCTGAGGTAAAGAATGGACGTTTATATTTTAGGTATGGAAGGGATATTTAGACCTTGTTACAAGAACGTTTCTTAACCTCTTCGTTTTACAATTTCGGAAGGCAGCTTATATATTGTAATCTTAGTGAAATGATTGGAAAGATCTGAGTAATGCCGAAATGTAAAGCGTAGTTTTCTAACGTTTCGAGCGAAGGCCCTTCCTCAGAGAGAAGGACCTTCGCTCGAAACGTTGGAAAACTACTCTTTACATTTCGGCATTACTCAGACCTTTCCTATCATTTCACTAAGATTTCAACAGTGCCTACGTAGCACTCTATTTTATATATTGTAATGACTTTTTTAAATTCTGTACAACTTCATGAAACAAAGTTAGTTAATTTTTGGGATTTCATCATACAGATCAAAGATTTCAAGCAAGAAAAGAAGAAGAAAAAAAAAGTTTTACGTTTTATTTTTGCCGAGTCACGCACAATTTCAGTAAATGCTGTGAAAGTCAAAATACCACGAACGAACGAACGAACTCAATATCTTTTTTTCGCGAAAAATGCCAACGTTTAATGTTGCAAAAATTTCATGTGATAAGGAGCGTAGTATTCAACTGGTTTCCACTGGTTTCTGTACAGCTGGGTTGTGCATCACCCTTTAAGGGCTGTTTACACGTGCGAGATTGAGCCTTGCGATTGACATCTTGGAGTATGTGTTTAACTGACGAGAGCGTCAAGGACAAACTGCAGCCAATCATTAGCGGATATTTTGCTGCATGGACTATCTTGAGTCTATTACACACACCAAGATGACAATCGCAACGTGCAAAATCGCACGTGTAAACAAAATGGCCCTTTAGTCAGTAGGCAACATCCTGAAGCCAGCGGCCACTATCTTTCAACTTCTCTGCAGTGTTTTATCTCGTAGGTCTATTGTCGTGCCCAGTCTCATGTCTCTTACGAAAATAGGCAAACCTTGACGTCATGAGGTCAAATTTAGTTACTGTGGAAGGGAAATTACCCGAGTTTGCTGGGGGAGTACAAAAATTTGGAAAAAAAAATAGGCCGTTGCCACTTTATTTTGAGCTGGTAAAAAGAAGAAATTCCGGAGTAAACAGGTATATCATCCAAGGCATTCACTCAAATTATTGTTTGATCCACTCAAGATGTTGTTTGATCCACTCAATATGTTGTTTGATCAAGCAGGTTTTTCGTGGTTGAAAACGTTTTAATTTCGGTGAATAAATGAAAATATGTTCTGTGAAAATGTTCCAATTTCATCTGGTAAAAAAAGAATTTACACATAAAAAGACTTGTGAAATTTTCATAAAGGGAAAAGAGTTTCTAATGTTTTGATTTCTGTATGTTCTAATGAACGTATTTTAAAACGTTTAGAGTTATCAGCCGTGCTGCAGGTCTGAAGTTGGTCGTGGAAACCTTACTGAGTTCTCTGAAACCCATTGGTAACGTTGTTCTAATTGCTGCAACATTTTTTACCATTTTTGGAATCCTTGGTGTCCAGGTAGGTCTATTTCGTGATTTATGTACGTTCTATTTGGTTACGATGATCGAACGGACTTAAAAGCATAGTGTTTGGCCAAAACAAAATCAGATTTAAACTAATTGGTAGATCAGATAAACCAGCCTTAATCCTGATAGGTTTCTTAAAAGTTTGAATAATGCTTTATGTCAGTACAGCTATGGCAAAACTCACGGTAGTTCTCTGCATATCTTCATTTTTAGCTATTCAAAGGCAAGTTTTTCTCTTGTGATGGTGCGCCATCGTCTGTCGACATTACAAATAAGATTCAGTGTGTCTCAAACGGCGGCAAATGGATGAACAATGAGTATAACTTTGACAACTTACCACGGGTTTGTGTTATTTGTTATGAGTTGCCAGTGCTAGCTTTTCTGTTAGATATCCTTTTTTGAGCGTGGTATCTTCTTTTCTATCAGGCATTGTTAACCCTCTTTGTGTTTGCCACCAAAGACGGCTGGGTGTCCATTATGCATTCTGGCGTCGACGTCGTTGGTGTTGATCAGCAGGTGGGTTAAAATTTTGAAATAAAAGATATGCCGGATCCTAACACCGGCGTCCGGTACCCGGGAAGAAAATCTACCGCATATATATGGCGAGGTTCTTGCAAGCACAAAATTCGGTCGAGAAGTGTTTTTGAATGTGCTTGTAAGCATTTGGTGCAAAAAAATCGCTTACCACAAAGACATCAACAAGGCTGGTCCAGCGTAGGCAGCGGCGCAACAACACAACACCAAGGGAGGGATTCTCGCTTGCCACAATCTGAAACATAAAAATATTCTATCCTCGACGTTTCGAGCAAAGGCCCTTCGTCTGGAGAGTTAGTAGAAAGAGAAATAGAATAAACAAACTTGTTGCTTATATAGCAAGCTATACAAGCAGTCACGTGAAACAAAATTAACCAATGACAGAAACTGCTTATATAGCTTGCTATATAAGCAACAAGTTTGTTTAATCTATTTCTCTTTCTACTAACTCTCCAGATGAAGATGCATGAGAATTTTTAATCTGGTCCTGCGTGATGTGATCTGTCGCAATTCTTTTGCAAGATCTCGCAGGCCTTTGCCAACACGTTTCACTCTCTGAAGAAGAGCCTTTGTTTGAAACGTTAGAATTCTTTGCGATCAATCACGGTGGTTTCCAACCTTTGAATTTTTTAAGTTATGACATTTCTATCTGGAAATCGACAGATCACTTTGTTTTTTTTTTTCAGCCTCAAAGAGATCATTCCAAGTGGAATGTCTTGTATTTCGTGGCGTTTCTTTTGCTTGCCGGTTTCGTGGTCCTGAACATGTTAGTTGGTGTAGTCGTGGAGAATTTCCACAAATGTCGTGACCAACTTCTTAAAGAACAGAGAGCACTGAAAGCAGAAAAGAACACACTGGAAGACCGCAGAACAAGTGACTCGTGTAACTACTTTTTATCCTCCAACTTCATTCTTCTCCGTATTTTCATTTCATTTTACCCTCTGTTTACCTACGGGACATTTAAGTCCGTTCTTCCATAAAGGATAAAGTCCACATGCATATCTAATTGTGAAGAAAAAAGGGTTAAATAAATTTCAAATGTTTTACACTTTCCATGTTTCCCTCTTTTTCAAGATTTCTTCGTTGTCTAAAATTTCCCTCCCCTGATATTTATCCTTTTTGTATGATTTCACATGCTCATTGAAATCCCTGTTCCTTTTCAAGTCCCGTCGTTAGACTACTGACCGTTTTGTGTCTTGTTTGGCTTATTAGTTGAAAACATCGATTACGAATCCTTTTCTCCTTTGCGACAAAAACTTTTTCTCCTCGTCACTCATGACTACTTTGATCTCGCCATTGCCGTCGTCATTGGAATCAATGTCCTATGCATGGCAATGGAACATTACGACCAGCCAGAGGTAAATCGATTCAAGCAAAAGTTTTATTAAGTAGTTTAACTTTTCTGTACCTCATGTCACACTGGCTTCACCTCACCACATCCACCTTAACTCATGTGGCTTTATGTAATATTTCAAGTACGAGTTGGTGTTCTTCCTCCGATTTCTAGATACCGAGAAACGAGTTGAAAAACGAGGCGAAGTCGAGTATTTTTAACGAGTTTCGAGGTATCTAGAAATCGGAGGAGGAACACTAAACGAGTGTTTGAAATTACTTCTCAAACGAACCAGTATTTTAGGCGAAAATCCAGCCGAAAGTTGGAAAAATTCAGCTGTAATCTTTCTCCGATTTCTAAATACTGATTATGTATTTCTTTTGTTTTTTCTTCGCGAATTATTAATGAATTTGAGAACTTCAGCTATGGATTGACCAGGCGGAAAACGTAATCTCAAGAGGAATATCAAAGCCCAGCAAAATATCTTTACGAAAGCCATCGAGTCGGACACAGATGATTTTACTTCTGTGTCCGACTCGTTGGCTTTCGTAAAGATAGTTTGAAAACTTATGTTACCTTACCCTGCCTTACTCCGGCTCAACTCACTTCATCTTACGTTACTTTACCACACCCATCTTCTCTCACCTTACTTGTCACGGTTTCGACCGCGTATTACCTCATCCTCTCCTATTAAACGTAATTTCATTCTACTCTTCCCTACTTTACTCTGACCCACCCCACATCACCTCAACACAACTTATTTTGACAATCTTTCCCACAGTTCATCTTCCATAACTAGACTTTCACTGATTTCCTTCCCTCTTTGCTTCGTGACAACACCTATACCCTTATCATTTTACTGTTTCTTCATCAGGACTTGACATTATTTCTAAAGTACGCCAATTATTTGTTCACCACCATGTTCATTCTGGAAGCCGGTCTGAAGATAATAGCGCTCGGTGCCAAAACGTATTTCAAGAATCGGTATGTGCCTTTGAAAACTAAGCAAGGACACAGTATTATTTGCTCAGTTGTAATCATTTATTCTATTCCAATAATTACAAATTGTTTTGTCTTAATTTCCAGATGGAATTGCTTAGACATGCTGATTGTGGTCCTATCCATTGCTGGAATAATTTTGGATGAACTCGCCACTTCGAATTTTCCAATGAATCCCACCATCATCCGAGTTATGCGCGTCTTGCGTATTACCAGAGGTAAAATAACAGGAACCATATTGGGGGGATAAAACATTAACGTTAAGGTAACATAATTTTAATGATAGCATTTCGTCCTTTTCGGGGATTTGTCTTTCCTGCTGATATTCATTCGTAGTATAAGACCATTTACTTTCATGAATTAAGCGCAACATTGCAATTATTAGAAACTTTGCTCATTTATTTTGAATGTACCCATTTAGTTCTTAAATTACTGAAGACGGCTGATGGAATTCGTTCCCTACTAGACACAGTTGGAAAAGCCTTACCTCAGGTAAGAATGGCTTATGCACTTCTGTCGACCATCAAAAATGTACAAAGAAAACACTTGCCAGACGTTTCACGAACTTTCCGCTAAGTTTTGGAGCAACCAGGTGACTCAAAAAAGTTTCGATAACAAATATACTTTTGAGCGATTCAAAGTTTGGCATGACGATAAATTCATTAACTAGGCACAAGAGTTTGCGATAACGTCACGTTGTCAAAAGTTAACAATAAACAACGTGACGTTACCGCAAACTCTTATACTTCATTAACAAACAAATGCTTTTGTTGAACAGAGTGTGCAAACAAAATATGACAAGCGTTATTATCAGGATAGGAAATTATCACATTCGCCAAACATATTTAACATTTCTGGCAACTTTTTATGCCCTTCAACGAAAGATTAAACTATGTCAGATTAAAGGACGACAAATTTTGCTGTTTTATTGCAATTATCGATTTTCTTCCCAAGTAGCAAAAAGACGTTGATTTCCATGAGATAGCTGACAGGAGCTTAATTTGTGGTTTAAAATTAGTTTGTTCTCTTAGTAATATAACATCTATGAACCCAGCCGTTCATTTACTCGCCAATGAAAGCCCATCAGTGAAAAAAATTCTACAGTCTGTGGAAGCTATTTGTTCGTCTGGACAAGGGTAATTCATATTACGTTTTTTGAAAGAGACAATTGAAATCCAAAGTAGGTTTGAAGCCCTCTATGGAGAAATAAATTTCTCTGTGGTCTTAAACTTTCTGTGTTTGTTTTTTATTAGGTTGCCAACCTTGCCTTGTTGTTTCTGTTACTGTTCTTTATCTTTGGAGCGCTAGGAATGGAATTATTTGGCAACATTTGTGAGTGTTCATCTGAATACGAGTGAATACTGTTCTGTATTTTAGACCTACTAATTTTTTTCTGACAAAACGTGCTATTTCTTTGTTCAATTTAAGCGTGTGATGTAGTGGAATGCGAAGGGCTGGACACTCACGCGCATTTTAGAAACTTCGGTTACTCAGTGCTAACTTTATTCCGAGTTTCAACCGGAGATAATTGGAACGGGATTCTTAAGGTAATGTGAGCCTGGTGCAAGAGGTATGTGCTCCATCAGAGCAACTGAAGGTATTGCTACTAACTACTAAAGCTAACTGTCTAGTCTAGCCCATTTGGTTATTACAGTTAGCTTGTACATACTGTTGTTAGAAAATTTCGGAGTTTTTTGCTCTCTGTTTGCTCCTTTGTTATGCAAATATAGTACTAAAGAAAATTGTCTTGTCTCACTAGTTTTAATCAGTGGTTTAATGTTCCCTCAAGTCATCAAAGACTTAATCACTAATGCCCTTCATTGTCATGGTATTACTTGCAAGAATTCCTTTTTACGGTACCAATCAACTAACAGAGTGTCTATACGTTCTTGTTTAACAGGACACGATTAATACAAAGCGATGTGAGGCAGATTCCTCCGAGGGCTGTAAAATAATCAAGAACATTGCTCCAATCTATTTTGCCACGTTCGTGCTAATAACGCAGTTTGTCTTGCTAAATGTAGTGGTAGCTGTCATGATGAAACATCTTCAAGAAGCCAAGTCTGAAGACAACGAGGGAGAAGTCGTCCAAAATCGATACAGTTCGCCCAGGCAACGGATTCCTGCGATCCTCTTAGAAAAAGAAACAACACATAATGCCAGTTTTAGAACGCCCGATGAAGCCACCGAACCGGGTTCCTCGAGAAGAACTTCCAGGGCCAAAATTCTAAGATTTCCTAGCAGCCCGGAAGTCTTGTTTGAGAAAAATGAATGTGCTTCTTCAGAACGCGATAGCCAAATGAAAGAAATGTTATATGTTGATGACAGAACGGCAAAAGTACATAATTTTGAAATGGAGTCCACGCATGATAATTATTTACGTATTCGTCCATTTTCAGATTCTGAATCGTGTTCGAATTCCCCGAGTTCTGAAGAAAGCACAGCGGAAAGCGATCATAAAGAGAATGAGAATTATGCCGAAACCAAAGATGGCATGGATATTGTTGACGTGGAGAAGAACCCGATTGACAAACACTCAGTTGGCTTTTTAACTGACAAACTTGATATGGATGAAAAGGAGGAATACCAGAGATGTAGCAACAAGGGTGTAGGTTTCAAAAAAGAATTTAAAAGAAAGGGATCAGTGAAAAATAACAGCAGTTCTCTTGATTTATCTAAACGTAACAATATCACATTGGTGAGACCGTTCAAAAATGAGAATGAATCTCGGGAGAATGCTGCTCGAAAATGTACGCAGGATCCAAAAAGAACTCGTTCTGATGGTGCTGGTAAACTCAGTATTGACGAAGACGTAGGAGGTGAGAAGAGAGATGGAGTGAATCAAGAGATGAGGCAACGTATTGGGGAACAACCTGAGTGCAAACCTGATGAAAGGAAAGAACAGACGGAGGAATCGAGACGGAAGGAAAGAGTTGAGCAAAAGAAGGGACAAGGATTGAAAAGACCAGAAGACAGGCCGAAGGAAATTCATGGAAAGATGGAGGAACAGGGACGGCTAATGGGACATGGACAGAGAGGACCAGAGCTGGTATCAGCGCCACAAGATGAGGAACATGGAGAGAAGGAGGAAATACGTCAGAAGGGTGGGCAAGGACAAAAAAAACGACAGAGAGAAAAGGATGAGCATGGAGGGAAGCAAGGGGAGAGAATGGAGGAGGGAAAAGGACTGAAGGACGAACAAGAATCGGTGGAGAGTCAAGGACAAAAAGACAATAAGGAAGGGGAGGGCGCACGGGGATTGAAGCATGAACAAGGACAGAATAAAGTAGTTGGACAGAAGGATAAGTTGGGACAGGAGGAAAGAGTTGAACGAAAGGAGGGACAAGGGCGGAAAAAAGGTGAAGGACAGAAAGGACCAGAACAGGGACAGGGAGGACGGGAGGAGGATGAGACAGAGGAACAAAAGAAAGAAAAATCACCCAAGGAGAACCAAGGAGAAAATTTAACACAAGAAATGGAAAGATTGGAGCTGAGGCAAGAGAGTGAAGAAGAGGAAAGACTGGGACATAAGAAGAGCCAAGGACAGGAAAGGAAAGAAAAGAAACGGGAATGGAAGGGAAATGTGCAGGAAGAGAAGGAAGAAGGACAGGAAGATAAGGAACAAAGACACGAAGGGAAGGGATCAGGAAGAGAACAAATGGATAAATCACAGAAACAGGAGAGACAAGAGCAGGAGAAATTACAAATGATGCACGAAGGACCAGTGCAGACGGAAACAGGAAACCATGGCGATGATAAACAGAGGCAGCCTTCACACGAGACTACAGCGAGTGAACGTTCTGATGAGGATGAGGTGAAACTGATGACTCGTTTTCATGGAATCAAACTTGAGCCATTACCTAAGAACGTAGCCAAGCAATCTCATCAGAGCAGTGACGCCTAAAAATGAATTGTTCGTACACAACTTCAGTTGAAAATAGCGATTTAGAAAATCCAGTTCCTGAATACTTAGTAGCGGAAATTTGGTACAATGGAAAGAAAATGTGGCCAATCTTATCACTTCGGAATTTTTTTGCAGCGGAGCGTAATCTTTAAACAACCTATGCAGCATTTAGGACGGCCAGGATTGATCCTGCCGAAAAAAAATCACTTCTCGTACATTTAACCCAAGGCCATTTTAATGTTTTCGCGACTACAGGTCTCCCTTGACGAGTAAAATCGTCTGGTGTTAGCCAAAGTAAAATAGTAGAGAACTCATCATAAGTCGGGAAAGTGTTAACTAAACCATAATCCTTCGTGTGTCGTAGACGTATTCTGGTGATCTACGGGAAGATAGGGGTTCGGAAAGGTTCAATTTAGTACCGACCGACAATTGAACATTTTAATTAGCAAATTAGTTTTTATTGTCTTTCTGTGCATATAACTGCTGGCAGTGTACAGGTTAGACGTGCATTTCTTTGGTTGGTGGACTAAACGAAGCCAGGGGCTTTATTTTTCCAATAGTTTGTGATAAGTCAATGTAAGGTAATCAAATTACAGGGAAATGTTTAGACTGTTCAAAAGGAATGTACCACAATTAACACAATATTTATATGTACTGCTAGGTTAACGTTGTTCAGTTTTAAGAATATGAATTGTGAAAATTAACCATAAAAAAGTTGGTTTGTGTGAAAGATACATTTTTGTGACAAAAGAAAAAAGGTTGTGGTATGTTACAGCCCTACAAACTTTAGCTGATCCCAGCAATGCCTAACATTTTTTAAAAGTTCTGGGCGAAGTTTATTGCTCCGAATGCTTACTTGGGAGTCACTGTGCTCACCACGCACTCTTCCGGGCAACATTTCCTAGAAGTATTATCCAAGCAAAGGTGTTTCACAGAAATGAATCTATGGACTGTTTCCAGCTTAGCAAACGTTTAAGTGTATTACTGGAGCCGGTTATTGAACGCGTATTGACTTAATTCCGCATTAGTGAAAATTATGAAATTTCCTTCACAGACTTCATAAATTGAGATAGGCTGTATCCTATCAGGTTTGAACTCCAGTGCTACAACTTACAAAAACATACAGGAATAAAAAACCAATACTAGCCGACAATTTGAAAAAATATAAAACAAAACATAATCCGAAGATCAGCATCTTGAGAAATCCAAGATATGGATTGAAACAAGACGAGAAATGAGTTTGTGATATTTCGATTTTATTGCAAAATCATCATCAGACTAACTAATTACAAATACGCAGTGTCTTATATAAGGTCTACAGTGACATCATACGGGAGGAATTCACATCTCAGCCGACAGCAACTGACAAGGAGTGATTTATGTGGAGGCGTGTGTACGTGTTGTGACAGGAAGAAAGACGACCAGATGAGAACATTAAGGAAAAAACATAAGTTCTTTGCTGGCTTTGAGACCTGTATTCAGTGCAGGCGACTTATGTTTAAAATAAAGAGCTTCAAGAAATAAAAGAAAGTTAGATGTTCGAGAATTGGGAGAGTGAACAATTCGAGAGTTATTGATGATAAGATTAGAAATAAAAATAGAAACATCATCTGAGTCAGTTGTTTTGTCGTTAAGGCGGTCAAAGAGATGATGCATGTCGACAATATGCCGAACGTTTCCGCAGTTATATAGTTGAATAAATGGCTACAAATACACTTCGTGGCTTCTCAGAAATTTTTCAGAAAATTTTCCTATATCCCGTTCCGGGATCCCGCGCAGTTGTCGCGCGCGGGGTTCGGCGTAGCGCGTTATTTAAACCACTCAGTACAAATATGGCGGTTTGATTACTTTGATATACATTGCTTCTCGACTTTATGCGCTAATTTTTAACAATTTTATGCACGTTAGAAAACATTCTTTAGCAAGATGAATGAGATGGTTGATAGAGTGTTGATGTTATGTCCTGAATGTGACCGTGATGAAGTGGAAAAAGACTTAAACTTGACTGGGAATATTGAAATGACCATCAATCACGCGTTGGACGGACAGGTATGTAAGAGTGAAATTATTCTTTGTTTTTTGATCATATTTTAGAATTAGTGCTTTTGTTTGTATTCCCAAAAGAAATCAATATTAAAATATGAGAGGAAATGGTATAATGTATTTTCGACCTTCACAAGATGTCGGAAATTTAAAACTTACTCATAGTTCCAGTTGATGAAAGAGAAACGCACCTGGCCTCCACTGTCTCTTGAAGTACAGCAGCTAGGCTCGAGACTGCACGAGAGAGAAGATATACAAAGTTAAAGATACAATTTTAGATATTGGTTAGCGTAGTCCTGAAAATTGACAGTAAGAAAACTTCATATTTTAGAGGTCTTTGATTCCTTACTGTGCTTGTAATTCAGTTCAACATTTTAGAGTCTCAGCAGCATAACCAGTCAGCCATTTGACTATATCATTGTATTTAATTGTGAACTGTGCAGTGAAGAACTGATTGTTTCTTAATATATTAGAAAATTTGTTGAAATTCAGTTAGAATGGACAAATTGTTATAGTCAACCTAATTCTCCACTCAGTGGCAGGTAGAATTGAGTATTTTGTGTCAGAAAACGTGATGTACCACATCAAAATTTTAAAGCATAAACTATTTTCATTTCTACAGCTTAAACCCTGTAAAAGCACTTCATGGAGTACTGCACCTGACAAAGGTTTGAAAATTAATCGAGGAACAGTTATGGATTTTAGTGATGGTGATGTTTTTGTCACCACATTGCCATCAAACTTCACAGCTATCAAAGAGAAAACACCAACACAAGCAAATGAAAGAGCCGTTTCTATCAATGGAGAAACCACAAATCTTGACAATGATAAATTAAAATCTGGGATAATTGAAGACATTACAGAAGTTGGCAAAAGCATCAAAACTGATATTTTTCATGAAATTTCAGACTCTGGTTCTGAGAATGAGACACCACAAATTCTTGGAGAGGAATATCCAAAATTGAGAAAATCAAGCAAGCCTTCTGATTCTGTGTCACTTTCAAAGAAAAGTATGAGAAATATTATACCATTTCGAGCTCCAAGCCCTGATTCAGACTCTGAATTGCTGGTTCCAGCATTTGGTGATCATGAAGGTGAAAGTTATACAAAAACAACAACAATGAAGAATTATTCAGGGTCATCTGTTGTGGAAAAATATGCTATTTCAACTCACTCTGATTATGATGTTGGACCTACTTATTCTGCTGAGAAAGACTTGTTTATTGAAGGAAACTGTGCAAACGATGGGAATAATTGTTCAAAAGAGTCTGTTAAAAAGAAAAAAAGGAGTAGAATTGAGATTGAAGAAGAAAGGAAAGCTGCCTTGGTATGCTTTTTGTATAAGATTGTTTAGGCCAGACTTCTTTTTAATTGGTTTATGGATCCACTATACAAAATGTAAAAAGTAAGGAAAAATAAACATCAAAACCTGACTGGAAGAGTTTTTATCTATGGATAATTACAGTTGTACAATCAGACTGTTAAAATTCAGTGCTCTTCCTTTGGATTTTTAGAATACTTTTGAGAGTTTAAGTTCTTTTCCTAGAGGCCCCTTGCCTACAAACCAAATAAAATCCTATGATGTTCATAGCTAGATGAGAAGAAGTAAATCAGGTATAGTACTATCTTGAGCCTCACTCTGTGCTTTTTCTTTTCTCATTGCAACCCAATCATTTTTTTTAAACAAGGAAGTAGGCCAATTTTTAAAAAGTCTGGCCTTGTTTCTATATTTTAAAAAAACCCAGTACTGTTGCATTAATATGCCATTCATGTTTTTTCTATAATAATGGATAATTTGAGACCTAATCTTTGAAGCAAAATATACTGTTTAAAGGTACTTGAATAGATGTTTCAGTTAAAAGTGTGGATCCTATACAAATCGAACTAAATTAAATGCCATTGATTACAAAGTTTTATGATTGTTGTTCCATACTTAGTTTTAAATATTTTCCTTGTATATTGTTCAAATTTCAAGTTAAGGAAAAAAGCAAAACAGAAGGATCGGCAAGAAAAACTCGAGGAAAAGACAAGACAAAAAGATGCCAGAGTTGCTCAACAACAACAAAGGAGATTGAATGTAGAGAGAGAGAAACTTCAAAAACAGGTCAGATTGACTCAGGTTTACATATACTGTAAAGACTATGTAAAGGTCTTGACACCCATTAATGGTGATCTTTTTAGTGTCACAATATATGATGTATACTCTTAGAAATTTGTTCACATTTTTCCCCTTTTTTAATATTGTTTCAGGTTAAATTAACAATGTTGCTGATATTCTGTTACTCTCACTCACTGTTTGTTAATGATTATCTTAGACATCAGACTGTGTTATGTGTACTTTCTTATTGTTTTTTAGGCCGAGAAGTTGACCAAATCAACAGCAAAACTTAATGGCTGCATAAAGGTATACAAGTAACTGCTTTTCTCTCACATGACTTTCATGTTAGTGCCACCAACAGTCATGATTAAAAACTTTGGAAGATTTAGGAGTTGGTCATCTGGGAGTTGGTTTCCATAATGCTTTGCATAGTCAGTTCATTTGTAAGGTTCTATAACACAGAAGGGTTGTGTAAGCTTTTCTGTGATGTGTGCTTTAGTTCTTGTATGGCCTTTCAATTCAGTGGAATGCTTGAATGTTGAAAATACTGTACATTAAATTAATGAAGTTTCACCATGCTGATAAATGAAATTTCAGAATTAGGTGCCTTGTGAAATGTTTATCCATCTTCATACTGCATCTATCTGCTCAACATATGCACTCTATGATTGCTGTATGGCTGCAAAAGTATATATATCCTGCTGTTTTATTCACCTACTTGCCTTGGATAGCCCTGGGGGCAAAGATTGTCTTTGAATAGAAATACTAAATTTTGAGTTGTGTATTTGCCAACTTTCCTGCCAAGCACCTTACTTGAACCAACCTACTTGCCAACATACCTGGCCACCCAACTGCCTAATGAACCTACCTGCCCACCAACCTATCGACTGGTACCTACCTACCCACCCACCCACCTACCATCCTACTTACCCACCCACCCACCTACATACCTGGCTACCTACTACCTACCTACCTACCCACCCACCCACCTACCATCCTACTTACCCACCCACCCACCTACATACCTGACTACCTACTACCTACCTACCTACCTACCTACCTACCTGACTACCTACTACCTACCTACCTACCTACCTACCTACCTACCTACCTACCTAATGAACCTACCTACCCACTTATCTACCTTCCCCTCTACCTACCTACCTACCTACCTACCTACCTACCTACCTACCTAACAAACCTGCCTACCCACCTACCTACCTACCCACCTACCTACCTACCCACCTACCTACCTACCCACCTACCTATCTACCCACCTACCTACCTACCTACCTACCTACCTAATGAACCTACCAACCAACCTACCTACCTACTGTACCTACCAACCTACCTACCAACCTATCTACTGATACCTACCAACCTATCTACTGATACCTACCCATCCACCTACCATCTTACTTAACTACCTACTCAACTACCTACCTGGCTACCCACTGCCTTCCCATGTAATCAGTAACTAACCTGTTTACCTACCGGTACCTACCTACCTGCCTACTAGCTACCTACCTACCCACAATGTACCTACACCTGTACCTACATGTACCTTACCCACTCACTTACCTACCTATAGTTCACATTATAACACTTGAATTCCTATCTACTTACCTGAATGCTGCATGTATGCTAGCTTATCTGCTAAGTAACTAATGTCTAATATAGTTTATTACAGCTTGTTTGGACCCAAGTCTGTTGGCTGATGGTTCATCTGGACCAGTGGAGAGTCCCATTCTCCAAAAACTCCGCACCATGGAGGCCAATTACAAAATAGAACCACAGCCACATCCAGGCAGCATTACATGGCAAAGAATGTCGGTGCAACATTCTGTTCACAGAGATGAATTAAAGGTACTGTAGAATGTAAAGTGAAATTGTTCTTTAATGACAGTGTAATCCTAAAGAAAATCAGGATAATTTGATTTCTTTTTTGGAATTTTCAAAGCACTTCCAGTTATCCATTCAGAATTTCATGCAAGTATTATTTAATTTATCCACATCATTATTTATTTTTACACAATCAGAGATCACGTTCTTGTTGTGCATTAGAATATGGCTATCTATAGTAATATGGCTATGTAATATAATAATAATATGTAATATAATAGTAATATAATTACTATTATATTATATTACTATATTATATTATGTTACTATATTATATTATATTACTATATTATATTATATAGTTATAGTAATATGGCTATGTAATATATATATAATATGTAGTAGAATAGTAATATAATTACTATTACTGTATATTACTATATTATATTATATAATTATATATTAGTAGAAACTTAGTCGAGTACTATTGCAAATGCTGCATTCTGATTGGCTACGCTACTCGCTATCTATTCGTCGATAGATAGCGAGTAGCGAAAATGGCTTTCGCCTCTCGTTTTTGTGAAGTTTCTGAAGACGAAATAGATTGCCTACTTGAAAGTGCAATCTCAGAGAAGACGAAAAATGTTCTTTGCAAAGTGTTTCTACCAAAACAATTAGATTATGAGCTCGAGATTTCTATGAGGTGATAGTTGACTCGGACTTCGCCCTCCTCAACTATCACCTCATAGAAATCTCGAGCTCATAATCTAATTGTTAAATAATATGGCTATCTATGGTAGTTTTTGCTTCTTACCTTTACTACCAATTCTTCCCTTCAAAAACCCATCAATTAGACACAAGAGTTTGCGGTAACGTCAAGTTGTTTATTGTTAAATTTTGCTGAGCTTTTGTCTTGGATACTCAGACCTTCATCTTAGCAAGAACTTCAATATCAAAACTTCAGTTTCTTGCTCTGATGAAGTCCTGAGTCTCCAGGACGAAAGCTTAACAAAATTTAACCTTAAGCAACATGACGTTACTGCAAACTCTTGTCATGCTAAGTTTTAAGTCTCTTAAAAACCCCATTGTTTCATCCTTTTGAACTGACCACGCCAGGGATAATTTCATTTCATTCACTAGATTACATCATCGACCACAACCAGCGAAGAAAACGAAGTATTGATTGTCTTAGCAGCTGAAATATTTGCGGAAATGGTATTTTCATTCAAACAAGTAAGGCTCTTCTTTGAAAACTTTCTCTACATTAATGAGGGTTTTGAAATTTCTAATGTTTGTGGGGTTTGTGGCATAATTTCTAGAGTTATCAAGTCGGTTACGAGAACTATCAAAAAGAACATAGAACACTGGTAGATTTTACAAGCGATGTTAGACGTAGCTATTGCGGGAAAAAGGTCACATTTCTTCTACATGGTTTGGAAAAGTACTTGAGGTACCTGCATTAACGTTTTTTGGAACACTTGTTTAATTCACAAATTTCATTTTTTCAATCTTCTCCGAATGCTTAGTGGCATGGTTAAAGCTTTTAGTATAACTGTCCGTGGGCATGACAAGGTTACTGACAGAGTTTGATGGGCTGCCGATTAAACAAGATCTATATTGAAGTTTATATGTTAGATGTATGAGAGCTTGGAAATATCTTGAGATAATACATGAATGATCGTCAAGCTCTATCCTCAGAAAAACGATTTCTGAGCACCAAACGGGGATCGAAGCCGCAACCTTCTGATGACCGGTGAGACGCTCTAACCATTGAGCTACCAAGACTAAGATGGAGAGCCAAAGTGCAAGTATATATATATTGAAGCCACTCTATATTGATAATATATCAATATATAGTGGCTTCCGCTCAGGTCGCACATATATGTCGAACTTGTACCTTAGCTCACCATCTGAGTCTTGGTAGCTCAATGGTTAGAGCGTCTCATCGGCCATCAGAAGGTTGCGGCTTCGATCCCCGTCTGGGGCTCAGAAATCGTTTTTCTGAGGACAGGGCTTGGCGATCATTCATCTGTCATCTCAAGATTTATATTTCCGTGACGCTGTTTTCACATTCAAATGCATGACTGGATGCGCGCCTTGCTGTCTTTAGCAATCGGCTTAAAACTCGTGTTGAGATTTCTAAACGCACAAGGCAGTCTCAGCTTTTGAACATCCCCTTGTGTAAAACTGCTGCTGGACAGAGGATATTTTACTATCGAACAGTGGGCATCTGGAACAATCTTAATTGTAACATAAAAACTTTAGAAACTATATCTTCTTTTAAATTTTATTTTATGTCCAGATTAATTAATGACTTTTCAAATAGTAGCTGATTATATGGAATATTTTCTTTAGAAATCTGTGCTGCTTATGTCGTACATTGTCACTGAAAAGCCCTGGAAAAGGCCGTGTCAATTTTTAATAAACAATAAACAATAAACTGATGACTTCAATTGACCATCGTTCTTTGGAGTAATACTCGAACTTTAGTCATAGCAGGGTACTTCTAATAGCTAAACTTATTTTGTCCTCTGATGTTTTGTCCTTCAACAAAGTGCACCATCGAACATTGGACATCTGGAATAATCGTCGCCGTTACTTAAAAACTTTAAAAACTATTTCTCCTTTTAAAACTTTATCTTAGATCGAGATTAATTAAGGACTTTTTAAATAGTGACTGATCATACGAAATTTACTTTTCTTCTTTTTTATCTAATTATCCTATAGATTTATGTATTTATTTATTTTTTTGAAAATTAAAAAAAAAAAATTGTAATTAATGTAAGCGTAGTTTCACTGAAAAGCCCTGTAAGGGAAGCATCAATTAAAGTATTGCATTGTATTGTATTGGACGAAAACTCCCGGACTTCCATCGACATTAAATAAGGCTATATGAACTGGTTACCACAACTGACCCCCAACTTCTTGTTACATGTTATTCAATTTTTAATGTGATGTTTGCATCCTCCACATAGAAGTCTAAAAAACAAACGACAAAGAGCTCTTCGTAATGCAGCACTTGGCACATCCGAAGCAAACGTTGGCAATCGAAAAAGACGCAGAAAGCAAATAACTCCGACTGCTTATGTGACCCGGACCGACATTGAAGAGGCCTTGGTTGATCTCCAAATTAAAACAGGCGTCTGTGTGCACCCGTGTGAAACTGAGGAAGACATTGCGGTGAAGATCGCCTCATTTACGAAAGCTGTTGCCGAGAAACCGTACAAGTATGTTAAGTGCGGCGTAGTCGACACCTGTCTTCTTGTCGCTGCTTTGGCACTTTAGTAATCTATTAAACTTTTTTCGGGAATGTTGGCCTTTAGCGTAGCTATCACCTGGTCAGCTACATGCTGAGCTACGGTAAAACGTGTATATGTGGTTTACTAAAATCCGATAAAAAATTTGCTTTTGGCCCTTTACCGCGCGTACATTAGGAAAAAAGGGGAACGTTTTCTCTGAGTCTCCAAAAGAAATCGGACATGCAGCCTTCTGATTGTCGATTGAGCGGTGAGGAGCTCTTGCCATTGAGCTACAAGAACTGAAATGGTGAAGAAAGGTTGTATAGCTACGTGTTGCAACCTGTAACGTTCTGATTTCCAATGAGATGATTCAACCATTGAGGTCGAAAGAGTGAGATGGTGAGCGAAGGTCACATGTGTATACAAATTAGAATACAACGTAGACAGTGATAAATGAGGTAAAACGTTTAAAGGTTGATAGCTGCATTGACTGGTCTCAAAGAACTCCGAAGGACCTTTGCTCGAGACGTTGGAATTCTTTGAGATCAGTCACGGCAGTTATCAACCTTTTAACTTTTTACATGTGTGTACAGCTTGTAACATGATGGTGACCAGGCTGAGGCTCTAACCATTGAGCCACAACGGCTCCGCTGGTGAGGGAAAGTTACTTATGTTCATTCAATGTACCTTTGACGCCCCCTGATGCTGTTTTCCATCCTGTTTTTGTACCAGCCCAGAGGCAAACTTCAGCATTGCTTTATATTTAGGAAATCCGTCGCTGACGCACTTGGATTTTGTACGGAAAAGTTAGACAAGGCCTCTCTTAAGGTGCGCGGACGTTCTGTGATTATGTGAAATTTTACCTCAGGATAGAGAATCTTTCCAGGAATTGTCTCTTTGGTGAAACAAAAGTGACGAATGATGTGTAACCAATATTTACCCAACAAATGTAATCCAGTAGCCTTACATAGCCCCTTTCACGTATTATAAATTCGAAGAAAATGTATGCTATTATCAGAGATAATCGCATTCTAGCAACAATGTTTTTTTCTTGACGTGATCTTTCGGTATTCCACTAGTTCCGTAAAATCTTAAACTTTAACGATTACTGCTTATTGAAAGCAAATTGCGCGACACAAGTTGCTCAATTCCTTGTGCGTATGAATCCTGGCAAACCGTGGATTTACCAATATGTCATGTTTTCTTTTCTTTTCTTTAAGGTTTCGAGAGATGGTCAGGGCATGGTCAAAGTTTGGCAGCAGCAAATCGAGCAGTTTAGGAATGTGTCCCGTGAAATGGCAGCAGCGATTGTAGCTGCATTCCCTTCTCCGCAGATTCTTCTTGAGGTATAGACAGTTTTAGAGTGTCCTTTAAACTAAAAATTCAGCACGTGACACGCGCTGGTGGGCGGGGAGGTAGGGATTTCTACCCCCTGGGGCAATGTCCTTTGTTTTTGATATCGAAATTGAAGAAAAATGACAGAGATCACGGTAACGTTTTGTCTAGAATATGTTAATTTACTGCAGGATCTAGCAGAGAATTAGTCATGTCCTATGCAATCTTGTTTGTTTTTCTTCCCATTATACTATGACAATGTACTGATGCAATTTGAACAACAAAACGTTATATCTTTTAATTATTAAATATTATGAATAATTTTTCTGGTCTTTGTGGCTTTTTTTAAATACTGGCTGGTTTGTCACCTTTATTTCAAGCTACTCTTTTTTCTTGTTCAAACACTTCCTGATGTTCTAACGATTTGTTTTTATTTCATGAATTCTTGTTTGTACACTGATCTTCTGTTTCTTTGTTTCTTACTTCCTTTTTCAACAGGCTTATAAGCAGTGTAGCACAGAAAGAGAAGCTGTGCATTTACTCAAAGATATTTTGGTAATATCTCCAGACCTTAATATTTTGTAAGCTGTAGTGAAATGACTGGAGACCTGTCAGAACAGATTGACAAATAGATTTCATTTTCCTCTTGTCTATTTGGTGATACACATGCAAATCACATCACAATGTAGTAAGAACAAAAAGGTGGCTCATGAGACCATAGTTGAGCTTGTTGTCTTTGCATCTAGAACTGAACAAATAATGGAAAAATAAAATCTATTTATTGTATCCAGTAAACAAAACATTAAAAAAGTACTTGAAAAGTTGGTTGAAAGCTTGTGGGTTTGTTTGAAGGTTTGGAAAAATAAAACATTCATCTGACATGATCTATTCAAATGATACAACATTATTGGTTCGTGGTACTGCTTGAAGGGTTAGGATTGGTTTGCATTTAAGTAATGTCACCTATTTGTCACTCTTTCAACAGATCATGGATAGTGACCAATGAAAGATTGAAGAATGTGCATGGACTTTAATTTATTGTATAAAAGGGATCAAAACCACCTTACATGAATATTTTTACTGTTTCCTAGGTACGAAGAGGCTGTGGTACATTAGCAACCAGCAGAAGAATTGGACCTGAATTATCAAGAAGAGTTTATATTTTCTTTCATTCCAGAGACAATAGTGAATTAATGAAATGATGAAGATGTCATTTTTGTTTTGTTCACATTGATTGTGGAATGCCTGCCACATTCAGGATGGAAAATATAGAAGAAATGTACTACCATAATAAAGAATTTTTTCCTTTGGGTCTAGACGGGAATAAGACATTTGGGTAAATGATTTTTATAAAAATAACTACATACTTAAATAATTCCCATATATAGACCAATATTCTCACACAAGTTATATTGATATATTTTTGACATTTTATAACACGATTTATTTAAGTTTGTGTCTGTATCCTGAAAATATTTATTTAAACATCTATGTTGTCATCATCAATAATTAATTTGCAGTAATTAAATATTCCTGCCACTTATTACCTCGCATAATAAGCGGCAGTGCAAGTCAACAAAAAACGCCAAAGCTAGTTGTAAGTGTTAGTGTCAGTTGTTATTTCAAATTTTTGTGGCTAATGACCTTTCAAGGTCTCCATACCACGTAAAATAACTTTACCGTCGTTATGTTTCTTCGACATTCTAATTGCTGATGTTTTGTTGCCTATTGAAGATCATTAAATTTGGAAGAAACAATTCTTCAAAGAAACATCTCATCATCTGAAAAAGGCAAAGAAACAACACAGCTGACGAGGTCTGTTACGTTTACAGCAAAACGATACTCATTTTAAACCACTCCATGAAACCCATTTCTTCTCTTGCATTCCCGTTTAAATGACGTCTTAGGTCATGTCTGAAATGTTAACGATGTTAAGAGCCAAATTATTTGAATAATGTTAATAATTCTAAATATGCCACATTATTGCACATGATAGCAAAAAGATAGGAAATATATTACATTTCTAAATACCTTATTACAGGAAATTAGCAATGTATTTTATTAACGTGATATTAAAAAATTCGCGTTATTTTAATTTACGTTAACTTGCGTCATCGTTAACTATAAACGTGCAATTTTTCGTCGTCTTTGATTTAAAAGACCTTCATTTTATAAAACTACAGTGGAACCCCGCCTTACGGCCACCTCGTTAATACGGTCACCTCGATATTACGGTCACTTTTTCTTGTCCCGGCAAAACGTCAATACATTTCCTAATAAAGATACCTCGTTAATACGGTCACCTCGTTAATACGGCCAACGGCCACATTGTAATGTTCCAAAGTTAAGAAATAACCCCGTCAATACGGTCACTCTAAAAGTGTCGACTGATGGAAATATAATTTGAGATACTATTAGTGGGCGTACATACAAATGTTATTATGCTTGTGCTTGTGTTGTTGTTATAACATTAAAGGCATCCATTCCTTTTAGTTTTAATACAACATGGTATTTGAATTTTGAATCTTAACAATATGCGCCATAGTTAAATGCGCAAAGCATTTAAGCAATAGGAAAAATATGGAGCTTTTAATTTAACGACGTTTATTAGCCTTTCTACTTTTACACTTTTCTTCCTGCTCTGCGTGTCTTTTTTTAGTTTCATTTCTTAGAGATAAATTATGTTCAAATTCTAAAAGTTTGTCTAGTAAGTCGACATATTTTTTCTGTCCCTGAAATTTGTAGACACAGGAAACTTCCATTCCATATCCACCTCCTCGATTAACAGCTTTTCCAACCACCTCAACCTCAGCTTTACTGCTCGTTTTCGTTAGAAAATGCTTCACAATGCCTGTCCCTTGTTTTGTGTTAGCTAAGCCCTTTGGTATATGGCCAACCACTCTCCCGTCTCTTACTACCTCAATAGCATTCTTGTCGTGCTCATTATTTGGGTCATTCCTCAAGTTCAAGACTTCCCCATTCTTGATCTGCCAGTAATCCTTGTACGCATGATACCCCCGAATCCATGATGGAACTTCGATTTCGATTGGACCTAAATCCGACAAAACACGAGAAACAAGAACACGGTTTTGTCAACAGCTCAATGAGTTGATCATACAGTATAGCAAACAGCTTATCAGATGTCTCTGTGTGAATGTCGGAAGTGTAAGATAAAGAATCGTCAAAAATTTGTCGGTTACTATGGTAGAAAATGTGAGAAAGTCGTGAGCAAGGTGTATGGTTTCAATATTTCACCGCTTGGAGAGTAGACTTTCTATTCACTCGAATCGAGTGAGAAAGTTTAATTTGTCATGTCAGGCAAACGTAAACGGCAAGAACTTGACTTGAAAACGCGATATGAAGTGATTACATTTAACGGTGCAAATCCTCAGATAAGTACAAGAAAATTGGCTGAACAATTTAGTTGTGGAAGAACTCAAATTCAATGTATTTTACACAAGAGAGATGAGATCATAGCAGCTTTCGAGGCTAATGCCAGCAGCGACACAAAAAGATGGAGAGGGGGCAAGAATGCTGAAATTGACAGAGCGTTACTGGAATGGTTTCGCAAAGCGAGAAGCAAGAATATTCCCATATCTGGTCAGTTGCTACAAGAAAAAGCCATGCAAATTGCCAAAGCTTTAGATGTTCCTCTGTCTGAATTCAAAGCATCAAACGGATGGCTAGATCGCTTCAAACAGAAACGGGATCAAAGCTAAATTTATTTCTGGAGAAGCGGGAGATGTGAGTGAAGATATAGTCATCTGGAAAGAAAGACTCCCAGAAATCTTGCAAGGATGGGAGCAAGAAAACATCTGGAATATGGATGAAACTGGTCAATTCTTTAGGGCTTTGCCGAACAAATCACTGGCATTTTCATCTCGTAATTGTACAGGAGGAAAGAAATCCAAGGAGAGACTTACGTGTGCTTTCTTCGTGAATGCCACTGGTAGCAAAGAGAAGCCTATCGTGATTGGCAAGTCAGTTAATCCAAGATGCTTTAAGGGAATTTCTGATAGATCGAAGTTACCATGCCAGTATTTCAGTCAACGCAAAGCGTGGATGGAAAGTGAAATCTTAGAAGAAATTCTTGGTAAGCTAAATCGCCATTTAAAAATACAAAATCGACGAATCCTCTTGTTCATGGACAATGCCCCATGTCACCCTGAAGATCTTGACGAGAAATTTACTCAAATCAAAGTCGTGTTTCTACCTGCCAACACAACATCTCACTTGCAGCCGCTTGACCTCGGAATAATACAAGCGTTTAAGCTCAAATACTACAAATACTTGTTAACACATGTAGTTAACTAAATTGATGAGTGTTCTTCTGCATCCGAAGTTTGCAAGTCAATTGATGTTCTGCAAGCAATGAGATGGATTGCGATGTCATGGAACGACATTTCAGAAGAAACAGTCATTAAGTGTTTTATCAAGTCAGGAATACTCAATTCTGAACGAGAATCTAATGCCCTGGTGGTGGCAGACGACGATATTGACCCTTTTGCTGGATTTCAAAGTGATATTAGCAATGTCGAGGACATCGCTCAACAAGCAGAAAGAGTAGATGCCATAGGCATTAAAGAAGCAGTGTCCGGTAGCTTCGATCCACCAGCTTGCCAAGAACTACCAGACAATTGGGAAGCCAATTTTTTTAACAAGTTGGGCGCGAACCAGGAAACTGTTTACATCTATGACAGCGACGATGACGACGACGCAAATGATGAAGCAGGAGTTTCAGTAGCGACTTTGAAAGTAACTTCTTATTCGGAAGCAATAGCAAACCTTGAAGATGTTTTGCAGTTTTTACAGTCGAGGGGAAATATTATCACGGCAAACGAACTTTCGAAAGTCATTTCACGGACCCAGAGTGACCAAGTTGAGAGAAAGAAGACCCAATCAAAAGTCACTGATTTTTTTACTAAATTCTAACATTGTTGTTTGAAACGTTATAATACCTTAACAAATTAATGTTTATTTCTTAGTAGATGCAGTATACTAAATCGTGCTATAGCTCAGTTCAACTAAGTTTTTGTTTAAACGAGGCTTTTATGACGTCTCCAACAAGGTTTTGATGACGTAAGAGGTCGGCTGTGAAATTTGATCTCACCCCGTTAATACGGTCACCCCGTTAATACGGCCAGATTTTTATGGCCTGTTGGTGACCGTATTAACGGGGTTCCACTGTAGTAAAGCAGGTCCGTCCCGGACGGATGGAATGCCACAGGTATAACAGAAGCAGTACAACATGCTTGGAGTACAAGAATCGTTCCATCATTAGACCCATTTGATTAAAACACTCTTCATTACCATACATATTTATGTATAAATGTAGTATATTAAACTTGCTTTATTTGTGAAAAGTTGCTGTTTCGTTTTCTTGTGAGATTTCGGGTTTAGCTCGCGTTATATTCATTGCCTTATTTCTCCAAGGAGATCAAATGCGCGTTAATAAATTAATTTTACCAAGAGATAAATGGCAATGCGCGTTACATAGATGACGTGTTGACTTGATTGGCGATACTTTAGTACATTGTTAACTTTCTATAATAAGGTACTGTGAACTCCTATCGTCAGGTCAACCATATGGACTTTAGTCGCACTTAAAGACCAATGGGTTACTACACTTACACCTTCAGTAATTATTCTGAGTGGTTTTGAAGAGGTTTGAGGAAAGATCTGCGAGCGTTCTTCCAGTGTGGTGAATGTTTGTGGAATTTCGCAATCATGACGTTTGCCAAGTCTGCATTGTCAAGGTAAAGTACGAGATACAATTATTGTTCTTCGTTTTGACAAGGTCTTGTCAAATTGAGATATTTTGACATATTCCTTCCCCGTGTCACCAACACCACATGGCCTCTACTCCAGATATTTTACATAATTTTAAAGATCACGAATCAACTCTTAAGTTTGCCAGCATAGGCCAGTTTAAGTCGTTTGTGGCTCCGGTCAAGGAAGTCCAGACCTAGACCACGAGCTGTTTGATGAGATTTTTGTCAGTAATTGGCAAAGCATGAATGGCTAACACGCTTGTAATAACTCACAAAGACATTCCTGGTCTAAACAAAGTGGTGAAGCAGTGATATTGTGTAATTTTCATTGGAATATAATCCAAGTGTTTGTTGCAGGAAGCAAAGCGATGTCCTATCTGTGCTTAGTAAAATTAATATGCATCATGCATAATTTATTTCAGTGCAAATTTTGCATTTTATTTCTTCAAGGTTCATGAATCAGCCTGCGAAAAGAAATGAAGCTTATCGACCCACACATCAAGAGCAGATTGCTAACTGCATCACTCACGGCGTAAGTTAAATTTCCTGATAAAAATCTGTGTTTAATACTAGTGAAGGCGGAGAAAAAGTTCAAATGGCAGGAGGTGTGCTAGCAGCATAGGACGGTCAGGGCACCTGCTCTACAGGGAAATTTTTACATACTTGTTCCAAAATCATGTTTTTTAGCAACTGTAGCAAAGTTAAATCGCAGCAGAGATGAAAATTTTTAATGCTTATAGATATAAATAAACATTTGAAGTAACATTTCATACTTTGATTTCTTGAGCAAGGATAACCATTGGAACAATATGTCCTTGCACCATTAGTTAAGCAAGGTTAAAAGCAAGGTTATAGTATAGGTCTAAAGATATTGGAGAAAATTCTGTTGCTATCTTTAAGTTACCAATATCCCCTTTTTAACTTTTTAGGTTTTTATATTTCCTGCTGTAGCTGGTCTGGCTCTTTTGGTACTGTCATCAAAAACATTCATACACAATTGTGTTGCTTGGCTATATGGTCTCAGTTTGGTGTTTGTTTTCTTGGTTTCTACCACATTTCATTTTGTAAGTTTGTCTAGCAAGTTTAGGTAAGCATGCATTGAGATGTAAGAGTTAAAGTTAATCATTAGTTATTATTTAACCATTATTCGCTGAAGGCAAAGTGAATTAATTGTTGAATAATCCCCGAGGGAAAGTCGAGGGGATTATTCAATAATATTCACTGAGCCTGAGGTGAATAATTGTTTTAATATAATTATAAAGGTGATTATTTGAAAGAAAGTAGTGAACTAGCACTTTGAAAATCTCCTTGGTAACATTTACATAAGTAGTTGCCATCTTGCTTCTGAGCCTTCACTGTTATATTTATGTGTAGGTGAATATCAAGATTTATGATGTAAGTTTCTGGACAATCACCTGTGTAATTATAGTGAAAAAAAACAGTAACATCTACATAGTTAAATTCTATTTACACCACTCTCAAAGATAAAGTGAGAGACTTTAGTTACAGTGTAATTTCTCTTGAATTTTATCATCAGCAATGCCATGAAAAGATATTTGCCACTTTGAGAAAAAATTTCCCCTCCATTTTGGCACTTAAGTCACCATCAAAGTGTACCATTTGTACTTTTTGACTGGTGTTTATGATTAGAAAAATAGATTTTCAATGACAAATGAAGAACATGTTACTTGTTCTGACATTTTATTGAAATTTTGGGAACTAATTAATTACATTCTTATTTTTTGGAACAAATGTGGCATATTTTCCAGATGGAGTTGCCCCTTCTTAAGAACTATTTTTTGAACTAGTTTGTTGAGATCTATTGCCATTAAACTATTCATCATTAATTTCAGAAATTGGAAATCTCAAGAAAAACACTTTACTTGTGTGATTTAAGTATTTTAATCATGTAGCAATTGTAATGATTGACCCATGATCAAGACATTTTAAAATCATATTGTTAATCCAGTCATAGGTAATGATGATCTGGCACTAGTGTATATCCAGCAGCAACATATATCCAAGTTTGACTACTTTGGATTTTATCACTATTTCAGGTTATGAAACAGGGCATGCAGGTCATTATTATTTTTTAGAATTATGTTCATAGTTTTTTTATATTGACTCACAATTGAACTAAAAAACTTTTGAGTGACTGGGACCAGATTAGGAACTCAACTTCTGTTCTTTTTCCCTCAAATAATTAGTACTTTGAGGCAGTTACTTCATCTTGGTGATCGTGTTGTTATATATGGATTTATTGCAGCCTCCTACATGCCATGGTAAGATAATGTAATGTCTGATATTTGTGGCTAAATGGTTTCACACGTGTAGGTGCATAGTGAAACTGTGAAAAAAAGGTCAAGGAAATGCATTGGCAGGCAAGCAGGCAGGGAGGTAGAGACAAAAAGATGGACAGACAATGAAGATCTAGGCAGACAGATGCACAGGCAGGCTGGTAGACCAGGAAAGCAAGCAAAAAGACAAAATGACTGACAGACAGATAAATAAACTGTTAGGGGTAAAATTTTCAAAATCCAATCAATGACACCAGTAATCCACATTGAACTTTAATCAGCTGAAGTAGTTCTGTTCAAACTCCTTTGCTAAAACATCTTTGAATTCTCATCCATCCTGAGTACTGGTGTATTAAGTGGGGGGGGGGGGGGGGGGCATGGTGACATGGCACCTCTTTGTAGTTATTACTTATTAGAAGGGGTTTTCCTTTTTGATTGAGTCACAAAAAATAACTCATGGTTCCAAGTAAGTGGCTTTTATGTCCTCTATGGCCAGCTGTTGGTCCATTGTGATGGGGTGTTGCCCCTTCTAAGGAAAATCCTGGCTATGCTACTGATCTTAAGGCATTGAAAAGAAAACCCTGGCACTCTGTCATAGTGCTCTTAGAGATCTTTTCACAAGTTATTCACTGATTCTGGTTTAAGTTAATTGTTGCTCATCCATTGACATACAAAGAGATTAACTGAAGGACATGGACCATGGCATGTTTGCCTTGAAAATACACTTGTCTAATTTTTCAGGTTACTGTTACAAGAAGTTGGCCCTACTGGGGAAATTTTAACGTGGCTATTATGGTTAGCTGCAGTTTTAGGAGCTGTTTACACATTTGTCTTTCATGAAAAGTAAGTGGTAGTACAGCCTTGCTTGTGTATCGACTCAGACTGCTTTTAACTTTGGAAATACCTATTTGTTTTCTGTATTTCGGTAATGTGATTCAAACATGTAGGATATTATAAAACTGGTGAAAAAGTATAACCCCCTGAAGGAGTGCAGGTGGCACACTGGTGGTGTATGTGTTTCTCACTACTGTGTCGAGAGTTTGATTTCAGTTCTGTGGAGTTATCTGATTAAAATTACCTTGGTCATATATGAGAAAAATATTATTTGGTTTGACTCCACCAAGCATCACAGGTTTTCACCTGGCACTCCAGTTTCCTCCTGTAGCAAGCATGAAAGTAAGTGTTTGGTCATGGTCAATTGACAGATGCAAAACATCATTTGACCAGCGCTAGTGTCCAGGCACCAGTCAAAGTGACTGGCAGTGCAATTTACCAATTTCTTGGTTGTTCAATTTTTACTGTTTGTTTTTGTTTTGTTTCATGCGTTGAACCCAATAATCAAATCTATTAACCATTCTGGTTTGGGAAACATGGGAGCAAAATTAGATTGAGATCAGTTCCAGGCCATTTCAGCACGGTCTGCGTGCTTCATGCTGTTGTTTAATTTGTTGCTAGATAATTAGATATTCCTCTGTTTAAAAGTCTAAATGATGGTATTTATGCTAAATTCACAAATTACCAAATAAATAAATCATTGTTAATAAGAAGATTACAGATTTCTTTGGTGGACAATGACATTAACCCTTGATGCTTCCCTGTCAGAGGAAAATGCCTGAGTTGGCAAATTTGTTTGCATACCTTTCAACTCAATATTTTTGCAAAATTTCTACAAGAAACTAAATGTCAGTCAGCAATTCAAAAATTCCAGCACCAACTTTTTGGCACCTGACATTTTGTCAGACACCCCTGTGAAAGTTATTTTCAGGCTTGTTGTTGTAACACTGGACCAATGAGGGGTGGCCCTTACTAGACCTGTCAGTAGAACAGCTTATCTTGTAGATAGAGTTATACAGCATAGATCAAGACACTTCACCTTTACCTTAGAACCACTAGGCAATTACAATATTCTGATTTTTAATTCATTTTCAGAAATTAGGGTATTAAGTTGGGGAAAAACTTATTAAAGGTGCAACACTCATACCCTGCTAACCTGAGTGAGCTGTTTTATGTAAGGAATCTGTGTACTCTTTTGATCTTCAGGTACAAGGTGCTTGAAATCATATTATATCTGGTCCTAGGTATCTGTCCTTCATTTTCACTTTTCTACATTGTAAGTATTACTAATTACATTATTTTTTTTCCACTTTGATGTTTATATAAATGGTAAAAAAACACAGTGGCCATTCATTTCATGTTTTATTACAGGATTGTGTCTAGAGAACTCACCATTACATTGTAGTAATAAATACGAGACAGGCAGCCATTTCTTGTGCTTTTTTTGATGAATTGTGAATCCATGACTATAATTATAAGTACTATTTACAAAGTGAAATATAATGGCCGTTCTGTGTTGGGGTATAAAGGCACGTACCAAAGTCAAGTGCCCATGTGTTCTGATATAGAACAGACATGAATTTTCTAAGTTACTTCTAAAACTTGCATTGTTTCATCTTTGGAAAAATTTAAAAGCTTCAAAACGATTGAAAGGTAAAAAGAGACCAGTTTCACCGTGTAAGCAGCACTCCAGAAGGCAGCAGCGTCATTTCTATATGAGAAACAGAAATATATTAACTCTTTCACTGACGGATCTCTGGTCTCCTGTTGAGGGGTAGAATCGACCGGCGTTAGTTGGAGTAAGACTGATAGAGGTTTTACCCGCCGTGAAAGAGTTAATATAATAATAATAATAATAATAACAATAATAATAATGATTATGACAATAATAATAATGATTATGACAACTTTGTTTCAAGAGGGTAACACATACCAACAAAGGCTGACAAACTCGTGGCCCTCAACATTACCTAAAATACATAACACAAAATCATAAAATATACAATTAAAAAGCAACAATTATAAAACATCACGGTCTGTAAACATGATACAGGAGCGATGTTTTGTTAATCAGTGGTTCATCATACTTACAGAATGACTGATTAAGCATTAATATCCGTCATGTTCTCTATCTGATTTATTGACGAGTTTTAGAAGTGTCATCGACATAGCGCCTAGAGAAATTAGCCATCTTACCGCTTTCTCGCAGCTTTCCTCAATATCACAACCTCAATAAGCTGAAAGTAGACCTGATAAAGTTTTTACGAATCGTTACGAAGAACAAGTTAGTTCAGTTTGAGGGAAACCATTACGAGCAAGTAGATGGCGTGGCCGTAGGATCACCACTAGGGCCTCTGTGGGTCAACATCTGCATGATTAGCGTAGAGGAAAAGCTGCGAGAAAGTGGGAAGATGGCTAAGTTTTAGAAATGCTCACGAAACTTTATATTTGCTTTATGACTTATCGATGTTTTCAGAAAGCTACTGAAAGTGTTCTTCGTAATTTTCAGCGTGAAAGCAAAGCTCTCATGGAGTTGGCGATAGGAGGAGCTTTCTACGTGGGAGGTGTGGTGTTCTTCAAAGCCGATGGTCGTGTCCCTTTCGCACATGCAATTTGGCACCTTTTTGTTGTATGTGGGGCTGCCTGTCATTTTTATGCCGTGGTTACGCACCTATATAATTGAAAAAACGAAACGTAAACCCAATATTAGGGCTGATTAAGGCGAACCAGGAGAGAATTGTTGAACTATGATTTGATATCCCGACTAGCCTAACCTGGGGTGCACTTCAGAATATTGTAACTTGGGAGGACAATCTTTAAACTTTGCGAACACCCTCCTGATAAGGGCATCAAAGATGTTAACTTTCGGGTAAGTGTTTGGTATAGTATAAAACAAAACAGATTCCAAAAAGAAGAGTCATCTTGAAAACTCAAGATTAGAGCTATCAATCAAGAGACACAAATTAAACAGTGATATTTCGTTCTTAATACGCACGCTCTCAAGCTATTCTCTCAGAAAAAGTTTCTGAGTCCCTGACGGGAATCGAACCGGTAACCTTCTGATCGCCGGTGAAACGCTCTAACCATTGAGCTACAAAGACTCAAATGGTGAGCGAAGGTTAAATTTGTGTACTGGTTCGTATAGATGGTAGACATATGTACTGCCAGTCTGCTAGTCTCGATATGTCGTCTATTTTTATGTTAATTAATGAGCGTCTCACCGGCGATCAGAAGGTTACGGGTTCGATTCCCGTCAGGGACTCAGAAAGTTTTTCTGAGAGAACAGTTTGAGAGCGTGCGTATTAAGAACATAATTACCAAGCTACCACAAACACATCAGTGATATTTCGACTTAATTTCAAAGTCATCATCAGAATGAATATTTACAGAAGACAGGCCGTATCTATATAGTATGCACACCTGCCACTTCCCGTTGTATGTACTATATATAAGGCTTGTCTTCTGTAAATATTCAGTCTGATGATGACTTTGAAGTGAAGTCGAAATATTACTGTTTAATTGATGTCTATATATAGCTCGTATCTTGAATTTTCAAGATGACTCTTCTTTTTGGAATGAAAGTGCATTTCCTCCTTGGAAATGTTGCAATGAGTTTGTGATAGAAGTTCAGTTAAAAATTCAGTTTAGATAAAATGGAAGTAAATTTACTTCCACTTGCTATATACCTCATTTATTGTTATCGAGTGGAAATGCGCAACATTCTTGTTGAAAATTTGTTTAATTTGTAAAATGATGAACTCTTTCCCAGCGGGTCAAGACTGCTATCATTTTGCTCTGGTCGACGCCAGACGAATTTACTCGTCAAAGGGGGAGCTCCCCCCGGGAAAGAATAAAGCAAGGTATTAAGACACGTTTAAGTTCGGAATTTCTTTGTGTTTTTTTTCATTAATTATTAATATCTTTTAGATATTCAAAATAATACAAAATTTTCCTTCTTAATAATTATATTCCGACACTGTTCATAAGATACAAAATCTTACCCAAGCAAAACAATTTCCTCCTGGTCGCTTTTTCGAGCGTTAGTATCGAAATGAATGTGATTTTCCGTTCGTTATTTCATTGGTAAGTCTAAAGAACTTATTTAACTCAATTGACATCTAACTCATTTAGGAGTTAGATGTCGATTGGGGCATTCTGCCTTGTTTCTTCCTCCTGTCTCTCTTGTGACGAATATATTAAATTAAATTAAAATAAATTATACTTTCATTGATGTAAGAAGTTAGTCCAAGATTGCTAGGGGAAGTGTTGAGGTTGTTAAAAGGAGTTGGACCAGGTTCTAATTTCGACCACGCTCGCGAAAATAAGCATCCAGTTCCTTCCTTAATTCGTTCATTCTATTTAATTCTTTTTTTCGTTCTTTCATCCATTCGCCCATTTATCCATTCCTTTATTCATTCGTTCATTTATTCATTCGTTCATTTATTCATTCATTCATTTATTCCTTTGTTCATGCGTTCATTCATTTATTTATCCGTGCATTCCTTCGTTCTAATGAATTTAAATAAAAAAATTACCACAGCAGGCTTCCGTTCGATTTTACAAACTTAAATATTTCAGCCTCAAAAAAACCAGAAAATTTTTATGGTCTGTTCGCTCATTCATTTCCCAATACGTGTTACCTGGCGTTGGTCTCCATATTTCTCGCTTCAACTATTGACCAAACAAGGCAACGAGCATGTCCATCGTGTTCTCAAGGGAGTCAGGCAAGCGCACTGGACGCTACCCGAAGTATGGAGATCTACCGGGCATGAAACCCTATCCACATCTAAACCAATTTGAGGGTGCTAGCCCGTTGACAATAAAGATCATCCATCTGTCCACGCATCCATCCTGTGAAAACGTTCTTCATCCCCCCATCTGTCCTTCCTGTACGTGCGCACGACTTCTTTGGACGTTCCTCGGTTCTTGCGTCTGTTCATTCGGTGTGTCGGCCATTGAAAGTTAATAGGTTCATTCAGTCATTACCGTTGTCATTCATTTGTGTAAGAGGTGACTCGTCCTTTCGGAAGGAACTTATACGAGGAAGAACAGGTTTGATGAGGCAGGCGTGCGTGCGACTGCCTCACGTGTATTTGCCTTTGGAACTGAAAGTGTTTATGAAGTAAAAAGTTTGTAATCGTTTGGTTTGATAATGACCCTGCAATAGAGTCGAAATATTACCATCATTACTGTGTCTTTTCTTGCGTTCAGTACTTGAATATCAAGTTCCAAGATGGATATTTTCGGTTTAGTTTTTTTACTCTATCCTTCTCTTTATCTCTCTCTTTATCTCTCTAACTTCTTTTCCGTTTGCGTAATAAGGACATAATTATGTACAAAGTTATGCCCAAAAAGGTTTGATTCATGGACATTTAAGAGAGTTTAAGACATTTAAAACGTTCGTATATACACCAGACTCTTCCGGCATGCCCGTTTCGGTGTGTTGACCCCTGCCTTGGCCTTGCTATTTCGGCCTACGTCATGGACGAGGCAAACCAGACCCTTCCGTCTCCATGACCAAGGTGGCCCTGAGATGTATCAGCACTGTGAAATGGTCTTCGATCGCTTTCAGATTTTTCAAGAAGGATGAGATTTTTGATTAAGTAATGGGAATTCGATGCAATGTAAGAACGGGCTCTGGCAAAACTAAGCATTGTAGAGAATTTGGGAGGTTTTCCGAGCCGTTTTTGAGGCCATTTTTCAGACGTACTCTTTCGAAATCTGAGGAGACAATTCAAAATAATCTCCATTCTTGATGATGTGCGAAAAGGGCATGTCAGCTGCTCCTCGGCCCCTCTTATCGATACCCATTATTGACTAGAAAGCGAAAGGTCTGAGCAATCTAGCCTGGTAGTCATAACACATGTGGTCCCGTCATGTACATGTAAAAGGATGTTGTTTATCTCTTTCTGACCATTTGCCTGGTTTTTATCAGATTTTTATTAACAAGTTCTGCTTGCCTCTGTGTGGAATGTAACTTGACACATTTTCCCCAGGTATCGGATCCTATGTTCTGACTTTCGCGCATTCGGAGTTTTTACATGTTTCGATTGACATGGTGCAATCTCGGGCAGCTCAGAAAAACGCGCGCGGAATTTCCGGCCAAGATGAAACGGAATTGTACGAAGATTAACTTTCGATTGCGGCTACATATGACTCACTAAATGATCATCAGGTTAAGCTGCTTCAGTTATAAAAAAACAACAGTCACTAAGTGGACGTTAACTAATAAACGTTTAATGATCATTATCTGTTTCGTTTTCATTAGACCTGTGAAAATAAAGCACTCAAAAATTTAAGCTTGTTGCGTAAATACGTCCTTGAAAGCTTTGGCAGCTTTTAATCTCTGTTTTCATCCTTTCGGATCACTTGTTATACATTTCCCGGAGTTCCTAAACGTAGTACTAGTGAAAAATTACAAATCAGGATTAATTTCACTGGTTTACTAGATCGTAACGTTCAGTCACAGCGCAATGTTGCACTCAATATTGCGAAAAATACTGAACCAGCATACGTGAGGAAAATATTTCGCGATGCACGAAAAGACAGCAAAGCTATGCGATAGTAAAAATCTAACCCTTAACGTATCTTGATCAGAAAATTTTCATGATAATTTATATAGATTATCATGAAAATCTTCTGTTCATGTTTCTCTGAGGATGATTCTGAAATTAACGTATCCTGATCTTATCCTTTCTTTGATGCACACGCCAACTCTGATCCTAATGTTTAGTCACAACATTAAAATATCCTCCACCTTGCCAGGCCTACTACGAGCTATGACTCGCCACAACAATCCCGCTGTGAATTGATGTTCAATTGACGAGCCTCTCTACCACCGAGCACTTCTGTTTAATAAGTAGTTGATGAATTTATTTTGTCCTGCTCGTAAAGAAACGAGCTCTTGCCCTTGATCAATTGCAAATATTTACAAGCCTGTTTATAGAAGCAACCACGCCCACACACGTACCGTCCTCAAAGATAACATCCGCAACAAGCATATCACACCAACCTCACACACACCACATCTTACCATGCACAACTCACACACGGCACATATACCGCTGTCACACCACGCACACTGCGACAACACATTTTATGTCAACTTTTTTGGTAAGCTAGTTGGTAAAATGGGACTCGGTTTTGAGTAACTTCCAGTTTATAATTGCAGGGAATTACGACCTCATTCAGGCAGGGTACACTATTTCAATGCATTAAATACTGTGTTATCAATAATGACCTGAACATGTCCGCCATTTACGACACTGTCAAATGGGACACTGTCTTTAAAATCTGGATGACTGAGGAACTGTAAAATTCCAGAGACTTATGGGAGCCAAAATTTATCAATGACGTCGACTGAGGAAGAGTATCACCCACATTAACAAGGTTGACGTGGCAGTGTCATAAATTTGTGGCAATGCCAGAAAGTTCACGGCTGACAGCAATGTCCCATGTTCTGAGTTAGAAAGGTGGACCCAAAACGTTAGCTGGTCATGAAGTTCCAAAGCGATTGGTTAAGACACTGAGATGGTGTGGTTTTCCTGGCATAAGACCAGTCCTGACGCCCTACCAAAATTTCTTGTATGACGTTCACCTTTGTCGATGAATGTGAAACGTCACAGTTTCAAAACCCCGCAACTCCCACATCCAAATGACAACTTACACCCACCTGAAATCCAGCCTTTAGTGGCTCCTGGTGATACGGGTGACCCTGGAGGATGGTATCTAGTACAACTTAGTTCTGTTTTTCAAGTCTTGACATCCAACATGTCGACGCGCATGCGTGGGTTTGTTAATCCAGATGCTATATGTCAACATGAGATAAGAGAATCCCTTTCTTCCAACACCACGATACACGAGGTTTATCCCGTAGAAATGCTTCCCAATACACGGATTATCGGCGTAAATCTTAAAGGAAACGACAGGTTCGAGTTGCAAAGTTGGGCAAGTTGCGAGAAGAAGTCAAACGTATTACCGAGTTTGGGTTGTACGACCAAATGTTGACTTCCAACCAGCTTCGTGGAAAATAATTCAGTTGCACGATCCAGGTTTGGTTTTAGACTTCAACAATGTCAGAGAGATCTTCGTCGGGAGCGTGTAAAAAATTCTCGGCGAACGTATTCGACAAGAATAAGTGCCAAAACTGTTTCAAACCGAGAGAATCCCACCAAGAATCTAGCAGTCCAACGTCTCCTCAGCCAAGACCGACAAATTTAGATGTATGGTTGAAAAACTTCTCGCCTTTTTGACGTTGCTGGTATTTTCATCATTTAGATAAGAAGCTTATTGTTAAGTCTACTCTTTCTGTGTTCTAGGTGTTGAATACACGCAGTAGAACTACCGTAAAGTCGGGAACTCTAGCGTTGGCTACCCAAGTATCAACACTACCAGAAGTGCGAGTACAGGTATGTTGCTTTGTGTATATATTTACAATTTTATGACCCTGTATTTTTAATATCATAACCTCGGCTTGTTTCAGAAGTGGGAGAGCGTCTGGTTTGTCTTATATTCGTCTGGGGAGCTGGAATGGTTTGCTTCCGAAACTGGAAAGGTAAGTTCTCCGTTGAGATTCTAGTCTTATCCTTGGACTAAAATTTCTTTCACGATGAACTCCTATTTGGTGTCCACTTGGGCAATTATTGACACTATTATTACACGCAGTTGGGGAACTGAAGATCTACCGTAGAGCTGTAATTAAAATAAGGAAATGTCTACGCATACTAGATTATATTTCTAAAGCTTGTGATTACTGGTGATTGTTATGAACTGTTCCTTACAGTTACTTTCGGGTTTCACTTTCCCGAAGAACGAGATATTCTCACGGGTTTTAACTCCACTCTGTTGATCATTTCACCTTGTCGGTTTTTTTAAATGACCAAGCCGAGCCATTACACGTCGTTAGTGAAAATTTTAATTTCCTGTTATTGCTGGAATTTTGATGGAAGATTAATGATGGTGTTTCAGTGGATTTTTCTTCAAGTTTGTCGAGCGCGTCGGGCTTAAATTGGTCGATGATGCACGTCTTAACATGCGACGATGGCACACGGGAATTTTCAGTTTGAGAGAGGGTTTTTGTTTACACCAGTGAGGAATCTGAGATATGCAAATAAATGCAATTAGCTTTAGGAAACTGTGGTTACCATAGCAGAGCTTTTGAAATTGGTCGAGGAGCCACCACGAACACGCAACGATCCTTGAAACAATTTTGATAACCAAACGTTATACTTTCGGTCGGAGCGGACGTCACTCGAGAGTTGGTTTGTTAGGGTTGTCATCATTTGAATTGTTCTTTTGAGTGTTCTCTCAATAGAATCACACTTGGGATGTCTATAATTCGCGAATATTTTGCAGATAATTTCTCAGGATTTATGCCAAACTAATAAACGTATGTGATCTTTGGTAACTGGTCAATATTGAAGGTAGTTCACTTTCGCACTGGTCATTCAAAGTGAGTGGTGGCTGAGGTGGTACAAGGAGTATTGTACAATTAACTGCTAGGTTACTAACCATTCAAGACAGTCACTTTGTTTACATCATCAGAGACATATCCAGATTCTGGGACCTCTCAGTGCTTTGATTCATATTCCAAGCTGTCCCAGGTGATTGCTAAGTTGACAGGAAGACACTATCTTGGTACAAAATGAATCTTTGTAAATCATGCTCTGAAGATGTTACTTGTTTAGTAAAGAAACGTCAGCAGTAAAGTTTGTTTTTACATTATATTTCCATCATGGTTTTATTAATAGCTATCTGCTGGGCCATTTATATTCTTAACAGCTTAGTTGTAGTGTAAATGCAATTTGGAATTGCCCTGGGTTTGATTTAACTCCTGTGTACAAAAAAATTAGGTTTTACTTTCCATGCATTAAATAGTCGGGTCAATTTCTTGTAATTTATGATATTGGACATGACATATCAAAGGATACCTTATAATGGTATGAGTGTGTGAACAGATTCTGGGCCAAAATTGCCAAGATACTAATACAAAACATCAAACATATTTTCTCTACCATTTCTTTTTGATGAGTTTCAAATTTTGTGATATGGGAAGGAAAGCCTTCAGGATGAAAACTGCTCTTCCCCATAATCATGAAACTGTTTCCATTTTAAAAACATAATTTTCTAGATTTTAGGAAGATGGTAGTTGAACATTTGTTACATTTGGAAAAAGACAAATCCTGATGTTTGGCTTCTGTGATGTAACACTGTTGATTTCAAGTTATGTGCAGTATATGAAGTGCTTGTATGACCTAACTGCATTCACATATTCCTAAATCATTCTAGCCTGGTCAAGTTCCCTTAGGAAGCATCAACCTTGATGACTGCATTGGTTTAACAAATGCTGAAGTAGACACCAATGAAGCATTTTCCATTGGAATCAAGACACCTGTAAAGACTCACTACATGAAGGCTGATAATCGATTGGAAATGGACAACTGGTGTCGTGTCTTAAAGCCATTTGTGATTGCATCACCAGGCTATAATTTTAATGGAAAATCAAGTGCTCACAGTTTTAGTTTTCAAGAACCAAAGACAAATTCCTCTGCAAGTATGTTCAAAACATTTTGGTTGTAAATACTTATACCCCAGTAATTCAAGTGTTTCCACTTAGCTCCAAAGAGGACCAGATTTTTAAGTAATGTATTTCAAGTAATATGAGACAAAAGGGCAGATCTAGGGGGGGGGCAATAAGGGGTATGGCTCTGCAAAAATATAGCATTATGATGCTAAGAATGCAAGATTTGGGAGCTGTTGATCCATTTTGTCCCTGCCTCCAACTTCTGGATTTGATCTGTGGCATGTGTTTGATTTGCTATTATAACACCAAGATGTTTGTTCACAACAGATAGAAAAGTTTTTTTAACCAATTGTGGAATGTTTTGATATTAAATGAAATGCTTGTCTTGAGTATTTGTTATGGCACCTCCAAAGAATCTATGTTTAAGGATAAAATCAGGATGAAAGTTGTCCAAATTTTACAATAGATAAGATCATATTTCCAAATCATAATCTTAATACTGGTTTTCTGTGTGTTGTCCTCAAGAACCGCTTGATGAGTTTGATGTCCATTGATGAAAGAGCTGTATTTATCTGTTTGTGAAGCCTGCCCCTTGGGCTTTCCATTGGCTAGTTAAATCATTGGTCTAGTTATATATTTACTTTCACTTAATTCCATTTTTAGCACTCTTGATTTAGTGTACCTATCTCTTTCATACAATAAGTTATTCAGGACAAGTCAGTTAAAATTCCCACTTGTGTAAACTTTATTCAAAAATTTCAGCTGATTTGTGCATGCTAATTTACCCTATGGAATTATTATTGCACAGGAATTTAAAAAGAGTTTTTTCTTTGATTCAAAGTTAGTTCAGCTGATTTTTAAGCATAATTATGAAAGAAATGATTTAGCAAATGACTGACAATTTAATATTTTTCCACTTTGACATTTTAAATTGTGTTTTAATCCTTAACTTTAATATTTTTGTGACATCATGTAACAGGCCATTTGAACTAAGCCAGCTGATTGGAAGCTTTTGTTATAAAATGCAAAGCAGTAGTTTGATGGAAATTACACTTGGATTCAAAAAAAAATTATAGGAGAATGAGTCACAGGTTGTTGAGCCTGAAAATGTCCAAATTGTTTAACGTTAGTGGATGGGTAGCAATTCAGTAATTTTCTCATTCGTCTACAGTTAACATTTTTCTGTAATACATCATTTCTCCATCTACAAATACACTTATACATTTTTAAGGTTACTGTATCGTTTAGACATGAGTTTAGAGATAATAAAGAATTATGATTTTTTTCACAAGGTTCATGTTGCAGTCATTGAGTCACTGCTGCCACTCTCCAAAATCTGATGATGGCATCCAGTCTCTTCTCATTCTTTCTTTTTAGATGTTAGGAAGGAAACAAAGTCTGGTATATCAAGGACTATCCCAGCCCCATGGACATTTGCTACTGATCCCAAGACAAACCAAGGAGCACAAGCCCATCTAAACTTTAACAGCTTGTCAAGAAAAAAATGGTCCCCTTCGGAAATGCATGTTGTGAAGGTCTGTGCAGTATTTTATGTAGTACCCAGTTCCTAGCTGGAGGTTCGGACTATAGGTTACTGTTGGGGGTTAAAATGCCCTGGCTAAATTTATGGATATGAAATGTAAAAAGAGCCCTTAAAATCATCATTAACCCATTGAGAGGAAAGGGTGCACCTGAGTAGTTTACTCTGGCTAACATCAGATGATTTTACTCGTCAAGGGGATTAACCCTGCACCTTAATTAGTTAACAGCCATCTCCTTAACCCACTAAGGGGCAAGGGTGCACCAAAGTATTTTACCTGGCCAATGCCAGATGATTTTACTCATCCAGGGGACGAACCCTGCACCATTAAGAGGTAAAGATCTCTTAATAATAATGGTTGGGAGGGACCTCTCGGTCTCAGGACACAATTTAACCTTGTCGTGAAAGCAAATTTTGTTTTAAGGTGCCCAGTTGAGGTTGGAAAAAAAGTCTATTGCTGAATTTTGAGGATATTTTGAAGAGTGACTGATTAGCGTATTGTGAGCTTCTAGTGTCTTGTGTATACTATGTTCACACCTGCTTACCCAGAACGTCCAAACATTTAACTATCGTGTCTTCCACATTTCATATACTTACCTCACACACTCAGGATGTCAGTAGTATATTCAAGGGACTCCCAGCATTGTCCTGGCCTTGCAGATCTTATTTATTTTCCACATACCCAGTAAAGTAACAGTAGTATATTCTGGCAGTCTGTTCAATGGTTAGACCAGTGATTCTGCCTTTTTTGTGACTAAATGTGTTGATGACAAGGCAGGCCCAGCCACCAAGGCCATTGTATGTCTGGGAAGGACATATATGGACTTGCTGCATGTGCTGACAAAAAAGTCCATCTACTGGTCTCTTTGTCATTGAGCCCCCACAAAATCTTGCTTGCAATTCACAGAAATTATTTCAGCCAGTTGTCTTCTCTGGCTGTGCCATCCTGAAGACAAGAAAATGTGCTTTTTAAGTAGGTTTCAACCAATGTTTGTTACCAAGAAACACAAATTAGAATGAATGCTAACCCATAAGGATCTCCCTATGCTGGTAAAAGTATTGACCACGACGTTTGTGAGCGGTCTGGGTCGAACCTCACTAATTTTACGAGGTCCAACATTTTGAGCTCATTTAGGAATGAACCACAAACAGTTAAATGTATCATACTTCAGTCCTAGAATTGTAGAAATCTCTAATTTCATAGTGGTTAAAGATTACATTGTTCCACATAACAAGAAGCCCTTGGGGTGGCTCAGAATTTTTTCAGGAAGCTGATGCACACCAGCTTCCGTAGCGTTGATTTGCATTACGATAAATTTCAGTTTGGGGTGAGGGTCCTTGATTCCTGGATAGGTCACCCATCCCTTAAGGTAAGTGACCTAGGATCATTCATCCCCCAGGGTCATTCATCCGTGTGACACCGGAGTTTGCGCAATTGCTGATGAACCACCAATCCTAGGGATATTTCAAGTGTTACTCTAAAATATATTAAGTCTAAAGGAGTGCTGGTGGCACAGTGGCAGTGTACATGTCTCTCACCACTGTGACTAGGGTTAGATTCCTGCTCCATGCAGTTATCTGGTGAAAGTTACCTTGGTCACATGTGAGACGATTGCTTTTCAGTTTGACTCTACCAAACATTGCAGGTTTTGTATGGTTTCCTCCAATAGTAACACTGGACCCATGAGGGGTGGCCCTTATTGGAACTCTAGGGAGAACAGCTGAGGTGGCTGATAGGGTTATTCAGTAAGAATAAAGACACTTTACTTTACATTAAGTCTGGTCTCTTAGGAAATTTCGCAAGTTAGGGTATGTTCACTACCCAACGAGTAGTTCACCACCCTTATTCTGTAAAAAAATATCCTGGAAATAATTTATATGTTTTGCACGCTCCTTATCCTATGGCTTTGTTGCCTTCATATCCTGCAGGACGACGTTTTCGGGGAAGACACAAAGCATAGTAAAAAGAAATTGCTAGAAACAGAATCCCAAGATCTCGTTCCAAAAGAAAAGACGTCTTCTCTTCAAACTAGCCCTAGACGCAAGTCTTACAGCTCTGAAACATACTTAATACCCAAATCGCCAGAGAGAAAGCTTGACGCGAAGACAGAAAACGAAACACCGAGACTGGAACTGGAGCTTGCGGAGGCCAAAAAACTGGCGAAACACAGCCAAGGCAAAGCCGAGATGTATTCGAAAAATTTGACTGAGGCAAGAAGAAGTTTACAAGAAGCCAATAACTTCATAAGTATCCAGAGAGCTAACATCGATTCTTTGAAAATGGAAGTCGAAACCCTGAATGGACGGTTGAGACAAGATGAGGATGATGTGAAAAAACCCTTGAAAGACTTAGCGAATGGATTTTCTCCATGCAATGGCTCTGCGGTGCCAGATCACATTCAGTCTGGGTTAATTGAACTTCAATCCAAGCTTCAAGAAAACGAGAAAGCACTTATGCACCGGACGCGGGAACTCGAGAAGGCGAACGAAAGTCGCGCGAAAGTCGCAAAACACACGAGGTTGTTACTTAAGGAGCTCGAGACGAAGCTGAGTGAAAATAATCGGCGAATATCAGAACTGGAGGAACAGTTGTTGAGCAGGACTTTGGACTTGCAGTACGAGAAGGAGGAACGTCGAAGACTAGAGAAAGAGAAAGGAGAGGTCGCTCAAGAGCTGAGCGCGTCCAAAGAACGTTTGAAGCAGAGAGAAGTGACCAAAAGGAGCACAGAACTGTTACAACAAGTCAAGGAGGACCACGAGCATTTTAAAAGTGTCCACAAGAATCAGTTAAAACACCAGAAAGAGGTTGAACATTTTCAGCATGAGCTTGACAAGAAAAATTCCGAGATCGAGAGGCTTCGAGGAAGTTTGGCTGACGAGGAAAAGAAAACTGATGAAATACGGCGGCTGGAGGCTGCCTACAAAAACACAAGTGAGGAGTTGGGTAGGTTGCAAACCGACCTACGACAAGTGGATGGATATTTAACGAATGAAAGAATAAAGAGTACTAGGCTGAAAAATGAACTTGGGAATGTTTCTCTTGTGATTAAACAAAAAGACAAAGAACTAAATGAAGTTCGAACACAAAAAGAAAAACTTAAAAGTGAAATCGAGAAGATAACAAAACAGTTTGAAAATCAAGTGGTATTGCTTCAGGAGGACAATGAGTCCACGCGAAACAGACTCAAGGAGGTTGAGGAGGAGCTGAGCAGTTTGCAGACAGAAACGGATGGCAGAAATGTCACTGAACTGGATGAACTGAGGAACAGTTTAGAAGAGTGGAAGTCCAAATTACAGTCAAGTGAAGAAGCGCTCGAGAAATCGCGAGACATTCAAGCAGAGACACTTCAGAATTTCAACAACGAGAAAAATAAACGTTTGAAGTTGGAGCGAGATTTGGAGAAGGCACTGGACGAGATGAAAGGGATGGATAAATCACAAGAAGAACTCGTTAGTGTTAGGGACGAGCTAAGAAGAGCTGAAGAGAAGCTTGAGGGTGCACGCGTGAAAATAAGTAAACTAGAAGAACGTAAAAGAATTGCGGACAGAACCAACGAAGACAGCGTGAATGCAAGAGCTGGGCAAATAAGTGAACTTGAAACGAAACTCGCAAGTTCCCTAACGGAATTGGTAGAGATGAAACGGAAGCTCTCTGAGAGCGAGGAAAAAGTTATTTCATTGGACCAAGAGTTGAAAAGACGTTTGAAGCTCGAGGAAGAAGCTGTTGGATTAGCTAAAGTTGCGGAGAAAAACCTAACTGAAGGCCAGGAAAACTTCATTCTTTCAAGACAAACTGATTTGTCTAAGGCGCAGCTACTGGACCAGGAGAACGAGACGGTTGTGGACGCCGTAAAACTGATGCGCGGCCATATTAAAAACTTGGAGAGTTCATTAATGGCTGAGAAAATTAAGGTGAAGGACTTGGAGGAGCGGCTGAGTAGAGAGAACAGTTTTGCAAGTCATGCGTGTACAACGAGCGTTAAAAAGGGATTGCATAACGAACATTTCAAGCGCGAGCTTGAGGAGATGAAAAGAGTTCACCACGAGGAATTGGAAAAATTGAAAGAATCCAGGGCGAATGAGACGCAGACTCTGGGCTGTCATGTCGAGGAGATAAGACTAAAACTCACCTCGAAAATCATTCTACTGCAATCTGATATAAGCGAGTTGAAATCCAAACACGAACGAGAGCTTGTGCAGATAAACGAGATCCACAAACAAGAACTTGAAGAGCTGCGGAGAAGTGACTCCTTGACCTCAAGTGATGAAATCGGATGTCTTCGAGAAAGAATACACCATCTAGAAGCCGAACTGCAGGAGGAGCGAGAAGGGTCAGTATTTTTGTTATTATACGACTGCTAGGTAAGTTACATGGCTTCACGCTCTGTGTCGTGTTGCATTTAGAGACAGAATGGTGATGAGAAGACAATTGGCATTTGTTTATATTGCATCCAGCGTGCCCCCTCTGCTTCTTTTATGGCAGTTCTTCATGGACCCTGCTGGTTATTCCATAGGTAAAGGTTGGCGGGGGCATCTATTCATTTTAATTGAACTCGTTACCTTTCGCCTTGTCGTTTGGGTTTATTATTTGGAGGATTTTTTTCATGTTTCACTGGCTGGTTTGTTCCTTTTGCTGTCGCTTGTTTCGCGAGTAGAGTCGCGCTTATCACGCAAAGAACATGTTAAGGTCAGTAAGTGAACGGCATCTAATGGTAAACGGCTTAAAACGATAACGAACCTGTCTGGTGACGGTGAGAGACATTTCGGTGAAGTTTGTGTACGTTCTTTTCATATTGTTGTTTTATGATTATACTCAAAACGAGTGCTCTGTTTGGATATCTCGTGTCTCTTTTCACAGTTCGAATACCTCAAACAGATTATCCTTTGCATTAGAGGATTTGTAATTAAAGCGACTGAAACGTGAGACAGCAAGCCCCGCAGATGTCGAACGTTCTGTGACGGTTTTATGGATCTGTTTGTGAGTTTCAAGGTTGCGATACCGACCTGGTTAGCTGGAATACTTCAGCTGGAACAGAACGCTATAGTTCAAGGTTTCTTCTGAAATTCACGCTCAAAATATCCTCGTTATTCCCTTTTTCTGATTCTTCCCATGACATTCCTTAGCATTATCCATTGAAGGTCCATGTTAATATTTAAACAAAAGCCCAGCACCACGCATTCCTTCTCTCTTTCGCCCTTGGAGACAGATGAGGTTGTTCTATAATTGACATAACCGTGATAGCGCTCGGATTTGCTGTCGGGAAGCTTGTTTCCGTTTGGGAGGCGAGTTTATAGGAATTTTGCCTTCAGCTTTTTCCAGTAAGTTTCCAGGCAACAGGAGAGAGCTGGATCGTCGCTCTCGCTCTCTTTCAGACAGAAGTTATCTTAATCTCATCTAATTGAGAGAAGCCTATTGTTTTAAAATGAAATGTAAAGTTCCGATAAGGACTTGTAACACTTACTTGCGTTGCTACCTCGTTAGGTACGAGCGGAAAATTAACTCTCTGAAAAGCGACTCCGAAACGAGGAATACCGAAGAAGGACAGAAGAATGGATCCCTAAGTACTGTGAAACTCGACAAGCTTAAGGAGCAGCATACGAAGGAAATCGAAGCCTTGAAGGTGAGTTTCTGGGGTTGTCTTTGACTGACGTGTAGGTTGGCTTGCACTTCTAATTTTGATTGCTGCAGAAGTTCTTGGGCTTCCTTGCACGAAAAAAACTAGCTGCAGGGCATTTCATTTAGGTGATCAAGGCGATGAGCGATACATTGGTTGAACAGTAAGTTTGATTGCTTCCGTATTGCCTCAGAACTCGATGGAAATCGGTTTTTGTGGCTTTTGTGCAAGATGTTGCTGGCTGACTACTGTACATTATAAGTTGATATTTACGACATCTACGGTCATGAATATTATTAGTGCGATATAATCTCGTATTATTGCGACAGTGTGTCATGGTATGGAATTCAGGAAACGATACATAGAAATTCCTTGTGTTCTATGAGATGTCGTACAAAACGTTTGTTCTACATTGCGTTGTGTTTAACGGTACATATAAATTTAAACGTATTTGAATACAGTAGTCCTTCAGAACATTTACGTCCTGTTTTCAAGCGGCCGTATTTAACTAATAGATCAAACTACATACAATCGAATAAATTTCGAAGTGTTAACAAAGTAACTAACAATAAATGGAAGTTGAATAGGTAGTGTACTGCATTGGCAAAGATGTAAGTCCATAGGTTATTAATCCTGGTTGTCTTTTTTGGAGCAAAATTCAGTAAATCACAGCTCCGATACGAGCGATTTTGCACGAAACTCGGAGGAAGAACAGGTGGTTTGAAGGTCGTTTGCTGTAAATGTCCCTTCTAATGATATATCGTTCTTATCGTGGGAAATAGGTTTTCTTTTGTTGAGACTTCGTGCTTTGTGGCGAACAATGTGTGTGAAATTGTCAGTATTGACTGTACTGATGACAGCACAGTGGGAGAACTCGTTTGTGAGCGAAGAACCGATAGCGCCCTCGTTAGACTTCGCTGTTCTTACTTGGCTATCTAACTCGAAGTGTATTTCATGCCTTCCTACCCAACACTTCAACAGATTATTCTGATCCTAATAACCACGGACAGTGAGAGTTTCCCTTAATGAACTGTTTACACTGTTCATCTTTGTATCCTCCTTGACCTTTTTATTTGCATGCGCCGGGGCTCTCTCCCACAACCGGATTATATTTCATCGCGAAAAAACGCTTTCTCGCGTGAGCGAATGACAACTGTCGTTCTCGAATGCCTATCTCAAGCGTAGGTTATTGGTAAATTTGAGTTTAATTTGCTACAGTTGGCTCGCACACGAAACAGACGTTCCGAAGGGATGACTTAATCACAGTTTCTGTGTTGACAGCGAAAACCTGTCAACACTTTGTCGTCTCAGCTGGACTCTTTTCTTCGACGGAGAATTGGGTGAAGACTCCCCAGCGACTTTTTAAAAGCTCCCATGTGATTTGACCCAGTCAAAGGCAAGGACATGTTAATAAGCTGATAAAAACTGTGATTTCGGATAGTTCTTTGGTCTTCGTTGGAAAGAAAGATAAATAGCAAATCGTATTTGGGAAACATAACACGAACGTGCCCAGATGCTCGTTCATACGATAAAATTTCTCGGTATAAAACAGAACTGGAAGGATAGCTTTCGGCGTGAAGGTGTTAAGAGGAAAAGGAAGTATTATTTGGAACGATTCTGAGCACGTTTCTGGGCTGAATTGACGTAATAAAATTTCGACAAGGCGAAGGTTACTTAGCGTTACTGGGAAGGTTTTTATGCGATATTTTCGTTATGCTGCGGGAGTTTGTTGCTTCATTAGCCCGATTCAAGGACGACAGCTTCTTACTCGCTTGAAGATGCTACTGAAGGCATTTTCCAATGATTTTGTGCAACGCTGCATTCACAGCTTCAGTCTTGAAAGTAGTTAACTCAGGTTACATGACGGGCCATTGGTATGTATCGCTGAGTGGAATTTGGGAATCCAAGCTTTCGGTTGGAATAATTTCCCGTAATCCTATCGGGCTAGTCGTAATTAAACGATTTCTAAGTTCCTGACCGGATTCGACCTTATAACCTGATGATGTCCGGCGAGACGCTTAAACCATCGAGTTTCATATACCGAGAAGGTAGACGGAGCTTACAGATGTGTACAATCTGTTACCTTCAGGTGACAAATGAGACGCTCCAACCATTGCGTGACGCACTAAAATGGTAAGCAAACGTACATGTGAATTGTTTTAGTTGTGTGACGTGAAATTCACTGCTTGGTGAAATAGCCAACGTGCCACCGAGGTTACGGCTTCCATTCCTGTCAGGGACTTAATGGACATATCTTACGAAATTTCCAGGAGCAGTGAGATTATTTGAAACCTGCTTTAAGGCAGTTTGTATATAGAAAATTTAAATGAACGTTTGTTAAGCCCTGTCCTCAGAAAAATGATTTCTGAGCCCCAGACCGGGAATTGAACCCGCAACCTGATGATGACCGGTGAGCTGGCTCAATGGTCAGAACCTCCCACTGGTCATCAGAAGGTTGCGGGGTCGATCCCCCGGTCTGGGGCTCAGAATTCCCCGACGAACACTCATAAGTACAGGTGTGGACGCGCTACTGAGTGCAGGCATCTGATTGACACGGCTCACGGTTGATTATAATCAGATGGAAACACTCGAACTCGGTCGCAAGACATGCCTCTGTCGAAAACAAAATTTTCACGTTGCCTTTTGAGATTCAGTTTAGGTTTGAACGGAATTCTTGGACATGTATAATTCAGTTCTCTTATATTCCTGCTTCTTTTATGTCGTTTAGTTATCACGTGAACTTGGTAGTTTCTGTCATGTCGTTTTGACTGAAGCACCAACTTTTGTTGTCCTTCTGTGAACTCTTTGGGTCGTCTTTGTAGGAAAATCATCGAAAGGAGCTGGAAGAAAACAAATCTGACATGATGATGGTTCTCCAGGCTTTAAAATCGGACTCGTACCAGACGAACCCTATGGCAAACGATTCGCTGGACATGAACGACGAGCTGAAGAAACTTGAACGTCATGTGGAAACCTTGAAGAAAGAGCACGAGGAAGAAATTAGCCGCCTGAATGAAGAACATGAGCTAGCTCTGCAACAGCTTCGCAGCGACATGGTCACCCTCCTGCAGGTTCAAGAGAGTTATAGGTCACCTGTCTCTGGCGAAGATGAGGTAGGCTCAGAAAACTGATGAAAGAAAATCAAGCAAAACTATTCACATTAACATTTTACCACTTGGCATCTTGCCGAGTGGAATTAACTGTCACGTGACGTTAATCAGGAACCCCAAGTGTGGGACGAACATCGCCCTTCTCAAAAATTCTTGTTACAAAAACCGCTGCTTTCTATAGACTTTCAACTGTACTTACCAAGTGGATTTTTGACAGGCAGTCGTTTAATTTCTATGGGACTGTTTTCAAAGCACCAAAGGTTATCGGTTTGACAACCATCCTCACCAGCTACATCGTTGTTGTGGTTGTCATCATTATGGTTAGTCATTATTAGCATCATCGTTTTCGTTATTACCATAATTATCATCATCTTACTCGTCACCTTCATGGTCTTTATCATATCGTTATCGTGTTCGCCATCATTATCACCCTGATTGTCGTCAGCATTATTGTCTCCATAGTCATTATCGTCATTTTTGTTATCATCATCATCATCGCCATTATCGTCATTATTGTCGTTATCACAATCATCTTTATCATCATCATCACAATCATCCTTATCATCGTCATCATAATCATTATCATCATCATCGTCGCTACCATCATAAAGATGGATTAGAGAAGAGTCTAAAGACTACAAAAAAGAATCGCTTCTCTTCTTTTGGGAAATTCTTTTGGGAAATTCTTTTGCAAGGACACGTCGAAGACTTTCAATACCCCCTAATAAAAGAATGGTGCATGGCGATGCTACATAAAAAACTGGTACTCTCGAATCATGATTGTGTTCTGTTTTGTTTTGTGTTTTTTGTTCAGAGGGTATCGGACGGCACATTTGTGGAAGTTCAAAGACAGTTGGACGCGATGCGAGAATCCCATGAACAAGAGATACGCGAGAAGGACGCAAAACACCGCGAGGAGGTGGAACAACTCAAGTCTGACATGCTAGTTGCTATCCAAGCAGCTTCAGCGGTTGGAAATACTTCTCTTGAGGAGAAACCATCTCCCAGTACGACGAGCTCAGACCAGAGCGACGAACCAGAGCGTGTGCGTGAACTACACGAGCAAATCGCTGCGATGGAGAAAGAATTTCACAAGGAAAGAGAAACGCTTCAGAATGCGGTGAAGAAAGCCGAATCGGCGACGAAATTTGGACTGCGACGAAATGAAGAGATGAGCAATAAGATTTACCAAATGCAACGCGAAATGGAGGAGATTGATGCGAAATATCAAAAGGAGATCAAACTATACAAAGAGGCGTTCGACCAGGAGAAGATCAGGAAAACCACGATCGGAGCGGTTCCTGGAATTCTCGCCGAGAACGAAAGCCTCACGGTGAAACTCCAGGAGCTTGAGTTGAACATGGAACAGATGCAGGTGCGATACGACGCCGAAATTAAACGCTACAAGGAGAAGTTTCAACAGGAAAACGTTCTGACTGTGGAGGAACTACAACTGAAGATCAAAAGCCTGGAGGATTCTATCGAACAGATGAGATTGGAGCATGATAGTGAGTTGGAGCGCTATACCAAGGCCGTGAAACGAGGGAAGGTTTCCCTGGCTGGGACTGCAAAGGAGCGGGATCTGGAACGGAAGATCGACGACCTGGAGTCGAGGGTTGACGTCATGAGACAGAAACACCGCGAGGAGGTGCGCAAATACCGCGAGAGACTTGAGGACGAGATGGAACGGCACCGGAAAGAGGTGTCCGAGTCTCGTTCGAAACTACGGAAGCTTGAAATGGACAATCGGCAACTGGAGGACTTTAAGAACAAGGTGACCGAGTTGGAGAACAAGACGAGCAAGTTGAATAAGGAGTTGAACAAGAGTAAGGAACAAGAGGCTGAGTTAACGGAAACCAGGTCGAAGAACAGAGATCTGCAGCGGCAGGTTGACTCATTGAAGAGAAAGCTTGAAAAGTTTGAAGAATCTAGCGAGGACAGCAATGAGAAGGAGCTTGTGGCGAGTGGAGGAAGCTCCTCCAGTACAAGGACCAAGCTCTCCCGAAGAGAGAGTGAGCTCGGTAACCACGTGGATGATGTGTTCGAGCAGAATAATAATTCAATTAAGTCGGAAATTGGTGGATACAAACTAAATCCAGGTAATGTTTTGCGTTCCTTAGGCCACAAAATTTACCAAAACCTGTCAGGAAAGAGGTCACCAATGTTTGCAGGGCACAAAGTACTAAACTTACCAAATGGTCCAAAAATGATTTAAATTCGCATGTTTGACTCATGTTCAACTTAATGCACGTCAGTTTAAGGTCGGCGAAAGTCCAGTATTATCTTCTCGAAAAAATGTTGGTTACGGTTTATATCAGCCTGACGACTATTGGCAACCATAGTTTTTCATTTGAACGCCATACAAGTGGGAAAACTGCTAGGTGATGTCTGTCGATATGTCGGCAGGTTTGCCGAGTTCACTGTAAATGGGCTATACTCACATCAGTTTGTACTTAATTTCGAATTTACGATCATACTTTTACTCACAACAACACAAAAGGACACTGCACAAAGGTTATTAAATTCCACTTGGCCATGGCTAATACAGAGCACTGATTCTCTGAATTTTACTTGAATAAGACCTTCCTCAGGGGTTGTTGACTCCAAATGTGGGGTTCTTTAATCACAGCAACGTTCCGATTTTCTGGTAGAACGACCATTCCTCAGGGGTCGCTTGCTTTGTCCTGGGTTGTTTCGTAAGACTTCTCGCCCGGCAGAATCATTCAATCTTTCTCCTACAGAGTTAAACCATTTTCAGCAGTTTCAAGTTCAGGAATGAACGCCCAACGTGGCCTTCGAAACTAAATTAGATCATAAATTTTCATTTCGTAGCCTTGAAACGGCCGGCTTCTGTGTCAGCCTTCCCAGTTCAAACCGAAAATGGGTCCCGTCGGAGTAATTACAGCGAAAGTCTGAAGAGAGATCCTGCTAAGGTAATGTTTTGACATACGTACGTTGAAGCAGAAGGGTATATCATACATAAACTAGTCAGTAAGACTATCAGAGCTTCCCTAAGTTCAGGATTTTTTTACTTGTGTGTGTGAATTTCTTGGAATACTTTATGAGATGACTCTCCATACTAGAAATTTGTAGAAAAATACCCTGTACTGAGGAATGGTTTTCATTTTTGTGGTATACTTGAGATTCAACCAGGCTTAGACTGGCCATTGTGCCAATGTACCGTAGAACAATAGTCAGCCATTGTACCGTAGAACAATGGTCAGCCATTGTGCCATTGTACCGTAGAACAATAGTCAACCATTGTTATGTGGCGCGATGGCACAACGACCATTGCAATCCTGGATTTAACCGATCAATCAGGGAACTTGATGTGGATCAACTTCTGGACTAGATTTGTAACAGCTAATTTTTGGCTCATTTTTATCTCCACCTTAGCGACGAGATAATGGTGGCACTCTATCAAACCGATCGTCTTACCAATCATGTAAGCAGTCATTTTTACACAACTATTTAATCAATGATATCAATCTATATATATGTATCTCCATATATATATATGTGATATTTAAAAACCGAGCAGGAGTGCTTTATCGGGATTTAAAACACAAGGCGATAGCCGAGTGTTTTTGACCCGATAAAGAACGAACTGCGAGTTTTTTAAATGTCTTATGAAATTCACCTCTTAATACGCTAATTCGTGAAGAAAGTTTGGAAATTTTTCGTTTGTAAGCCGAAAAAATTGAACTTCTTCACATATAAAGGCACATGTATCTTTATCCACATATATAGATCCGACACGCTTATGATTTTCTTTTGTCTTTTCCTCGTGAATTTTTAATAAGTTTTATAAATATATATATATATATATATATATATATATATATATATATATATATGTATGTGTGTGTGTTCTTTCTCCAATTAAAAATGTTTACTTTCTCTTAAGATCCTCGACACCATCTATACACCAATTTAACGCTGCTAAACAACAGCTTTACCCCAGGGCTTACAGTTTTTTGGGGTTTCTTAATCAGGTCACTGATAAACACGAAAGCAAAAAAACGTTTCTTGTTACTTCAAAAATTTCTTCCTCGAATTCGTGACCCTTTCTATGATGATTGAACATGTTAAAAATTGTAGACGTATATTTTGATGTATCACAATTCATGCCAATGTGTCCTCTTCTAGCGTATCTCAAGACTTCGACAAGTGCTTCAAGCTTAAAGTAGTGTGCTTGTCTCTCCCAAGGACGTAACTCCTGTCTTGTGTTCCTCAACAAGGTCGAATGAAGAGTTGACGTTTTCTTTTTTGGGGGAAACGAAGACTTTGATTTCAATGTGTTGGCACGTAAATGCGTTGGATTTCGTTTTTAGCATATTTTTAAATTTAACATATATACGTATTGCGTAATAAACTTGTACCTATGTGAATAATTAATATAAAGTTGTACCACCTTATATTTAGTTAATGTACTAACTTCACAATGAAGTGTTAAGATCAAACTCCTTTGACTAGGAACTATTTTAATAGTGTGAGGGGCAAAATGCTCCCATTTTCAAATGAAGGTGCGTGATATATGTTGTAATATATTGCCTAAAAAGGGTGTGGTATTTTTTTATTCATAAATTATCGAGTGTGATGAAGAATTTTCGACTCACATTGTTGTTCATTTGGATGTCGTTCGGAAATATGTTGTAGTTTTTTATTCCTAGAGGTAATGCAGTTGCCCAGACAGATCTGTCAATTTGGGAACTTAGAGTAAACCCTGCGCGAAAGATGCATCCAGTATGTCAATTTCAACTTTTCTGCGTTTTAATATTTTGTATCTGTTGGAAATAGAATGTGCTCAACAAGTAAAGGAATAGTTTCATAAGTTCCAATATAAAGTCTAATTTCTAAAAGATTTCTTCTTTTTAAAAAAAGTTTAAAGTTTGCTGATGTTTCGTTCTGCGGCTTGTTTTTTTTTTGCATCTTTCTCGTCACCTGGGGATTACCTTGTTCCTGTGAAATCTTTGGAGATAAAGTAAGTAGCTGTCTGTACCCATCACATATACTATACGTGATGAAGAGACATGTTATCAAGCTAAACCGTTTGCATCTTTTATAACGAATGTAGTTTTCTTGCTGTTCATTGTTATTTAGCAAGCCCAGTGCTATTAAAGAATTGTCTGCTAAGATTTTGATATCAATTTCTCAATTTCATTGTCTTGACAATCATCTTTACATCTAATATCTTTATTTTTATTTATTTATTTTTATTACCAAGGACTGTCAGCTGCCGTTTACTCCATCATCATTATCGTTATTAATATTTTTATTATTCACATTGTCGTTATTATTAACACCATTGTCATGAGAAACAGACGAGAGAGAAGCGCGACAAAAATCTCGACCCGAAGTCGAGTATTTGTTAGCTCTTCGAAACTCGCATCACAAGTGCTAATACCTCGGTATACAAATCTGTAATACCTATTTTTATTTCTTTTATAAAATAAAGAAGTTAGTTTTCATTGTTAAAGGTTCCAACCTGGTATTAAATCTAATTCGGCAAAATTGTGCGGACGAGTTTTCGTTTTCTTTTTGGGTGTTTTAAGTTTCTTGTTTTTTAGAGTTTAATTACTTCGGCTTTAAAAATACTTTAGGGCATGAATGAAGTTTAGAAGTTGGGTTTTTGAATGTAAATTTCCGACTACATTATGAAGCAATTGCTTTTTTTTTTGTTTACAAAAGTTAAATTTTCTCTGAATCCTCCAGAGATTCTAATTACAAATCACGTGGTCCTACCACCCAATTACAGACTGAAATGCGAAAGGGCCATTCCCATCAGCCGCCATCTTGGAAACTGTCGACAGTCGGAACGTTGAATTAAACTGTAATAATTCCTCAAAAATGAATACTGCTCTTCAAGTGTGGGACGGAGACCTTTCCATGATAACCACGCCGGCGCCTCATGTCTCATCGCCCACCGACGTGATTGTAAAGGTCTCTTACACTGGTGTGTGTGGAACTGACTTGCATGTTTTGTCCAAAGAGTTCCCTTGTGCAAAAAGTGTAGTTCTTGGGCACGAGTTCTCTGGTGTGGTGAGCGAAGTAGGAAGTGAGGTGAAACATTGTTCTGTGGGAGAAAGGTATGTTGTTGCGTGTATAGTGAATTGCTGCCCAGTGAGCTGTGTTTGGTACGTGGACTCTTCAGATTCTTTTCTCCAGAACACTTAACACACTTAGTTGATAATTAACCATTAACGCATTAAACATTTCACGGCATGGATATCTAACCTTGACGAGTGAAATTGTCTGGCGTTTGCAAGAGTAAAATTATAAAATATACAAGACTTTCAGTTCCAGCCTGAAAAGAGTTAATTGAGATAGTCATAATTTCCCCGCAGGATGTCTCCCCTTGACAAAATCGTCTGGTATTATACTAGAATATATATATATATATGTGTATATATATATATAGAATATAATGGAAGGGTTGACATATCCTGCTGGGCAAGAGACCCTGTGAGACACTTGTATGATAACTCTTTATGCAGTAACTGTAGCTGAAACCACCTTTGAACTTGCTCACAAAAGTTGCTGCCAAAGACAGGAATTGCACCAACCTGTGATTGGACAACAGGGATGGTAAACAATGGAATCCATTGTTTAAAAACCTCAAAAATGTGTCTAAACTTTAGGGTTAAGGTTAGGGTTTGTACACATTTTCAGGACTTTTAAAGAATGAGCACCATTATTATTCTTATTGTCCAATCACAGGTTGGTGCAATTTCTGCCTTTAGCCACACATCTCAAAAATATGCTTTCCAGACTCGTGAGACTGCCTTTCATGCACAATACCCTGAGATGCAAGTAAAGTGAAATGCCATTTAAGGCAGGGATTTATAAGTACTAAAGTGTGAAGTGTGTTATAGTAGACAGGATTACCATCAGATTTAAGGATGGGGTGAGAGTTATTGTGAAGTGGCTTACTGTTCACTGTCACAATATAATCCACTACACTATCACTATAGTAATTTCATTATTATAATTGTAATTTTGATACTATAATTCAGTACTAATTTCTTTGTCAGCTGCTTTGATATTAACCAAGTTTTAGGGCCATGCCTCACTTGATTATGAGATCATACTTTGATTTGGCATGCTTGCATACCTGCCATTTTTAGTCCTGCAAGCATTAGACCTCACTGAAAGTTGTCATGCCATTTCCCTGCTGTTTGGGTTGCAATAAGGATACCATACTTACTTGAATAAGCACCATGGTGTTAATTAAATTTTATGACTTTTCGATGCCACACTTATTAAAACTAATTAAAGAAACAATTTTGGATAAAACATGACTACTTTTTATTTCTAATAATGAAAACAACCAGAAGTAGAAAAACAAAACACACTAAAGTATTATCATGATTAATGTCATTATCTTTTTCACAATCAGGTGTAAGTCTGATCAAAGTCAAGCACTTGCATCAAGGGACTAGCTTCTTCATCATCATTGTGAATAAATGCTGCATTCTTCTTGAGTTCAGTGCTTATTCAAGGACAACACTTATTTGGGGGTGGCACTTATTTGAGTAAATATGGTATCCCAAAGTTTTTCAAATGTACTCTACTTATGTACATCTAACTTCATTTATAATTTTTCATCATCTTTCTAAACTTTCATTAGCTCAAACTCAATGAATTGTCAATTGCATAGTCAGTGGAAGGCCCCTTAGGCTATACCTCTACCTTGGATATCAGGTAACCCTTATTAGTACCAGTATATAGCAAGACCTGTGAAATAGACAATACCACTCCATTAAATTGATCAAAATTTGGGCCTCGTTTTTGAATGGACTTATTCAGGGTTATTTATAATGTAAAAGAAAACTGGATGTTGTATTTTAAGAATGGTGTTTGTAGTCTACTGTGGCAGTTTTTTATAGTCTTTATGCAGAACAATGGTACCACTGACTAAAGTGTATATCAGATATAATAACAAAGAGTTTAGATACTGCTGAAGATAACAAAATATATTTTTGAGCACCAGACATGAATTGATCTTATAACCTGATGACAAGTGAGATGTTTTGACCTTTGAGCAAGTAACACTTATATGGAAGATTTAATGAGGATTTGAGCTTGAAAAACATTCACATATATTAGCTAAAAGTCTGGATTTGCACATCATACATAATACTAATGCATCACATTCATAGTTATAAATTCCACTTTTTTATAGAGTAGTGGTAAATCCAAATTCATCATGTGGAAAGTGCCATTACTGTTTTAAGGGAAAGCCTCATTACTGTCCCACTGGAGGAATCAGGTCAACCATTGGACTCTGGAGGAATGGAGGATGGGCAAACTTTTGCCGTGTTCCAGCAGCACAAGTGTTTCCCATTCCTACCCAAATTACTCTTCAAGCTGCAGTATTAGTTGAACCGATGTCCTGTATTCTTCGAGGTTGGGACCAACTCATGCCATTGCCCACGGATGCTGATATTCTCATATGTGGAACTGGCATTATTGGTTTGCTATTTGCGTGTCTTGCCCACTTTTCTGGCTATAGACGAGTTGTGCTAAGTGAGGTTTCTGAAAAACGACGAAGTTTAGCTTCAGGCCTTAAGCTAGGTTACAGTGTTGTTCACCCTGATGAGCTTGATGGTGTGTTCAAGAGAGCCATCTCCAAAAATGAACAGAGCTGGGGATTTGATGCAATTATTGATTGCACAGGTGCCCCCAAAGCTATTGAGCAGGCATTTAAATGGACTCGCTATGGAGCTACCTTTGTTTTGTTTGGTTGCTGTCCCAAAAATTCTCAAATTACATTGAATCCCCTTGACATTGCTATGAAGGAATTGAAAATTATTGGCTCCCTTATTAACCCATTTACATTCCCCAGAGCAATACAAGTTGTTCAAGATATGGCTGAGAAGTACTTAAATTATGACAAGATTGGTGTACAGCTGTTCAAACTTGAGAATTACATGCAGGCATTGGCATCTTTAAGAAAAGGACAAATTGCTAAAGCTGTGTTTGAGATTTAAATCTCCAGTTTTAACAGAGGAACATCTTTTTGCATGCCCCTTAAAGCTTTTCAAAGAGAAACCTAATATTTATTTGTCATTATGAGAAGTTCCAAGCATATCCACTTCAGGGTCTTCTGTCTGATAACAATCATGAGTTTTTTTTTCACTATCGGAGATAAGTTATGATAAGCATACCTAAATTTTGGTTGTGCTTGAAATTTGATTGAAACTAAAGTTCGGGAATACAGATGTTTACTAGATTTACCTAAGATCATTCTATAGTTTCAGCTGAAGTCAACAGGCTTTCTAAACATCAGAAATTCACATTTTATGTGTGTGTTCTAATTGCAAAACGTGAATTAAACCTTGTAAACTGTTATCTTTACAGAATGCAAAGTATACTCATTTATTTCTTATAAATGTTATTTTTTAAAATTTTATTACTATATTTCTAATCCTTGATAGATCACTAACGTAGATATGAATGAATTGAACTAATTACTAGGTTTGGCATGAAAATAATATTAACTTGGAGTGATGGTCTTCTAATCATGTGTGTGAAATAAAGACCACTTTTTAGTTCATAATAAGTAGGTTTGTTTTGTGAGAAACACCCAGTATTTATGAGTACAGCAAATTGATGTACCATAAATCTGTTCATATATGTACAGTGTCCCAACGTAAGTCCCAAAATTTCAGTTTCTTAATCTGCAGACTGCAGAAGTTGGTATGCCCAAACAATTTTTAACATGACTCACAAACTATATAGCTTTAACAAACCGTCTCAGCTCATACACCACTAAATATGATATTGGGAGATTAATTTTGTAATGTCAACTAGAGCAAAGTTTGTCTATTGAGACAGTAATGTCTTCTTTGAAACTTTGCATGGAGTAATAGATATTTCAAGTAATTTGTATTCACTCCCATGTATTTTTGTCTTCTGAGGGCAAACAGGATGAAAGCTCAGCAGATTATGAAGACAAAAGTACATGGAAGTAAATACAAACTAGATGAAATATCAGGACATTGGTTGAAAACCTACTTGCTACTTATTCGTCTGTAACTTTATGTTAACCCTTAACCTCCTAAGGCTGTTTCTAATTACTACATGTGCACTGGGCAGTCACTGTTCACAGCATTTAACCACTTATCTAATGGTTAGCCTGGCTCAAGGCACAAATGTCCAAGCCAAACAATTGGACAGTGTCTTGGGGTTCTTACAATTGAGGAGTGTGCTTGGGATGTGGCTTGCTTGGGAGGTACTGGTACTGTCAATTGTCAGGTATTGTCTGTTGTTAACCAGAGTTGGCTCACAATTTGGGTCCATTGTATCTCTCAGATAAATTCTCAACAAGAGATGCAGTACATGACTACAATACTAGAGGAAATTTGATTAATCTTTCTATCCCCAAGCGTAACACCGATTTTCTTAAGTCAAGTCTTGTCTACGGGGGAGCAACATGCTGGAATTCACTCCCTGAGGACCTTTAGGCTAGTCCTAATATAGATGTTTTTAAGAAAAAATGTCAAGTCAAAATGTGTAATTTTACTTTTTAAACTTAGCTTCTTGTCCTCACAGCTCTCCGGAAGAGCATTTTTTGTATAATGAGTGAGATTTCCATGATTAAATAAAGTTTGTAGAAGTAGTAGATGTAAAATATGAAGGGGTTGCCACCACCATGAAATGGTTAACAATACAGTTAACTGTCCTGATGGTAGATGCCCCACTGGATGGTAAAATACTATAAAGTAACCAACTCCCATCAGTCCAAAGTGTTGTTTTGCTTTGTTTAATAATTTACATATTTAGAGTATGACAATTGTACATCTTGGAACTCTATTCTACAACAAACTATTTGTACTTGGCCTTTGTACCAGGTACACCATTTGAGAGTATTTTATGCTTTTACAGGACCTCTCTGAAAACCATGTTAAGTGATTAGAGCTTCTTGTTTAAATATAATAATCATGACTATTGTAATGTTTAAAAATCATAGTTGTATAGACTAAGATTCAAACAATTATGTATTAGTTTTGCTAACAAACTATAAAACAGGCCAAAAAAACTCAGGGATGAACAATCTTTGGTTATAAATGAATGGGACTTTGTCAAATGATGCTTTCTCTTGTGGCAATAGCATTTTTCTGGTTGAAATTTAACTACTGTCTTAAGTTGGTGGGGGTCTTTGTGACTGGCAAGTAATTTCAACTGCTATGGAAAAAGTTAAATTTAGCACTACAGTGTTGTGAATAGTGGTTCAATGGTGCTTCTTTTGAAAGTTGAAGGCCCTGATGGTGCAATTGAGTGTTGATTTATAATTTGAATTTTGACATTTTGTAACTTGATCAACTATTTCCCAAAGCCAGGGAGATCCAAGGGAAAGCTCTCAATAAACACTTTTGTCTTTTCAGAAAAAAAAAGAATAGGTACAAGAGAAGTCAAACTTCAGCTCAACAAGTGGTCTTAAAACTTGAGAAATCATTGTCAATAACTTTAACCCTGAACTTGGTCACATGAAGCGAAATCTGCCAACTTTTTCTGGAAATGAATGAAAACAAGGTTACAGACAAAAAGATGCCAATTATTTAAATCAGGTGAATTATCTAATGATTTTGACCAAGCTTACACCAGGCAACTTTGTTCACCAAAGGGAAAAAGTCAACTGCCGTCAAACTGTTTGGCTGATTTTTCTTGTTGATTCTCTGCTGCATTATTAGCTAGCCAATGTGCCTTAGCAGATCTTGGGCCATGTGACCACTGAGTTTTACAAATTAGGTCCAAATCATTTTGGATATTGGTAGTACATCCACAATACTGTAATCCTTGGAACCAGCAAATCTAATGTTCTGCAAAATCTTGGATGTGTTTGATTTCATGGCTACAGCTCAGAATCAGAGTCAAGCAGCATGGTTTCTTCTGAATATTTCTTATTAGATACTGGTGTTTGTTTTACTTGACTGTCTTCATTGGTTGTAACAGCCATTCCTCCTGCATATTGTTGATATGAACGTGAGAAATTATGTATTGCATCTGTTAAAATGTCCTTAGGATTTAAGGTTTGCTTGAAGTTGCTAGTGATGCTCTTCAGAGCAATACCTTGACCTTTTTCATCAAGTTTTCTTTGGTTTAGGTATCTTGAGTGTGGGAATGCAAACCGAAGAGCAACTGCAGCAAAGAACATCTCAATGCAAATGAGAAAATCTTGACATGCATTAGCAATCTTCCCTGATGAGATGTTGTTGTAAGTACGAATAATTCCTGCACTTTCAAATATGGCCAGTGTAAGACCTAAAATGTGGACAGTTGGAAAATTAAGCTTGTGAAATTATAATCCAGAGTTTAGGCCAAATTTTACACAATTATATCTAAGCAGTAACTTAAGTCTGTAGGATTCATTTGTCCATTCATCTATCCACTTGTTCATTAATGCATTTGTCCCTTTTTTCTTTCTATTCCCATTCACTTCAGCCCTTGCTTTCTCACTACTCCTCCTTTCCCCTTACCTCCATCCCTTCCCCAATTCTCTTACATTCCACAATTTTCTTTCCCTCTATTGTTTATCTTCAATATCTGTCCAGTCACTCTGCTTTTCTGTCCCTACTGTGCTTCCCCTCTTCATTACAATTGAAAGAAGCAGATAAAAATCAAAGTATTCACTGTACCTTGCCAGAAAGACAAAAATATGACTGACTTAACAGTGAAAAATTTTAGAAGTGGGTAATATGGTCCAAGCAGCTCTTTTGTTGCAGAATAAAACAAAAACAAACCATATAGAGCCAGTGTATAGGAGATGTTATACACGACAGTCACATACAGGTATCCTCTGTCAGCCCTGAAACAAAATATTTTAAATTAGAACTCTTACAGTTAAAACTTGTTGGAAACCTTGCTGACCTGGTAGACTTTCCACATATGGGCAAATCTTTCTTATTCTCTTCAAACAGTTTGTGTAATCCTGTGGATGTTTCTAAAAATTAATAGTCAGGACGCTGTCCATCCTATTGGGTAAGGGTTAGATGCAAGAATCACTCTTACATCAGGCTCTAGAATCACACTATGACCAGTTGATTGGTCAATTGTTTGCCAGTCAAGAATTTCAAAAAGTTTCAACTAAAACAAGTGGTCTGTTATCTTGTTGTTTAACTCAGATCTTGGGTCTTCAAGATGTTGTTCTTTGGAATTTATTTCATCTCAACTTCTCAAGTAGACTTTTTCCACATACAACAATCAAGATATTTTCACTTTATGTTAACCTAAGGATGATGTGAAAATAAAACGGTTCTACCCTCAATCAGCAATTTTACAGTACCTCCATTCTCCTGGGTCATAATATCCAAGAGGGAACAAAATTAGTATCACAACCACCATGACTGGTTTGACAACACAGAACTGAAGAGTAGCCTACAAAAAATGAGTGAAAAATAGTATACAAACTAGACCCATCTTAGGTCAGCTGAAGAGTTTATCACTGAGTTTTCCCAGAAATATATTATTTAGCTTACAAGTATTTTTCAGCATTTATGAGTATTAACAGTTGGTCCTGGTGGCACACTTATTAAGCTGCTGTGATGGGTTGAGGCCCTGCTATTTCAAGTAAAAAAGTAATCTCCAATGTTACATTAGGTAACTCCTGAAATCCTCATCAACTTGCTAATTCTTCATGAGTTTCACCTTGATATTGGCATTTTCAAACCATAACAGGCAGGTAGCCATGAACAATGGTACCAGGCAGAACCATCACTGACTTTGAACCACAAAGCAGAAAGTTTTAGGGCTAAAACTGTGGGTAATTTTGTCAATAGTGCTAAATACATATTTTGGCAAAGGATGAAGACATTTATGTGGAAGAAAAGGATGATAATCAAATCCACATATAATTGGACTAATTTATTTTTGATTGGCAACATCCCTACATAGTCATGCATTCATAAGAACTTTGAATTTTCATTACTGTATCATCTTTAAGTTTCAGAAATGTTTTTATTGACAGTTTTTTTAACTTTTTACAATCTTGTTGAGTGAAACCATAAAACACCATACCTTTTTACAAAATTTCAAAAAGCCAATAGTGTATTGTTTTCCAGCCAAGCAGCATGTACAGCTAATCCAGCTTGACCTATCAGATGGCAAAATGTCACACACAAAATATGATAATTATTGGGGTATCGCCTATCAGTTATTAATATGTTGGGTGCCTGGACTTGATCTTTGTGATATTAACAAAATTTAAGCTTACTTGATTGGTCTACCACGAAGTTCATTCATGATGCAAATCTCTCCACCCAGATACTCGTAGCATAAACTGATAAAGCTATAAATTACAAAAGCTAGAAGAGAAAAAGCACATTTAAGTTATTATATCTGATCAAAGCAAGTTGATCTTGGTAGGTAATTTCAGATTACATTTTTATAAACTGGAGGTGCAAATGTATGTATATTTTATAGGTTTTCTACTGAATCATTATCATTTCATTACCTTCATAGCAATCCCTGACTGTATCAAAGTAAATGGAAAAAGAATGTTGAAAGAAAATCAGACTGAGCCAGGAGTGAAAAGCATAAATTGGAACAATAAACAGGATTCGAACAATCCATCGTTGCTGATTAGGGTTCGTATAAAACTTTAAATGAAGATAAATCTAAAAAAACCAAAAGTTCACAATTTTAAACAAACTTTTTGAGCAGTTCATATTAAACAGTCCACATACTATGAAGTGAAGTGATTAGTTATTAGCATGAAGATAAACCATGCATTGTCAGACATTACACATATTATTAACAATTCACAAGCAACACTCAAAAGAAATTTATCCTCAATCAGTGTTGATAAAATTGATGAAGTACTGATTAATAAAACATCAGTTCTGTATCACAATTATCAACACTGCTGCTGGTAATTATTATACAACTTATAGTACAATTAATAAATTGATAACACTGATACTGTCTTTGCATCTGCAGGGAGTTTTTAAGAGTAAAATGATTTGTTTCTACACTTTCAGTCTTCTATAAATTATTTGTATAAGTTTAAGAAGTAATTTACAAAATTTGAGCAGGCCCTGTTTTACAATACATAGACACTTGGCTATGCCTCATGCCTGTAGATCACAACACAGAACAGACAGTAATTAACAGTACATAATATTATAAAACATTCATCAACCAATTTGGTAGTATGTTAATTGGTCCATTTTTTTTACCAAAAAATACAGTTTAACTGGCAAACTCTTTCATTGTTAAAAGATTGATACGTTATTCACAATTTCATTGTCATCATAGAGCCCAACTGTTAGTCACAGAAATTAACACCTTGCACCTTCAAACTTTATCAACCACACATCCCACCACAGTGTACTACGCATCCGTATTTTCGTCAACTTCTTAGTTAATCTTTGTCAAATCAACTTTAACTCCTTTCTGTGTCAATATACTTCAAATTTACCCACGCTAATGTCTGATGATTTTACTGGCCAAGGAAAGACGTCTGGATAGAAAAGACTTAAGTTGGCTTGAATTAACTCCTCTCTCCAGTCAGTGTTACTTGCCTGACGGAGAACTCTAGACAGGGAAGACTCGACTTTGAGTTAACTAGAATAAATTATGAGTTTAGCTAACACAGTTCACCAATAATTACTCTTCTTGATGAAAAGTTTATCACATAAATCCATAATCATCCTGCTGGAGTTAGTTTATCCGTAATAACCCCTAAATTAACCGGAGTTACTTGAATCAGTTACAGTTCAGAAATTGGCTGAAACGATTGTCAGTGAATGTTGATCACGGTATTAGTCTTTGGCTTTGTACAAAACCTTCCCGGACTCCATGACGATTCATAGACAGAAATTATCTTTACAGCTTCTGGTAATTCAGATTTCCACTACCGCTAATAACAGACAAAAAGACGGTCTCGTAACTCTATTCCGCCAAAGAACTCAAGCATTCCTATTTCAACAACTTTCAATAGAAAATGTACAATGACACAGCATGAAAATAATGACAAAGTTGAGACAATATCTACAGAACAATTTACAGCATTAGAGATGTGTATTTTTCCTCCTACACTTCAGGTCCATTTCGAAAGAGCAACAATGAACAGCAGTCAACAAACTCAACGATTAAAGATCGAAACAAGCACTATAAGTTCAAAATCAACAATGTTGGTGTCTATAAATTGAAGTTATTGAAGGTCATAGACAATTATGATTGAACTCTAAACACTGGTCCACTCTAGACTTTAATTTTCTCCAGACTCGTGAAACTCATAGTTGTGCTTCATTTTATTTACCTGGTGAACAGATATGAAAATCGCCAAAGCTACAAACAGCCCGGAAACACCTTGCGCAGCAGCAGTTTCGTAGAAGACATCGCCATCGTCATCTTTCTTCGAGGTGTTACTTATGAAATTGCTCGGAGTGAAAGTTCCGTTGTTTTTCCCGTCTGAGGTAGGTACGTTCATTATTAAACCATTCAACAACAACGCTAATTTTTTTATGTATTAGAGGCGACTGACAGTTGATCGTCATTCAAAAGCGGAAACATTACGATATATGCAAGTTTGAAGCAATTGATATCATCATATGCCAGGTAGGATATTTTACATTTCTTATTACACCAAAACTTCATGTATCCATTTCCGCTTTCGAATTTCAAATATCCAACTAGTGTCCAGAGCTCTCTGTTCTATATCTCCTGTTTACTATGGTTCAGCCAACCAGCGTTAAGCGACGTAGCGATCCCAACTTGCCGTTAGCCCCAGTTGCAAGAAGGCAATATTTAACTGTTTGAGGTCGGAGACACAACTCAGGACTTCGTCTGTTTTTTTTCTTGATTAAATGCCATTATCAGCCGACAATTTCAAAAAGTATAAAATATAACAAATTGCCAAGAACAGCATCTTGTAAACTCACGATTTGAGTCAAAATAACAAGACAAAAAATGATTAAAATAAACTAGAAATATCACCTTTTTTCGTCTTTCGATTTGCTATTCAACTCCAATATCGAGTTTACGGAAAATTAACACACTCGCGATCGTTAATGACTGTAACCCTTTATTAACCGTTGAACTGGAGTCCTTTTTTATCCAAATAATTTTTTTAATCTTTTCGCAATTTTGAGTTAAATTATATCGTGTAGATATTGCCGGTTCAGTCTTGTCATCAACCCACAACAAGAACCCCATAGTACGCGAATGATGCGGCTGGTAACGGAGGGACTTCGTCGGTTAACCCTATCGTCTTCATCGCCAGAGTCATAAACGATGTCGCCTGACACATGGTCAGCATGTCTACAATTATTTGATTCTTCGTTGCTAAAGTTTCCTGAATAACCGTTCCCCAGATGCACTTGAATCGTGGTGTTGACTTCAGCAACATTAATTCGCCTCTTCTCTTGATAATCTTCATCTCCTCCACAATATCCGTCAGAACTAGGACCGGAAGACGTACTAGTTTTGCTACTACTTGCCCAAATCCAATTTTCCTCAAGCACTTGAATTGCCACATCTTTCATCCTGGGCTCCCTCGATGCTGTTATGCCATTTACCACGTAAACATCGACTTCTTCCTGAGAGTTGCCATGGATTAAGACATCCGTAGTTTGGTCTTCCTTATCTCTTGGTTCATTCATTGCCATATCTTCTTTATCACTCGAGATCGACTCACTCATTGCATCGGTGTCCTTGCTGATAGTGGTATCGTCGGTTTGTCCAAGGATACAGTTTGCTGTTACTGTGGGATCTGGGGTGTTAACAGTTAAGGTTTCCTCACAAGTTGTCCCTTTATCTTCACCACCTTCTTTGAAATCATCATTGTCTGACAATGTACAACCTTCATTCTCGTCATCCATCATTGTTGCCCACAGTTGTGTTTCAACACCAACGCAATCCGCCACATTTTTCCTTTCATCAATTCCAGATTCAACTAAGTTTGGTTCCTTCTCTATGTTTTGGAAAGGATCGTGCTTTGTACGCCCATGATAAAGCTCGTCATTTTCCATGTTTAACGTGCCCATACCATCCTGCCGTTCACGAATGTCTGTAGCAGAATCATGGTCTTGGTAAGCATTTCCATCACAAACCAACCCATTGCTCCTTGAATGCTCCATGTGATGATTCTCGTCAATTTTTGTGTACACATGTAGTGGCCCAGTACCTTCATGTCTTTCTATAAGATTCGTAGTACCGTCAGTGACTCGGTCAGCTTTTCCATGGGAGACAAATCCAATGCTCCTTGAAAGTTCCACTTGATGATTCTTGTCAATTTTTGTGTACAGATGTAACGGCCCAGTATCGTCCTGTCTTTTAATAAGGCTCGTAGCAGCGTCTGTGACTCGGTCAGCTTTTCCATCGGAGACCAAACCAGTGCTCCTTGAAAGCCTGAGATGGTGATTCTCGTCAATTTTAGTGCAAAAATGACCAGTATCTTCTTGTCTTTTAATAAGGCTTGTAGCACCATCAGTGACTCGGTCAGCTTTTCCATCGGAGGCAAACCCAATGCTCCTTGAAAGCTCCAGATGATGAATCTCGTCAGTTTCTGTGTAAAAATGCCCAGTACCATCCTGTCTTTTAACAAGGCTCGAAGCACCGTCCGTGACTCGGTCAACTTTTCCATCGGCTACCAAGCCAATGCTTCTTGAAAGCCTGAGATGATGACTATTGTCAATTTCTGTGTGTGTCGGCCCGGTGTCGTCTTGTCTTTCATTAAGGCTTCTAGGAGCATCAGTGCGTCGTTGAACACTTCCTTCACAAACGAACTTGCTACCCGTTAAAACCCTCCCAACTGGTTCCCTGCACCGTCTTCGGTTATTATCAGCATCTTTACCAACCCTGTCAGTGGAATGATTCACTTCTCGACCATCTTTCCGTTTGTTAACCGGCACACTTCCATCTTTTAAGGCAACGTTATCACCGACATGAACATTGCTGTCTTCAATATGCCTTTGTTTGTTGGGATCAGCCTTCCTATTTTCACCACCAGTAGTCCTTGAACCATGGTTACCAGTCTTTGCTGTATTACCAATGCCACTCGCTTCCCCATCTTTTCCACCAGCAATGTTGATACTTTTCTTGACTTTTTTTGACTTGCCAAAACACATGAAAAACTGTTGTGTCACAAGAAAGCCAAAAATAGTTGCGCTAGCAAGCACTGAAGCGACAGTGGCAGAAACTATCATTTCCCCTTGAATGATGTCCTAGAAATCACAGCCTTCTCCTAAATGAGGGAAACAGTTAACAAAATACATTTATTCCTGGTAAGCTTTTCTACTGATCCTCGCATCAAAGAACGTCGACAAAGTTACCTTGATTTAAGTTAGGATCCATCTCGTGAAAGCGACTTCCAAGTCGACATAACGAAACATGTCAAATTTGGTAAGCAGGCTGGAAACTATGTCTGGGTGGAGGAAGGTGCAGATATCCCAAAATTTCGAGCCAGACGAGTCCTTATGACATCATAATTAATGAACAGATCTTTCTGGAATAATTCTAATGCGTCATGCGCATGCTCAGAAGATTAGATCTTGTCCAGTGAGCTCAATTACTGATCTTGTCTGGTGCATCTTGACATTTCTTTCATTGTCATTCTTCCTTTTGGCCTTATCCATTCTTATATTACAAATGTATTTCAAGACAGTGGCGAGTACCCTGTTTTAAACACTAACGTGCTTACATTAATAATTTCATAAAGATCTCGGCGTTGAACAAGGACCTTTCGTCAGAGAAAGAAACGTGTTCTGACGAAGGGTCTTTGCTCGAAAAGTTGGAAGTCTTTGAGATCAGATACGGCAGTTATCAACTTTTTAACTTTTTACCTTATCACTGTCTGCGCAGTATCCCATTTTTATATCAGCGTTGAACATATTTTCAGCACTTGCTCGTCCTTCAAAATTAGCCAGCTGTAGGACTAACTAGACCAAGTATTGCAAAGATTGTTTGGGTGAAGAATTTCCATGTTCCGTTCTATTTCGCCTGGAGAATGCACAGACGTCTGAAGAGAAATGATAGAATATATGTAAATTCCTGGTCTCTTTTAAACCTTTCTATTGAAGAATATATTAGTGGACTCATGATTAAAATTTCGTGGTACTTTTATCCAAACAAAAGATGAATATAATAAAATGTTCCCCTAAAGATCTCTTGACCAAGCAGATATACGTATGCACTGCGCACCTATTTTATGTCAAGAATTGCAAATATCACATCAACGCATGCTTGAGGAGGCTCAGCAAAAAGCACAAATATTAACACAAAGATTAAACAATCGCGATAACTGATCGTTATACGGGAATTTGCTCATTTTCTTCTCGTTTTTTGGATAATCGAACTGTCGGCATGAAACTGAAGAGCGTTGCTGCTTCGTTGTTGTTTTGCACAATTGCTATCCTGTGTGGTATCGGCGAATTCACGAGTATTGAGGAAGCTGAACCGTTCCGCATGAGGAAAGTGAACCTGGTTTGGCTGAAAGCGAAAAAGATAGGCTTGAGTAAAGAAAGGTTAAACGAGTTATTTGTGGAACTGCAAAGGCAGGATAAAGATGAGCGTAAGTGGAAGCACAAGAAGGCCGAAGGCCATGACAAAGATGGCGAGATGGAGGCAACCATACGTCAAAACTTGGTACGAATCATGGACAAGTATGGACTAGGTGAACAAAGTGAACCCTCTCCGAATTCATCAGACAAGTTTTTTGACTTAGAAACTAACAGAGTGAAGAAATCACCTCACTTAAGGGATGGGAGGCTGGATAAATTATGGCAAGCCGCTGTGGACGAAGGTGAGTGTCTTTTGATAGTGTGTGTTTATATAGTCGAAATGAATTGATAGTTATTACTCAGAAGTTAAGATAGGATGTTTTCTAGATCTTTAATAAGGATGATTTGTATTTTTGTTCGTATAGATGTAGGTTTATGTAAGGGGGAATAATTAATCCACAAGACCCAGTTCTACAATTTTCTTTCTTTTTTCATGACCACTCTTTGATCGAAGAATATCTGGTACCACAAGTCATGGTATCAACTACCATGAACGAAGGAAGTAATTATTTTTTAACTTCCTGGTCCCTGAATTGAGGTCAACAAACATAATTACCCAGATCACCCTATTTTGGCAATTATGAAAAGTCGAGTTGATGTTTTTTGCCATCAAAGAGAAAATGTTGTGAGGCACATAAATCAACTAGTTTCAAAAGCTACTGCTGGAGCATTTTAAGAGACATCCAAGCTCTTTTACACTTCCCAGACTTCTTAGACTCCAGTTGAAGCTGTTGTCTGCCCTTAAACCTCTCTTGTCCGAGAGGTCTGTCCTGGATGAGTAAAATTGTCTGTCGTTAGCCAGAGTAAAATACTAAAGTCGGGTATGGACTCGAAAGTCTCTGAAGTTTTTCATCCTCATCCTGCTATTCTCATTTCCTAGAGCTGGAATTTTTTCATAAAATTTTTCAACCAGCAATCCTGTATTTTAGCATCGGATTGGATTTGGGAAATAAAATTGCGTCGGATTCATTTTAATAGTGCTGGATTCATTTTAAAGGGTTAGGGTTTTGGTTTAGGTTAGGGTTAGGGTTAAGAGTATATGTTTTAATCTGGCGCTCTTCATAAAATGAATCTGACACTCTTTTATTTCCCAAATCCAATCCGACACTAAAATATTGGATTGCCTTTCAACCATTTAAATAGTTAAGACAACTGCTTTTCTTTAAAACAAAGTCATGTGATTCTTAGGACAATTTGACAAACATGAGCTGGAGGAGTTACGTAAAGAATTAGACCATCACCATGAAAAATGGAAGGAATACAATACCTTGATTGGTTTGGTTTCTGAGCATGAAGAGAAGAACCAGAATGTTGTAGGGAAAAAAGACCAAAACAATGAGGATATATTGATCAAGTTAAGAGAAGAAATGAATATTAAGCAGAAGGAGATTGAAACCAATTATCGTCAATTGAAAATGAAAGTTGTAAAAGGACCAGGTGAAGAAGATTTTCAAGATCATCGAGTGAAGGACTTATGGAAAAGAGCCAAAGCTCAGATTTTATCAGAGGATGAGTTGGCTGTAATGAAAGTGAGTATTCCATGTTTTTTTTTTAAGATTGGTCTCCTCAGAATTTCTAAAATACTGTTTTTTAAATGTACTTCCAGTTTTGAGCAGGTTTGTTGAGAATAAGAGGTAGGCTAATTTCAAGTGGCAGGTCCAAGTCCCTCAATATGTGGGTTCCTTAAAATGTGGTGAAAATATTTTTCTTACCACAGATGTGGGGTAAGTAACATGTAGTGAAACCAACTGGCTGTTTATGTAGGGTTGTCATGGCTTTTTCCCCAGATCTTTATGCAAAACAGCCACTGGCAATTGCCCATAAGCTTTGCATAAATGACAATTGCATAAAAACTAAATCTCAGTGGAAGCCCATACCCACAGCTTATCATAGGTCTCATCCTGTCTCTTTTCCCCACTGTAATTGAGTTGAAACTTGGAACATAATCCCCTGGGAATAATTTTAGTATTTTGATATTCATAGATGCTTTCCATAATAATTTGAAATTTTAAAACAATTTGCAAAAAGAAAATTGAATTTGATCTTCAAAGGTGTGTAGCCGAACTTCTCTGAACTCCTTACTTTGACCCATTAAGGGGCAGGGGGCACACTTAAGTATTTTACTTTGGCTAACAGCAAACAATTTTAGTCTGGCTAATGCTGCATGATTTTACACATCAAAGGGATAACCCCTGCCTCTTAACACGTTAACAAGTATATACCTATTATATAAAGTGCAGGAGGGTAGATACTATTGATAGAAACCTTATTTAAATATTTGTTTGAACCAAGGATATTTCACAGTGACAGCTATCTTCCATAAAATGTTTTTCAAACTCTGTGTTTTCTTTGCTGGAGTTTTAGGAGGAGCTGAAACATTTTGATCATAAAATTGCCAAACATGATCACCTCCAGGAGCAGTTAGATGTTGCTGAAGAATTGTTGAACCAAGGTCATGACCACATCAAACAAAAGCATGAGAAGTTAACATCAAAAGTGAAAGAACATAGAAGATGGGTGAGTATAGTATGTGTTCTTTAACAACCAAGTCAAAAAATTCTATTGATAGAAGACTTAAAGAGAAATGTGATTAGCTGGTTGCAACCTTGTTTCTTTTAAGTTGTCTTTGGTTCGTTTTTTGTTTTATACTTTTATGGGATTTTTTGTGATGTAGATCAAGAAGATGCATGTTACACTGTTGAACAAAATAGGACCTCACAACGAGCTATAAACACAGGTGTTCAACAGGTCGATGGCTTCTGTGGAACTGCCCTGAACCAATAGCCTTGAAGAGACCAAGTATTAGTCCTATAGGTTAAAATAAGAATTTGCATCATGTCTTTTTCTTAAAAGAGTTATGTAACATACATTTTAATAAAGTAAATGGTTTAAACCCCGGAAAACCAGCCTGTGTTGATGACAATAGATTGTCCAGGTTAGTGCTGTTGGTGACAGATATTTTCACAAACACTCTGAAGATGATGGCTGCTGAGGCCATCAAAACATCAGTCACAGTGGACAATCTACCATCACCAACAAATACATCGTGTAGATTGATAATATTTTACACTCAAATGTGAAGCAGATATTAGGAACATTCATGCAATTCTAAAACTGGTGGGAAGCTCTACTTAGAAAATCTGTTAACTAGTTCAGCAGATTCAACGTAAGTCTGTACCCAAGCATATTCTGAATTTTACTTTATATTTCAATGCTGTATTTAAATTAATGTAAAATAAATATAATTGAGAGTTTGTCAGAAGTGAAGCAGTGTCTCCTCATATTCATTTTTGAATATTTCTGCTATTAAATCCTTCAGGTCCTTCTCTGTTATTTTTTATTGTTTTTTAATGTGAGTCTAAAGTCCAGCAAACCTCCAACCAGCTTGTTCACCTTTGAGATATATTTTGTAGTATTAAACATTTGCTTGAGTATTTGTTAGATATAATGTACAGTGCATGTGACGCAGTCAACCCACTTCCTATTTTTTGAGACTTTGAAGTATCATTTACATATTCTTGCATAGCATCCCTGCAATATGTTGTCAGTGGTGAAGATTTGAAGCAAAAATGTTTACATTGAGTCTACAGTATTTATTTTAGGCATTCTGCTGTGGTAGAGAGTATATGGGGCAGGGAATTAGGTGTCTTCCATGCAAATTTCTTCAGCACATTTAGTTGGTGACTGCTTTTTAGGAGTTTTCCCCCCTTTTTTCCTCAAGTAGGCTGATTCTTAGGTGTACAGTAAAGGCCATTGTTGAAATGCTGGTCATCAAGCATTCCTTATCTTGGGGAGCTTAAGGGGTTGGTCATTTTGTCAACACATTTGCATGCATCACTGGCATGCTGTGAGAATAATCACCAACACTATACAAACTTGAACTTGAGACAAATTTTAAGGCATTCTGTCATTCAGGCATTTGTGTCCATAAGCTGGAACAACATCTAAGTTAGTGCTACCAGTTTTGTAGCAGACAGACTGACAGCATAGGAGACCAGGGCTAATTATATAATGAGAAAGTGAAAGTGAAACGACAACTGGTTACCACAATACAATTTAGCTTCACATGACCACTGTCTTTAGTTGATGCGACCATTCGTTTTCACCCTTTGCTGGTCAACAATCAGCTCAGTGGACAGTAGTAGAAATTAGAAACTGTTTCGAATGAATTTGATTTAAAACAATGATGAAGAACGTGACTGAGGGCTCGTAGGAAAAAGTCTTTAGAGAACTCTATTTAGAAAAATAGTATCCAGACAAATGGTAAGAAGCCAATCAAGAACCCCAATTGTTGCTGTAAACTACTAACATGATAGTGAGTAAAATGGAATATTTAAACAATTCTGAGAATTAAATGCGAAAATTACAAATGCAAAATATGCAGCATATCGTAATCATAACAAATATAGTAATTTCATCCCGTCACGTAAAGCACTACCCGCAGGGTCAACTACGTTGGCGGGGACTTCAATAGAGTTTCGAAGGTTTGGAGTTAAACCTCAATACAGAATATGTCGTAGACTTCCGTTTTTATTTTCCTGTTGGTTCTCGAAGCATTTGGTTGCAGTTCTGGTGAAAGGCTTTGTCAAGGAAAGGGACCAAAGCGGCTTAGCCTCTCGAGCCCTTGGAACTGGCAAAAAATGGCTGCCTCGAAGCCTAGTTTTGTGTTTTTTGCCTTGAATTCCAACAAGGACCTCGCAATGAAGATAGCTAGGTAAGAAGAGCTGTCTTTTACTAAATTCTTCGACGCTATATTTTAATTAGTTTTTGTTCTAGTGAATGAGTCAAAAGATAGGCTTTTTTATTACGTGGTTGTAATGAACAGTGCAGCAAAGCACGAGACCTGTTCCGATTCAACTTTGGTGTCTGTCAGTCAGTTATTCTACGTGTTGAATATGTTCGCATTCTTAGTCGGTTTTTTAACTTATTTTCGAGAATAGAAGCTCAGTTTGCGTTTAATTCTGCTTGGCAGATGTTGTTGTGCCTTTCTTGTGTCACCTTCACAGCTGTATTTGATCTCGCACAAATGAAGTGCGTCTTCAAATAAAACAGACTTTCTCATTTTGCTTTTGGTTTTGATTTAAAACTGCTCCGAGAAATAAAAAGAAATCAATGATTGGACTTGGTTTTCTGGGCTGCATGTAGTGAAATGGTAAACTTAGAGGCATACTTTGGGCTAGAATATTACCTGGCAACTGGTGATTAACAAACATTTTAACCAAACATTGCAGATATGACCTTTATGGTGTTACATGTTTCGGCATTAGTATTTGAGACGTTATAATTTTTATACAAAATGCTAGATAGTCTATTCCCATATAACTTGGAACTTTGTTATGTAACTAGTTAAATGATTGGGGCAAGTGCAAATGGATATAGAATATGTTATCGGCCAGCATGTGGGTTCAATCAGTAACACAGTGACAGTATTTTGAGAAGTAAATTTTTATGTATTTCTCAAAGTACATAATATGCTTTTTGAATACACTTTTCAGAAATGGCAGTTCCCACAGCCAAAGAGTTGGGAACAAAACCTGACTGCAGGTGTGGGTAGTAGTAGTTGTGGTACAACTTTATTTCAATAGTGTAAAAACATATAACAGTAAGCAATAGCTACTGATAAACTTGTAGCCCTAATAACTACCTAAAATATACAAAAACATATTTAAAGGAGCATGGTGGCCTTTTGTACACATAAAAGGTCCTTATAAAAAGCACGCTTAAAACATCCAATAGAAGCCTGATTTCTAAGAGTAATCTTTAGTGTGTTCCACTGTTTCGCAGTCATGACTGCAAAGGTGCGGCTACCTTCTGTTTCATGCTTATAATTATGAGTTACTAAATTAAGACTACTGTGGCACATGACTCTACTATGGATATCACAATTTCTAACTAATGATTTACGTATATACATTGGAACATTATAATTATTTACTCTTTTATAAACTAAAATGTTACGCTTAATGAGGCTTTCCTTATAAAAGGGTAGCCAATTAAGTGTATTGAAGAGGGTTACAGATGGCATCTTTCTATCTACATATAGTATAATCCTAGCAGCCCTCTTCTGTAGTTTAAGTACCGACTGTTTAGACATGTTACTACAATTGTCTCATATTATGCTGCCATACATAAGGGTAGTCTTGATAACACTTGTATAATACATCTCACGCTGACATTGCTTTAAGTAAGGGCTAATATGCTTCAACGGTCCTAAATGCTTTGAAACCGTTTTAGAAAGTTCATCCACATGAGGCTCATAGCTCATATCAGAGTCAAGAGTTACACCCAACAACTTCTGAGAAGTGACACTGTTTATTGCCACGCCATCTATCTTTAACTCTTGATCCAGGCTTACACTGCTGCCCAACTTGCTTGCTATCCTTTTTCCTGTAACTAACATTGTCTTTGTTTTCCTTGTGTTTATGAACATTTGATTTTCTTTTGACCATTTATTAGGACAAACTAAATCACTGCTTAGATTATTAGTCAGTTGGGCAATATTTTCATAGTATGCTTTCGAAGACAAGGTTGTATCATCAGCAAAAATATCTACTGAGGAGTTGCATAGATGTAGCGGTAGATCATATAACAAGAATAAAACAGGGCCTAAAACTGACCCCTGTGGCACGCCTTGCTTGACTTCCAGGGTGCAGAGAACCTGGAAATGTTTTTCAGGATCATTCTGATAACTTTTTGTCAGTACATGATAGAATTCAATTAAATAATTTTTGAACAAACCACGAAAAGAAAGCAACAATCTGAAGAATTGACATATACACTTACCTCCACCACTTTTAATATTTTCTTGGATATGAAAGAATTGGAAAATTAAATTAGAAGAGGGAGTCAGTGCCCCCATGGCATGACTGTCATAAGAAATTACATCAGAATGTTACAGATGTATTCCCCTCAGAGCCACCATTGAAATATGCCTGGGCTTTAGGCAGCTGACCTAGGATGTATGGCTGGAACAGTCAGACAAAGCCATCATATTTGGTCCACAATTAACAACCCAATAGGAGATACCTACACATACTCCACTGAAGATCAAAGGTGATAGAACCATAATCAGATGACATCATGTTCTGTCTCTTATTGTAAAATAGTTCTGCTAAAGGGCAAACTAGATGTGCAATAGTCTATACATCATAAGTAATCACAGAAGAACATGTACAAAGATTTAATATTCCTATAAAACAAACTAATTTTAATCGTTTGATACTTGCTTTTTTGCTATTTCTAAACTTAACCTTTATTCATTTAAATTCCAATTATGAGAGCCTTAGTATGGAATTTCCCAGTAGAGCTGCCAGTGATGATTATCTATGTATAAGCCAAACTTTTGTTTTCCTTTTTTTTTTAATTTGAAAGTAAGAGTACAGTTTACAGTAAGTACATAGGAAAAGGGGGGAAAAAGTCAGTTATGCATTTTGATCAACTGGACAAAATTTTTTGTACATAGGCTGTGTGTGTCCTGGACTCCAGTCATTTGCATTGGTCAGTGACCTATCTCTTGGCAGTGCAGACAACCATTTAGCTGCACTGCATTCTTTTGTTACCAAAGATCAATTTCTTTGATCATTTAACTAAACACCTGCACATGTACCTATGTTACAATACAATTCTGAAGACCACTTTCTGGATTGAAAAAGTTTAACTGTTCTCTGAAAATTTAACATGTAAAAAAGGATTGTAATATATGTACGAGAGTTCAGCTTATTCATGAGCATTTAAAGTAGTCATGCAGTCACAACACTATTTTATGTTTTTCTTTAGCCGTTTGGGTGTACAACTTGCCGATATCAAAGTTGAATATCGAGAAAATAAAGGTTTGGTGGAATTTTGCATTGTTACACGTACATATCTTGTAAATTGAAAAAAACCAAACACTTTGAAGTTTAAATTAGTAAGGGAATTATTTTACCACATGTAGGTTTAAAACCCTGAGAATACTTTGTGGCTCACATTGTTTGCTGTTTGTTTATTGACTCTTAGAACCTCCACAGGGTTATTCACCATTTCATCAGGATGTTCAGCTCACTCTAAGAAAGGTCATAAAAGATTGTAAATAATAATAAAAAAAAAAAAAAACAAACACACTATAGTAAATGTTTAAACAGAGAATCTGCCTATAATTTATAGAAAGCATATGAGCCAGTGCTAAAATAGTGCACTATCCTTTCAATTTGAAAGGCATCCCTCTCATTTGCTTCTCCACTGGTTAACCCAGTGTTAAGAATGTTATAAATCATGTGTGAAATAGAGGGTGTACTAGACTTGAGATGTATTAGTGATAATTTCATACAAATCCATTCAGGTAGTAACTTTAATATATTATTTATTAGAAACTATAGTGGACATCACTACTTCTGTTCGTGGTAAAGATGTTTTTATTTTGCAATCTGGAGCAGGGTAAGTTTGCTGCCAGATGTCCCTCACTAGAGAGCAATTTTTCAACTGTATTTTTCTGTGAAAATGAAAACTGTTTACAATCATCCCATACAGACCTCTTAGTCATAAGAGTGGACTGGTCTCCAGTCCTCATGCCTGTGCTGACCTGCTTAATGGAGTATGCCATATTTTTCTTTATTTTTTTCCATAGTGAAACTATTAGTGTCAACGATTCTCTTATGGAACTGTTGATCACATCTTATGCATGCAAGACATCCTGTGCCAGAAAAATAATTGGTGAGATACAAATTAAACTTAAATATATGAAGGTCATTTTGGATTTTTGAGGATGAGTAGTGTTCAATTTAGTCCAGCAAGTGTTTACTGCAGCCCACAAACAAAGGCAATAGGATAAACCATTATTGGAAGTGTTTTGATTGTTTGATAATACAATAATCCACATAATGCCTAATTTTTCACCTGGTTTTAATACACAAAGATAGTGCAGCAAATGTGGTTTGTCGTTGTGGTAGATTGCCCACCAAAAAGGTATTTTCATACAAACATCTGTTTCTATGATTTTGTTTACTTGTTTCAACGGTGTCTGTGAATGCATTTAATCATGTTCTTTTTGGTCAGAAACAGTTTTCTCTGTTTCCAGTGACAGACTATCCCAAAACCTTCATTGGGTTGTGGTAAATGATTGGAAATGATACTGGGTACATTTTGGCTTACTGTGGATATTAGGACTGTGATTCTGGCATAAATAAAACAGTTATGCCCAACTGTGACCCCACCAGTTTTATTACAGGGTGTTTGTTGTACCTCATTGGCCTCAACACTCCTTTGCTATACATCTGTGTGTTTCTGGTCTTTGATGAAAACTATCTTAACCCTGTTCTTACATTAAGGCGTCATTCCCTATCTTCCTTACTCAAAGCAAAGTAAAATGAGAAACCGTGGCTCTATTCCGTCAAAGTTAGTGGCAGACCTACTTTGTGGGGCAGGTATGTTATGGATTAACAACTATGGATTAAACTAGGTCATGATAGAGACAAAAATTGATCAAGAATCACTAATGTTCCTCGCTTTTTCCAGGTCTTTCAAGTGTTATAACGATGGACCTTCATTCTAAGGAAATCCAAGGGTTCTTCAAATGTCCCGTGGATAATCTAAGAGCATCGCCGTTTATTGTACAGTACATTCAAGAGGTGAGAAACCACACAAGAATGTACCCAAAGTTACCTCCTTTTGAGAACCAAGCTGTTTACCAATTGTAGTTAAAATTTTGGTTTTACCGATGCAACTTTTGTTGTATCATTTTTGTATATTTTTTTTTCCTAATTTGTTTTTTGTTTACAGTTATACCAGTTTTGCAGATTTTTTGAATTTTTTAATATTTTTTTGCTTTTAATTTATTTTTTTTCTCACAGATTCCTGATTATAGAAATGCAGTAATTGTTTCCAAGAATCCTCAAGCTGCCTCAAGGTAGTAATGGGCAACCATCGCCCGCCCCCTTTTATCGTGCTAAATTTAATCCTTTAATTCGGTGGTTCTCAACCTTTCTTTTGGATGAACGCCCACCGGCCTCATTCTGAAACCTCTACTGAGCACACCGATTTTTGTGTCCGGGCCAGCACCCAACCCCACAGAAATGCTAAACTACGGCTTTTGGTGTTTATGACCAGAAAATATACTATCATTAACGCCAACCTCAAACTTATTAACGCAAAAAATACATTCATTTTATTTAATCGACATTCACTCGCGTAGATACGCCACCATTTGCATCAAGGGACATTCTATAGCCCCAACAGACTATCATTAACACTATTCTACGATACATTAGGGATAATAAAATTTCAATTACGTAAGAGAAATATCTTGCGTTAATAAGTTTGAGGTTGGCGTTGATGATAGTATACTTTCTGGTACTGAACAGCAAAAGGTGTGTAAGATATAGTATCTACCATTGTTTCATGTAATTCAAAAGTCATTCGTTTAACACCCAGAAGACTTATCTTGCTCCAAATATCGCAAACGTTTGTCATTATAGAGCGACGTCCTTTGCAGAGCGTCTGCACTTGGGTTTAGCCGTCATCCATGGCGTCCGACAAGAAGCTGAAAGTGACCTGTGTGATGGAAGGACATCTCCGCCACCTTTACAAAAGCAGACTTTCACTTACCCACTCCTTGGAGAACTGACTGGTAAATCAGCAGACGCTTAGTCTTGTACCTGCAATGTTGTACTCCAAGTCAATGTCATTACCCGTCCTTCCCTTCATACCCTTTCATCCTTTTCTTTCTTTGCTTCCCTTGCATCCTTGTTTCTTTGTTTTCGTGTTTCACTGCTTCACTGCTTCACTGCTTCCGTCCTTCCTTGCTTCATTTCTTGATGTATTCACTTTCTAAGTATAAAAGACTTGGCGTTTATTACAAATTGTGAAGTACTTTTATCGTCAAGCGAAAGAGTTAATACTAAACTAGTTAACTCGTATTCATCCTCGAATACACAGTATTCACTTACAAACATCCTTACCAGTGAATCGTGCTATTGAAACTTGGACTATGTTCAAAACACAGTGAACAATTTGCACATAACGTTCGTGAGAAGATTTGTTAAATTGAATCCACAACATCAGCGGTTTTTTCCAAGTCACCATTTGACTGACGACCGGCATCAATCGACCAATCATCCAGTGTTTGAAGAAAGACTCACAACCCGCCGATTCCAAATGTTTTCATATTGATCAGCTCATTTCTTAAGCTAGTTCCAGCAATTGGTGACGAAAACTTCTGCGTTCTTTTTTCAAGCCGCTTTTCCACCTCTGTAGTTTAGTGCTCATTGTCAGGAGCTGTGTGCGTTTCATCAGCAACAATTTTAATGTTGAACTCATTCGCTCTTCAGGTTTACTACCCAAAGAGAAGCCACCCATGAATGTTGTTGGCGACGTTGGTGGGAAGATCGCGATCATTGTGGTAGGTGATTGTCTTTGTGTCAACGCTCTCAAATCTCGGAATTTTAAAAGGCAGGAAAACATGGGGTGAAAATACCCTTGATTATACTCAACCTAGGGCCACAGCCGGCAATCTTTCCCTCGGGGGTGCAAAAGAACTACCTAAACTGCGCAGTAAGACTAATTTATTCTACACGCTAATATTTTTACTGAAATTTCCGGGGACAATAGCCGGTTCACCTTATTACGTCAGCTGAGTACAACTACCAGAACACTTTTCGGTTTTTTCATTTTCATGCAAACAATGAATTGCCAAAGCGAGTGGAAAGAGAATTGTTCCCATTAACATTACAAACAAGATTTCGACCGGCATTCTGGTAGTTGTATTCAGAAGATGAATAAAGAGGGCCAGTCATTGACGTCCTTGTCCTCCCCGACTAGTTAATGCATGGAGTGTTTCCTTCTCCTGCTTAAACTTCCATTTCCACGTAGGATGACATGATGGATGGTATCGAGTCCTTTGCTGACGCTGCAGCCATCCTTAAGGAAAGAGGAGCCTACAAGGTTTATGTCATGGTCACTCATGGTATTCTCTCTGGAGACTGTCCTCAATTGGCTGAAGAGTCTGATATAGATGAGGTGATTCTACATCCTATCAAGAACTTTCTTTGGATAGAATTTCTTTTCTTGTTCTTCCATCCCACCTCCACAACTCTTTCCCTCCTTCCCTCCCCTTCCCTTTCCTTCAGTTCCCTTCCCTTCGTTCCCTTCCCTTCGTTCCTTAGCTCGTTCGTTCGTTCGTTCGTTTGTTCTTTTCGTCCTTCCTTCTTTCCTTCTTTCCTTCTTTCCTTCTTTCCTTCTTTCCTTCTTTCCTTCTTTCCTTCTTTCCTTCCTTCTCTCCTTCCTTCCTTCCTTCCTTCTCTCCTTCCTTCCTTCCTTCCTTCCTTCCTTCCTCTTTTCCTCCTTTCTCGATCTCTTCTTTCTTCTCCCTTCCTTTTTTGGCAAAGCTTTCACCTCCCAACTTTCATCTTTAATTGTTTCACTGTTTCACTATCTTGACTATCGTAGATCGTTATCACGAACACGGTTGAACACGAAGCAAAGAAATCGCAATGCAGCAAAATTCGAACCATAGACGTAAGCTTACTGCTGGCAGAAGCCGTGCGTCGAATCCACAACGGGGAATCAATGTCTTACCTTTTTAGAAACGTACCTTTGCAGGACTGAAGGCACAAACGTAGCCTGCTTAGAACTCCTAAAAGAAAGCTACCAGCTGTGAATATTTTCGTACCATATCATTTAACAAACAGCTGCGAAAGATTATTGCATTTTTCGTCTATGAATTTAAGACTCGTTACATTGGACACGTAACGCGACGCCGTAACCGTACATGGTAACGCGTGGAAATTAGCACGAGATTATTAAAATGGCATCGTTCACACCGAACGCGTCTCCGTGTACCGTTATCGCGACGCTTTTAATGTCAAACATATCCTTAAAATAATATGAACCTAATTTTAAGCGTTGGAGCGTGCCAATGTGTACGAGGCTTTAGGAGTGAGACATAAAGTGGTGGTGAAGTTTACTTCGAAATTTTATACTTTATCTTCGAATGGTAATTTATTTGCTTTATTTGAGTCCGTGACATGTGTCTACTTTGCAGATTCATGTGTTTTTGTGTGAATACCTAAACAGTTTTAAGTCGGCTGATACGTTTTTATCAACAGACACACTCGGCCTTTTTTGGGATCGAGAATTTACAAATATTCAACTCTATGGTTCTGAATTTCCTGCCCAATTTTCAGCTGGGCTTTAACACTTTTATTTTAACGGTCTTCGTTTCACCAAAAGTAAATAAAAGCCAATTTTTCGATTTTATCCCCATCATTTGCTGAGTTACTTAGCAAAAAAAAAATAGAAAAAAATGAAGGAAAATTCGTAGCGTTAGTTCTACTAAGGCATGCTAGCAAAAATTTTAGTTGAGATGAAACGAAGGGCTAACGGTAAAGTTTGTTCATTGTAAACAGATTTTGAGCACTCTCCGAAGTGTTTATATGTTTATTTGTCAAACAGAAAATTTATACAAATGAAATGAACCTGAAATCTTTATTATTGTCAATTAAAGCTTTAAATCTACTTAAAATATCTAAACTATTTCCTGCAGTATTTTGAAAAGAGTCAATTTGGTAAGAAGGAAGCTCTTACCTGCTCAATAATATATATATATATATAAAAAGTTCTATCTGACTGGCAAAAAGCAGCGCACTTCCGAGGTAACACGGTACAGGAAAAAGGTAACAGTAATTTGCAATGAATTACCTTTTGGTTCAGCAGTACTTTTTCAGGTATATTGACTGGTAATAGCATGGTTTCTTATGCAATCTGAAAAATCATGCACTCGAGACTGATTCAAAGACCTCAACACTAGTCCTTCATACTCGTGGTATTTTGATAGTCTTTGAAAAACTCGCGACTACGTGTTCTCGCCAAATCACACTTGAAACTATGCTGTTACCTATGCTCTTTCACGGTAACATGTATAACAGCGTAGTAACCACAATTGGCGACAAAGAACTAACTTAACTTCTAGCGCATCCTTTCCCCATCGCCAACTTGAAAAATGATACCAACGACGACACGACAGTATTCGAGGAGATAAAATTACAAAGGCCTTTGCGATATTTTTATACTTTTTAATAATTTTTATTAAAAATTTGGCCCTTCCCACTCCTTTGCTTTACTACTCGCCCACTCTCATGGTACACTGAATATGAAATGTTCATCTGTTATTAGAACTACCATAAGGGTGTAAATCATCGAGCATTAACTTAAACTTATGTTTCGGTAATATCTACTGGCACGGTTGCCAACTTTTGGGCACCCCTGACCGAAAACGGGCAAAAATCTGGGAAAAGTTTTGAAGGAATTGGGGTGTAAGAGCTCACGATGTTCCGTTTTCGAGTTGAGCGAGGAAATAGCAGGGTTTGCAGTATTAAGATATTTTATGCCTAAAGTAACGTCCTTTTGAAAGTCACCTCGGTTGCAAATAGCGCCCTAAATAGGATGTAAACATTGCGGAGATGTAAAAAATTTTGCCTAACAGAAAAGAAAAAAAAAGAAAAAGACCAGAAAATTTCATACAGATGGAGGCAAAATGCTTTGCGGATGAAGTTGTATACTTCACACTCAAAAATTCTACACCAGTCCATAAGCTAGGAAATTTTGAAATTGAAAAGTGTTAAATCCCCAAAGGGGGTACCAAGAATTGCCCGAGGGTAGGGGTCGATATCCCTAGGGAAAACCTCGCTTTTACCTGACGGAAAAAAACGGAAAACTTTGTCCAACTAAGGAGTGCTGGCTTGTAGCTATACCCTGCAGTTAGTGAACGTTACACGAAAAACTTCTCACCAGTCAACTAGAAAATTTTGAAATTTGCTTGTTGGTAAAAGCCCTGCAGAGAAGCCAATTACTCCCAGACACAGACGCTAAAGTCCCAGATGGGGAAAACCTCAAACAGAAGGGCTGGGTTCATGACCCCTAGAAAACCATACAACTAGGGTCAGGCCATTTTATTTTTTAAGGGTAAATGTTAGGAAATGACTAAAAAAAATGTACTATAAGAAAACTGCGAGGAAAAATCATGCACAAATACCCTAAGGATCTGCTCAGCATGAAGTTAGGAGGAAGGAAGGAAACTCGCATCATGGAAATGTGGAATTGCTCAGCCCAGTCCCTTGTCAAAAAATCCCTTATTTGGGTCACGTTTATCTATCTGTTGAGTAATAAAATTTACTCCTGGGTTCAAAGGCATTGAACTATAAAATCGTTGAACTTGATTTCTGATGAACTTAGAAAATAAGAGACATCAGTAAGTTTTCGAATAATATACCAGGACAGTGTCTAGGTAAGTTTTACAGGTACATGCGGGACAAACGAGGCACAATATGGACTTGAGATGATAGATGAACGATCGTCAAGCTCTATCAGAAAAACGATTTCTGAGCCCTTGGCGGAGATCAAACCCGCAACCTTCAGATGACCAGTGAGACGCTCTAACCATTGAGCTACCAAGACTCAGATGGTGAGCTGAGGTGCAAGACTAATGCAAGTTCGACATATGTGTGCGACCTAAGCGGAAGCCACTCTATGTTGATATTGATATTGTTGAAACTTATATTTTAGAAGCTGTCACACTGATCATCAGAAGGTTGGGGGTTTGATCCCCATCTGGGGCTCAGAAATCGTTTTTCTGAGGATGAAGCTTGACGATCGTTCATCTATCATCTCAAAATATTTCCAAGCTCACTCACTTCTAAAATATAAATTTCAACAATAAGGACTTTTGATGTAGTTAAATGTGGTAGCTTGGTAGATAAATGATTTTAAGTGCACGCTCTCAAGCTATTCTACTCAGAAAAACTTTCTGAGCCCCTGACGGGAATTGAACCCATAACCTTCTGATCGCCGGTGAGACGCTCTAACCATTGAGCTACAAAGACTCAGATAGTGAGCGAAGGTTACATTGATTTAATTACATCATTAACACTACAAATAGGTGACATACTCAAAAAGTTTGGGAGCATGCGCTTAAAATCAAATAAGGACTTTTTCTAAATTTGGAAAATCTAGGACTGTTTGGGGACTGTTTTGAACAATAGGGGATCAGGAAAGGATCTGGGGATTTTAAATTTTTTCGTGCACATGGGCTTCGAAGCTGATGTTTAGCGACGTTCAAACAACTGAAGAGGAGCATAAGATAATGAATGGTTTAACACCAAATATACACGAATATTACAAAGAAATACGTAAACTAAATACACGTAACTAAATTGGCAGTCAAGACGTTTGGAGAATAACGAGGAGCGAGAGACAATACCAGTTGTTTTGAAGCAGAAGTTGCTTTCAAGGTCGATGCAGTAACGTTCAAAATCTGATCACTGATGTCGCTGAAATGACCGCAGTAAAGTTTTGGTTAACTACGTTCGTGGAAGAAGTGATTATGTTTATGTCTTGGAGTGCAAAATAAGAATGGAAGGTAATGTCTTGTTTTAGGAGGTTTGTCGACGTTTGCAAATTCAAGAGAACGTACATGAATCAATGAATCATGCTGAGATTTCACTTCGTCTTCATTTTTAGATTGAACACTAATACGCAGAAATGAAGAAAAATAATGCAGGTATTTTAACCTACAGCAATTTTCCCTTAAAGTTTAGAGCATTTTTTGTCTCTGGTTATGTTGTGGTGGATAGATGGACGTAGCAGTCAAATTTTAAAAATGAACAAATGTTTTGTCATACATCTAACAGTAAAATAATGTTTCGAAATTACATTTATAGAAGTCAACACTTCAGGATAATGAGAAGGGATGTAACCAAATAAATAAGAGAGAGCAAAATGAAGTATTTGAGACAAAAGACTTGCAGGAAATGTGACATGAACAAATTTATGAAACATACAAGACAATGAAAAAGACTGAGATGGCAAGTCACTGAAAGTTGCATCAACAAAAGTCAAAAAGCTGACGACGTACTTAAATCCTTTCAGCAACACTCTGGAGAGGAAGTCAAATGAACAATATCCAGAAAGTAAGCAGCATTTTCCATTTGAACATACTGCAATTGTTCTTTTAAATTTAGACCATTTTTTGTCTCTGGTGAAGTTGTGGTGAATAATTGGACTTAGCAGCTAAATTTTAAAAATTAACAAATGCTTTGTCATATAAATTACATTTTGAAATTATTTTTACGGACGTCAACACTTCAGGATAATGAGAAGGAATGAAATCATGCCAGAGGTTGTTCAGTAGCAGGATATGACGACCCCACTTGATCTTAACTTTTTCACTAACTAAAGCCAGGTCCAGTGAGGTTTAAAATTTTCTTGCCAAAAGGCATCACCTGGTAGCCAAGCCTTGAGTTCTGTTAGCATTATCACAACAGATGTTCTTGTTTTTATTTTTTATTCTGTTACCTTTCTTTGCAAACAAACATGAAACATTAGAATCTTGTTGTACTGTAGTTTTTTGCTTCCACATAATTTGATTTATTGGTGTAATTTAGGCAATCCTGTATTTTAGCGTCGGATTGGATTTGGGAAATAAAATAGCATCGGATTCATTTTATGAAGAGTGCCAGATTAAAACATGTACTCTTAACCCTAACCCTAACCTAACCGAAACCCTAACCTTAACCCTTTAAAATGAATCCAGCACTATTAAAATGAATTCGACGTTATTTTATTTCCCAAGTCCAATCTGACGCTAAAATACAAGATTGCTGTAATTTAAATAGTTGTATGAAGCTTGTCTTTAGCATACAGCCATATCTGGGAGGTAATTTGCCAGGAGCAAATTTTGCCAAAGATGCCCCCCTCTCAGCCCTCTCTTATGCAAGGTGCTTCAGTAGAAACAATATTTTATGGTGTTTTTTGTTTTTTATTACTCAAAATATAATTGAAACTTTAAAATGATCTTCTGAGCCTTAATAGCTTCAAAGTCATCAATAATTAATGGTATGTGGAGACATTGATTTAACATTTTTGTTGAACTTTGCAAAATGTTTTTGAATCTAGGAAAACTGACCAAAAAATAGGCTGATGTAGTATTAAAAAAAAAGTTAATACCAATACCAGGAAAAAATACCCGATGATATTGATATTTTGCTGTGATTGAAATTTAGTGAATATTAAGCCCAATTTTTTAACCAAGTGCAAAAATGTCATAAGTAAAATGTTTTGCCAAAGAAAGTGTGAATGTAGACTTAATTTAATATAGATGCAAATTTCAATTATTTGAAATGCAAGTTGGCAAATTTGCTATATTTTCTTTACACTCGGTGGCATTGTTTGGCAGGTGGTCTTTGTCATCAATTTCACAATTCTTGGTCAAATCTTGGTCAAATAGCAAATGTAAACAAGTGAAAAAAACACCGATAATTGGTTGTAGCATACATGCAATACTGATAATACTGTAGATTTCAGGGTATTGACAGTTTACAAGTTAAAAAACCAATGAACTGGTATTAAAAAAGCCTGATATCTATCAGTATATTGACAGGGTCTGAATTAGCTGTCTAAAACAGCTTCACAAGTTGTTTTTTATTTTCAAAAAATAAGACATATCACACACGTGCCCCCTCAAGAATAAAATTCCTACAAGAAAGTAGAAAGTTGATAGATTCTGCTGAACATCATGTTTTCTTCATCTGGCCATTAAGTTAACATTTGATATATTGCATCAGCCTGTCAAAAAAGTTGAGTTTTTGTTCCTGAAAATGTCACCCCATAGAATTTAGCTCCCTGGGCAAACACCTCAGTGGCCCCCTTCTTGGTACAGCACCACTGTAGCATGTAGACTGTCAATCAGCGATCACAGAAAAAAGATATTCAGTAAAGAGTTGAAAGTAAATGTATAAGCTGAGTGATAGTGATAAAATAAAATAACATAAAAAAACCAAATAAACTATAATGACAGGTAGGGTAACAGTTTACTAATTGAATGGATGTACATAGCTCAGCTAGTGATCAATGGAGTATAATTATTTGTTTCTTTACTTATCTTCCCAAGACCTCTTCTTGTAGGACTAGTCGATTGACTAGCAGGTTTCGAATGTCAGTAGCCCAAACCCAATTTTTACTAGCCCTGGACTAGTGGACTACCACTGTAGTCAAGCACTGTAGTATCGTGTATACACAACAATTTTATCTGCTTTTACACATAAAATTGTTGGGGATACGGGATACTGGAATAACAAATGGAGTGAATGGAATAGGTAGTTAATTTTAGATCTGGAATCAGTACAAAAGTCCATTATAAGAACAAAAGGTATGGAAAGAAAATATTGGGATTTTAACTTTTTAAAGGGCCATAGCTCATCCTGTCTACAAATAGTCATCTTGTGTTGGCCAGAGTAAAATGCTAAAGTGTGCCCTTGCCCTTAATGGGTTTATTATAAAAAAAAAGAATGCCCTAATGAGATAATGGGATTGCTTTTTATTGTTCTAATATCAACAATAAAGTCAACCCTGAATGTAAGCAGGTTATGTTTTTTTTTTCTTTTTAAGTACATACTGATTTAAGCATCTGAAAAATTTGGCTGTTAAAATTCTAGCAGTCATATTGTTGAGGCAGGATCTATTGCATGTATTTTGAGTTTATTAGGGTTCTGGTACAACATAGCTTTCTTTTTTCCAGAATATGGCTTTGGAAAGCAAATGACCAGGAGGCTTTGATTTGTTTTTGTAGAGCAATAGCTGTATGTGATAAACCATGGGAATGTTCCACCAGATGATTTGGAAATCAGATTTGCTGAACTATACTGGACTATGCTATTAATGTCATTCAAGTCGTCAGTCATGAGAATAATATCCCACACAAACCTGCACTTGAGGCGCCCCTATCCCACTCTCAAAATACACTACAAGCACGTACCAGTGTCTGACACAGAGTAGCGCACACAAGAGCTTTTGCCAAAAGACCTTACCGGTTGGTGTTCGCGTGCGTCTCACGATGCGTAGACTTCCACCTAAAAGGTTCCGAATGAGCAGCTCTCTATTGCTGGCCACAGACAAACTGAACCACCTCCATAAACGTTTCCTTAAATCCCTTTGACTTTCCAGTTCACATACATCGACCGGGACCTAACGCTCTGGAGACCTCGGCTGGCAAGGTGATGGTGCACCATCTATGATGGGTGCCGTGTGATCGTACGCTGCTATGAGGTTCGAAGGGGCGGGGTTACCAGTCTCCAGACCACAATTCCATTCACACATGTTTCCGCACCCGGCCTCGTGCAACCATATAGCCAAGTGTAGCCACGTAGCCAAGTACAACCATGTAGCCAAGTGATTTCATCAATCCAGTTGGAGCTCCATCAGCAGGGATTTCACAGGTGAGGTTTTCAGTCAAAAGTTATAGTGGAAAACTAAATGCAAATGGTGGACATTCCACCTAATTCCATGATGTAAACTAGGTTAATGTCCATTAAAGATATCTGTACAACATTAGTGGAACTTGTTGTGATAGGATTATTTGTTGGAATGGTGTCGTGAGTTTGTTGGTTTGGTGATATCACTAGTTGCAGTTGTGATTATGAGGGTTTTCCAGGGTTAATTTGATTCTTGAAAATCCTTGAAAGTATTTGGATTTAAAAAAAAAAAAAGGCAAAAAAGACAAAAAAAAATGAGGCCCTAGAAAGTTTGAATTTCAATGAAGGTCCTCAGAAAGTGCTTGAATTTCATGCTTGTAGCACCACCAACAATGGAGCCTTGCCTAAACCACCAACTTCAAATAATGAAGTTATTTGTGTGTGGTGATAATGCTTCAATGTCATATTTCAAAATTTTTGTTATTTTATAGATATTAATTTTGTACTCAAATAACAAATTCAGACTGTTTATCATCTTAAAAAAGCAAATATATGCATCAGCTTTCCCTTGTTGAATTTACTTTTGAAAATGCTCTTGAATTTCTTGTTGATTTGAGGGTGAGATCCCCAGGAATGAATATTGGTTTGGGAACTTTGGTTATTGCATCAGAACTTGTGCTTGTGCTACTTCTTGTAAGTGGTAGGAGATGGGTATAGAGAAAGACATGGTTATACACAATTTTGTGATACTTTAATGAGTTAACAATGACAGTGATAATGGTGTACAAATGTATAAATTGCCAAGCATGCTAGTCTTATCTTCATTGAATATAGTGAAGTGTTGATGGGGTTGGTAGTTGTTGTTGGGTTTATTCTGGTTAATTGTCAAAAACCATGAAAGAAAAATTCTCTTTCACTGGAGTCATGTAATAAAAAGTTCTTGAGTTTTTTAAACATCTGCTCAAGTTCCCAGCCATCAATTATTAAATTAATGATTTGCATTTGTTGTTGTGGTATCTAGCTCCATGAGAAGTAAAGACTGCTTATTGATACCATGAAATATCCTTGGAATGATCTTGAAATATGGTAGAAGAAAGTGTGAGGCATGATACATACCATTTAACTGGATTGTAGAGGAAAGTAAGCAATAAACTTCCCTGATCTGCCATGAATGCTGATTGCATTAATGACCAAGTATGGTATATTGAAGCATTGGGTCCCATGACAACAAATTTCCATTGAAATGCTACACTGCAGTGTCAAGAGATATACAGTGAAGGAGGCAGGTTCTACCAAGTTCCTCTCAAAGGTAAGGAAATGCTTTGCAATTGGATATTTGGTAATGGCAAAACCAAGACCTATATTGTCTTGATTAATCATGTTAAGACTGTAACACTTAGTAACAATGTTTAACCAGACTTTCAAATGTCTCCCTCTGGTGATATGATCATCTGACATTAGCCAGAGTAAACATGAAAGGACCATGTTATGTTGGAAGGACATAGTAGTTATTCTAGGTAAAAGTACATGACTTATACAGCACTTCGAAAAAGGAATAACTGTTCTATAAATGGAGAAAAATGAAGGTCTGCTTGCCTGAAATTGCTTTTGCAAAGTTCAAGACCTGCAAAGTTTGTGATGGGAAAATTGGAATCAAACTTGCTTCCTGTGAAGAGAAAATGTTTCTAAATGTTGTTTTTTTTCCAAGCAGTTGAACTTCTGAGAACCATGATCTGCAGTTGCTACCCATGCTTCTCACATATCAAACTAGGAAACATTCTGCAAACTATTAATCTTTTGCAACAATTTTTTACAGCTTTTAGTGTAATAATTTTTAGGATGTTTAGAGGTTAAAATATTTTAAAATAAATAAAATAAACACAACATTTTAAATAGCTTAGCTATTCTTCTTCAGGTGTTCTGCAGTTGCTAATATTCTGATAATAAGTTACAAAAACAGCAACTGCAGGACACATGAAGAACAGCTAAACACTTTGAGACCCCATTCACATGATACCGGTACAAAATGAAACCATAACAAAATTATTATGGTTAGACCTTGTGTTCACACAGTACTGGTATGAAAAAGCATGAAACCATTATGCTAACTGTAACGATTTGAAACTGTAATGTGAAACTGTAATGAAACTGTACCTCTACTGGTATCATGTGAACAGGTTTGTACCATGATATTTTCATACTGGTGCAGTTTTGTACCAGTATTGTGTGAACGGGGTCTGAAACATTGTGTTTATTTTAAGGTGATGTTACACGGGACAATTTTTAATGCAACAATGACTGTGGCAACATGTTGTGCATAACTTTGAACAAGCTTCAAATGCTCTCAACAGTGTTGCATAGATTGCTGTACAGTTGATTCGTGTAACAACATAGCTGACAATTTTTACCACAACAATCTCCCACAGTCCCTTGCATTAATAGTTGCATTTACCAAGAAAAACAGCCAGTAAATGCAGGAATGTAAACTAAATGGCAAGAGCTTCGATGTTGAGGGAAGTAAAGTGTGAAAAGGAAATTAAAACATCACAATGGAAGTTTTACAGTCCTGTTTTCCTTTTTGAAACCAATCATGTGCATGGTCAAAATCTGCCGAATGGAGCAATTCAGGCCTTCTCTATGTTGACATTTCAAATGAAGGCCCTTCATCGGGAAGTTAGTTGGGTGTGTCGGGAAAACAACATGAGCTTTTATACTGTTGAATACAAAAGCGATCACGTGATAAAAAATAGACCAATAAGATGGATTTGGTAAAAACAAAGTGTAAACAAAAAATGTAAATCACATTTGCTTCACCCAAAGTTATTGCATTTTGTTATCCTCGACTACCTTCTCTATATCCAAGCTCTTGTCCAGATTTCTTTTTGATGTTCTTTCTGTTCCTCCTCATCTAAACTCCAATATCAGCAACATTTTTATAAACTTTTGCCTGTAAAGTGTTATTGCTGTTATGTTTATTTGTTTTGGTTGTGTAAAGTGAAACTGCACCACAGCCTTGGAGGTAGATTCAGAAATGTCGTTCAGTGTAACACCCCCGTTGTACATGTTGCACAAAAAATTGTCTCCTTTGCCATGCCACAATTTTTGTGCAACATTGTTGTGTTAAAGATCATCATTAAAAATCATCCCATGTAACACCACGATTATTTATTTTAAAGATTTTTTAACCTTGAAATATCCTAAAAATTATTAAAAAGTGTTTTTAAAGAAAATGTGAGGTGAAAGTTTTAGAAGAATAACTTATTAGACCATTTCCTAGATTTACTGGCAAAGGTTTGCTGCAATTGTCTGGTTCTTAAAACAAATTTTTCTACATTTTGACTTTTGTACATTCCATCTGTTGAATAAAATTCAGCAGTATATTTGGTATTATCATTTTAATCTCCTAAGCAACAACCTTCACGAAAATTGTTAAAATTTAATCAGTGTGATTTGATCCCTCAAAACCAACCTTCAAGACTCTTTGACTATTAAATCTAGTAAATGTTTTTTTGTAAAAACATTTTAGTATAATCTGATGAATACAGTAGATTTATTTTTGTAAAATTAAATTTCCAGAATCTTTTATCTGTTTCAGACTAATAAATTCCCAGACCTTGAGAACTACAGTTATGTTGATCTTGTTTTGAGATTATTTTTAAACCCAAACAGAATTTCTTCTCTGTTCCTGCACTAAAACATACCAATTTCATTCAATATTCAATAATTTAATTAATGTCATACACACAGAGTGTGGTTACCCAATCACCTGAGCCAAGGGCTCATAATAGAAGTGCTCAACAATTAAATTTTAACTAAATATGGGTACAGAATTCATAAGTATTATAAGAATAAAATACCACGTTCTTAATAAAACTAACTACAAGTGTTACATTGGCAGCCATGCAGGTCAGATAAAGTAATGTAATTTCAAAATTCTGATAATGAAGTAGTTGATTTGGCAGCTAATGGCAACTGATTCCAGATACGGGAGATGGTGTATATATAAGAGTTATGTAAATAATAACTAGCATATATATTATCCATTCCCTTTATCAATTAAATATATATAACTAGTTCCTGATAACTATCATCAATAGATGGTTTTCATGTGACATCAAGGTGGCCATGTTTGTTTACATCTACAAAGTTCCAATGCATGGCAGATGGATGATTTGTTGAGATGTTTTTGTTTATAAGCTTGTTTTTACCCTCAGGGGAATATCTGAAAACCACTTAAAGCATAGCACTTTTGTAATACAGATATCTTAACACATTTATTCAAATGTAAACTTGTATAGCCATAATAAATATTTTGGAAAGAATTACAAGTCTATCAGATAATATGTTGTTTGTACTTTTTACTGAATGTACTGTTTTATAGTTTGTATTTCTGAAATTGTTATTTAAACTGATGAGAGCACAAAATGTTGTTTTTTTAGTGCTTTGACATGTTAATAATTCCCATCTGTTATGAATAAGATGGACTTTTGGGATTACAAAAGACTGCATTGGATAAGAGCAGAACTGCAATTGTCAGTTTGGTAAAATCATGGCTGAGAAGAAGGTTGTGAGATCAGTTGGAGCGTTTTTCATATAGTAAGTACAAAATGCTTCTTTATATGATGTATGAATAGATTGAAAAATAGACTGTTGCAATATACAGTTATCTCTTCCATGATGAGAGATTCTTATCATCTTGCGATAAATAGAGAATTCAATGAACACAAGTGTTGTGTAAGAGACATGGTCAACATGTTCCACGCCGTTGTTTAAACCAGGTGTTCAATTGAAAGGTTTGCAACTACAAGTGCCCTACCAGCATTATCTTGAACTCTGTGTAGTCACAAAGGCATTGAAGAGATAAAAAGAAGATTAGAGTCCTACATTGTCCAAAGATACCTGTTCCAAAGTGATGTAAATGCCATACATTGAATGGCAGAATAATGGACAGAGAATTTTGCATAACTTTGCTTTGTAGTTCAGCAGTAAGCAGCAAGGTTGAACTCCTGTTTTAAGGTCGTTGATCAAATCAATTATTTGCGCAGAAGTTGGAGACCACCATTGCTTGCATAAATTTGCAGTTTTCACAGTTTATGCAGGTTAATATTGAGAGTATTTACTCATTTCTGTTTAGGAACGGGGAAGACAAATCACTACATTAACATATATGGCTACAAAAAAGACAAGATGTGAAAGATATTGAAGTAACGTACTTGAGATAAAAGCCTTGTGGGAAATGTTACTTAAATGAAGTATTGGAAACAAAGGCTTGAAAAAAATGTGACAGGAACAAAATCATGGAACAAATACAAGACAGTGAAATAAAGGTGAGATGCCAAGTCAGTGAATGATTAGTCGTACAGTGTTCAAAGATATCTGTTCCAAGGTAACATCAATACCATACAATGAATGGCAGAAAATGGACGGAGAATTTTGTATTGCTTTGTAGTCCAGCATCAAGCAACAAGGTTGAATTCCTGTTTTCAAGTTGTCGATCAAATCAATCATTTAGGCAGAAGTCGGAGACCACCATTGCTTGCGTAAATTTGTAATTTTCACAGCTCATGCAGGTTAATATTGAGATATTTACTCATTTCTGTTTAGGAACAGCGAACACATATCACTACATTAACATATATGGCTACAAAAAAGACAAGATGTGAAAGATATTGAAGTAACGTACTTGAGATAAAAGCCTTGTGGGAAATGTTACTTAGAGCAGAGTCTTGGAAAATGTATAAAACAACGAAATGAAGTATTGGAAACAAAGGCTTGAGAAAAATGTGACAGGAACGAAATCATGGAACAAATACAAGACAGTGAAATAAAGGTGAGATGCCAAGTCAGTGAATGATTAGTCGTACAGTGTTCAAAGATATCTGTTCCAAGGTAACGTCAATACCATACAATGAATGGCAGAAAATGGACGGAGAATTTTGCATTGCTTTGTAGTTCAGCATCAAGCAACAAGGTTGAATTCCTGTTTTCAAATCGTCGATCAAATCAATCATTTAGGCAGAAGTCGGAGACCACCATTGCTTGCGTAAATTTGTAATTTTCACAGCTCATGCAGGTTAATATTGAGATATTTACTCATTTCTGTTTAGGAACAGCGAACACATATCACTACATTAAACATATATGGCTACAAAAAAGACAAGATGTGAAAGATATTGAAGTAACGTATTTGGGATAAAAGCCTTGTGGGAAATGTTACTCAGAGCAGAGTCTTGGAACATGTATAAAACAACGAAATGAAGTAATGGAAACAAAGGCTTGAGAAAAATGTGACAGGAACAAAATCATGGAACAAATACAAGACAGTGAAATAAAGGTGAGATGCCAAGTCAGTGAATGATTAGTCGTACAGTGTTCAAAGATATCTGTTCCAAGGTAACATCAATACCATACAATGAATGGCAGAAAATGGACGGAGAATTTTGCATTGCTTTGTAGTCCAGCATCAAGCAACAAGGTTGAATTCCTGTTTTCAGGTCGTCGATCAAATCAATCATTTAGGCAGAAGTCGGAGACCGCCATTGCTTGCATAAATTTGCAGTTTTAGCAGTTCATACAGGTTAATATTGAGAGTATTTACTCATTTCTGTTTAGGAACAGGGAAGACAAATCACCACGTTAACATATATGGCTACAAAAAAGACAAGATGTGAAAGATATTGAAGTAACGTATTTGAGTCAAAAGCCTGGTGGAAAATGTTACTTAGAACAGATTCTTGGAACACATATAAAACAATGAAATGAAGTATTGGGGAGAAAAAAGGTTTGAGGAAAATGCGAGAGGAACAAAATCATGGAACACCTACAAAACAGTGAAATAAAGGTGAGATGCCAAGTCACTGGAAGTAGCATTGTTAATTTTTTTTCTGTTATAACATAATGTACATGTTTAGTATGAAGTGATGAAATTGATGCTAATTTCTTTGTATTTTTTCTGTTATTTTTTTTTATATTATCTTATCACGTTTAGCTTGTTCTTGTCATTCAACATGTTAATATTTCTGTTGCTGTTTATCACCGTATGCATTATAAATTAATCATTTAAACAGAAGTTGGAGACCGCCTATGCTTGCAAAAAGGTTTGCAGTCGTTAATTCAATCGTGAGAGCATTTTCATACTTTTTTCGTTTAGGGAACGGAGAACGCGTAGAACTATACTAAAATATACGGTTACAGTAAACGCAGGATGTGAATGATGGCAGTCTAAAGTATTTGAAACAGAAGGCTGGTGGTGGAAAAATGAAGTTGTCAAATCAATAAGAGGAACAGGTCCATGTCTTCTCCGTGGTAAGCAAAATGAAAAACTTTTTTTCATCATGCACGAGGAACAGGTTAAAAAGTTAAACTATGCATAGTCAGCTCTTCTCAGATTACAGCTTGTTTATTAGCTTGTGATTGGAATTCCGTCCGGGTAAGCATCATGTAATGTAACATGGTCAACATGTCTTACTCCTCTCTCTATTCCAGGGTTTTTAAAAAACGGGTTGCAATCCCGGGTGGGTCATCATATCTTTCAATCTCATATTTTGAAGATTTCAAAATATTATATACACAGTGCCTAAAGGGGACTGTTCCTAGGTGAAGTCAGTGCCACATTTTGAATCATAGACAAGGTACAGGGCAATTTGTATAAGTTAGGTTTAAATTTCAGCATTAAGAAGGTTGAATTTCTGATTTCAAGTTGTCAATTAACTCATCATTTTCCAAAACTAGGAATTTCCGTTTGCAGGCAGAAAGAGTTAGTATTTGCGAAGTTAATCTTGTCTTTATGCATTTTTGTTTAGAAAAGCTGAGAGTATTTGACTACATCGAAAGTAGTAAAAAACTGGATGCGAGCGATATCGAAACAAGGAACAAGGTACTGTGAATGTTCAAATAAGCACTCCCTTAATGAATGCTAATTAGCAATAAGCTACGTTTTAATTGCAATTAAAAACTTATTAAGTATTCATGAGGAAAATACAAAAGAAAATCATAACCGTGCCGCCTCTTTATATGTGATAAAGACATGTGTGACTTTATTCTGAATTTCTCTTCAAATTTTCCTCAATATTTTTCGCCTTAGGAAACAGAAATTGCCAAACTTACGTAAGGAATTAGCGTATAAAACGTTTCGGTTTTTTTCGCCGTTCAAAAAATCTCGCAGTACGTGCTTTATCGGACCCAAAACATTCGGCTTCCGCCTCATGTTTTATATCCGATAAAGCACTTCTGCTCGTTTTTTAAACATTACATATAAAATCTATTTAAGATGTATTCAGTAAATATTGAAGCACCTTGCGCTGAACTCTGGTTGAAACTCTGTATAGTAGAGGGCTGGTAAGTGATAGCTTTAACGCGAGAGAAAAGATGTCTTCATTATCGACATCATGGCGGTACTTAGTCAATCTAAAACTCCCTAACAAAGTCAAAACTTGTACCTCCACAGAGCCAACTCGAATTCGTATAATTATGCTCTGTCTTTATGGCTTGCTATAAGTGGTAGTGTTGGCCGGTATACTATTTTAGTATAATTGCGCAGGTGATTATCGGACATCCCGTGTGGTGATTGGCTAGAAACTAACGCCATAAATCTCAATCAACTACAGGTGATTATAACAGTGAAGGCTCAGAGACAAGATGGCGGCTACCTTTGTAAATGTTGCCAAGGAGATTTTAGAAGTGCTAGTTCACTGCTTTCTTTCAAATAATCACCTGTGTAATTATACTAAAACAGTTATTTACCTCGGGCTCATTGAATATTATTGAGTAATCCCCGAGACGAACCGTCGAGGAACCTTGCCCTTCTGTCGGGTAAAAATTGACAATTTATCAGGGAATTACACTGATGATAACACGTATATATATATATATATATATATCAAATTGCATAAATTCTGGCAAACCTAAACATATCGTAAAAAAGCATGTATAGGTAAATCTGTAACTATGAATACCTTAATCAACCTTAATACATTTGACTGGCCAACAAATGTACCAAAAAACACGTAGCATATCTTCACTGACCGTTTAAGTGAGAATAAAATAAATACAATGGTTTTGATATGTTCATATGTTGATATGTTTTGTGCCATAATTTTGGCAATTTGCTGTATATATATATATATATATATATATATATATTGTGTAAACCATGAATGCTTGTTATTGATTTAACCAAGAAAGATTATAGACTCTTTTCTTCATGTCAAATCTAAATATAAACTGCTTCCAACCAGTTGTTGCGATTATTCGTGGAAAAAATAACGTTTTTCACCTCCTAATAAGGAAATTATGAAGGGGCGTGGTCCCCGCCTCTCTGGCTTAGCTCCCCTGTCGGGGACGTTAGCCCCCTGCGTCTGGGAATTCCTGGCACCACCCTGGTCAGGAACTTGGCGGGAACTCTTAGCGCCAATATTAGTGGCCAATATTAGTGGCCAATCAAAGAACACGAAACAAAGCCATTGAATAAACTAAAGAATTTATTAAACAAAGGTTTCGTCGCAAGCTCAATTCCATTTCTTTGTCTTTGTTCTGAATTTTCTCTTCTTCATTTCCGCTAATCTGATACCTTTATTTATTTATATGATATCCCTTGTTTGGTAATAGTAGTTCAACAATGATGATGTTGCGAGATGCGACGAATCTATAGTTCCGTGTTTTATACTGGGTACTAATATTTATATTGACAGTCATAATAAAGTCATGCAACAATAAAAAGTTGAAAATTGTGTCAATTATTTTATTTAGAGTCTTTGAAAGCACGAAAGCCTTTTGTGTCAACAATGAAGACGACGACCTAAGGTGGACGGAATTTCAACCAATAATCAGTAATTATTTTTCCAAATAAGCTAGATTTAAATAAAAAGGTGTAAATAGTGCTGTCATCAAACCCGGAAGGTTTGCTGACAGCACGCTGTACTGCGGCAAGCCATAAAGGCTTCCTGGCAGTACATGTGTCCTGTGTGCTCTTCTGCGCCCTGCGCTATAACGCGGCACCCTCGCCTTCTCCTTCGAAGGTATCGGACGCGCACCCTAGATGGCGCTCGCGTCCCACTAAGTTTGATCCTAAGTTCCCTGGCCATAAGCGCGATAAACAAGAGGAGGAGTCACAATCGCACAAGATGGATGCGTTACACAAAATCTGGCATGGAACGGAAAAAAGGTATGTGGGGTGTACTGTTGTATAAAGTTATGTATAGATATACGTAGATATGCATGTAGATATATACAGATGTATGCAGGTGCATATATATGCATAGAGATATATTGATATATATAGATTTATATATAGATATAGATATATATATAGGGGATATATATAAATCTTGATATATATATATAGATATATATAGATATATACCGATATGTATATATATGGATGTATATATTTGTATTGATAGATTAGTACATAGTTTGATAGAGTGCCAGGCAGGCAGGCCAGGTAGATAGGTAGATAGGCAGGTATACGTATACACGTGTTTGTGCGTTCACGTAAAAAAATGCACACATTTTTTGGGGGGAGAAGGGACGAACAGGTTGTGTACCGCTCCTGTAGAAGGAGGTCTACTGGCCGGCTTAAAAAGCCCGAGTGTGCCAGGAGTAGTCCCAGGGAAGTCGATACCTTCACGTGGTTCCCCCCGTTTTTACTAAACTCGACTACCGAAAAGCGGATTGGTGGCGCTATAACCATCTCTAGGGGTGGGTTAGATGGCGGAGGCATAAATGGCGAACTTGGCGGATATCTTAGTGAAACATCTGTATTCGACTTCGTTTCCATAGGAGAGGGCTGTATTGAGGGCGGCGGTTCCTAATATACAAGCTGGATGACTCGGTCGTAACCTTGCTAGTTTAACCCGACTACACTGTCTTCACTGGCATGCAGATTCGCTTTCGCTGCCTTGGGCTTGGCACTGATGTTTTTTGATGTTTTGCACTTATTCCAGTTATTTAAGACCAAATTTGTGTTCAGCTTTGATGGTAAGTAATTTCTCCAAAAACTAAAGGTGTTGACCCGTGGTTTTTGATGATAATTCGATCAATCTTCCGAAATAAGCTAAAAATGATAGTTCAGCACAAATAACTTAGTTTTGGACTTATTTTAGTGATTTTAGGTTGACGTTTTGTTGGAATTTTACAGTAAAAAAATTTCGCGAAAAAGTAAAGGGGTTAATCCGTGGTTTTGGACCATTTATGGACCAAACTGGAACTTTCGAGACAGCTCAAAATGTGAAATTTTAGGCCGAATAATTTAGTATTGCCCTCGTATGGCGCATATTTGGTTAAACGGGCAACCCCAAGTTGCTAAGCTGGGAAATAAAAAGTTCTTTGAAGTCGATGGAGGAACAAAACCATGTACTGGTTGATGCTTTCCTGTTATAACCTCACTCTCGGTTAGTAAAAAGGCCGCGCGACGTGAAGTTCAAAACATCTCGCTGCAGGAAGGATGTTTTATTACCATTTTGGGGCAGTATTATTAGATTCGTATAAAGGTGAAGGCACAGCCATGTGAATATAGACGTTTGTGTGTTACAAAGTGCACTCGGAAAACCAAATTGGTCGGAAATACGTAAATTATATTTTTATACATGTTTGTCATGAACCGTAGCTAGGGAAGGTCATGGAGATTCACTCCTATTACATGCCGTATTTGTTCGAATTAGCGCCGCCCTCGAGAAGAATGCAGCGTTTATTCGCAGTGATGTTGAAAAAGCTGGTGCCCCGTTGTAGGTACTCGACGTTGTACAGAAGACTGAGGATAATTTAGCGTGCGTTTCGTTTTTTGTTGTTCTGGTTGTCTTCAATATTAGAAGTAAAAAAGTGGTAATGCTTTATCCAGAATTGTTTCTTTCAATTAGTTTTAACCAGATCGAAGTCGCAAAATTTCAGAAGCGCCGCGGCGTTAATTTGAGTAAATATGGTGTATGTAGCCAAGTTCTAATGTGATCGAATAGAGGTACTATATATATATATATATATAATCAAATCGTAATACCAAGGGAACTTTGTAGTTTGATTGTATATTTGTTTTAACGTGTTTCACCACTATCGTGGCTCGTCAGGTTGCAATCGTGTGTACGTATGTATGTATGTATGTATGTATATACAGGGTGTCTCAAAAAAATGTATACACACTTTGATGATAACTCATTATAAACTTTCTTTCGAATGCCATGCATTCGTGAGCAATTTGGAGATGAGGAGTTTTATTTCCAGTAAGATGGAGCACCTTCCCACTACCATCGTGATATAAGAGTCTAACTTACAAAAATCTGCCGAACAGATGGAATGGGTGAAGATAGCATTGAATTCCCCCCACATTCACCTGACCTCACGCCTGTTGACTTTTTTTTTATGGGGATACGTCAAAGATAAGGTTTTTAGCACAAAACCTGTAACAATGAGTTGAGAGCAGCAATTGAAAGAGAATGCACCCAAATACCAAATGAAATGATCATAATTCGTAATGTTTGTAATTCCATCTGTCCTCGTTATCAGCAGTGCCTGGACCAGAACGGTCATCAGTTCGAACACCTGCGATAACTCAAAAAATTCTACACTTGTCTTCTTTAACTTGGGTTATAAAACTTTGATATGTCTTGATAAACAATGTATTTATAATCATTCAAAGTGTGTGTAGATTTTTTTGGGACACCCTATATATATATGTATGTATGTATGTATGTATGTATGTATGTATGTATGTATGATAGTCTATTTGGTTAGTGTCTAAACACCGTGTAACGGCAGTTGCTCAAAGCTTAGACATTAACCAAATAGACTATTAAAGCTCTACACCTTTGTATTGAGCACTCTGGTTTTCAGAGACCAAACAGCTACATTTATATACATATATATATATTTATATATGACTTTAGACAACTGAAGATTGCGTAGTGTGAAACACGGTTTTAGCTGTAATTTTAAGCTAATGAACAAATATTTTTCTCTACTATTGCATATTGAGCATTCCTACTCAGAGAAGTTATCCACCACTGATAATATGTATGTGTGTACATGTATATGTGTACATGTATATACATATACATATATATATATATATATAAAAGTGTATATTGTGGTAACGATGGAGATTATAAATAAGTTAACCACTCATTTCGCACAAACGTATATATATATATATATATATATATATATATCCTGACGAAGGGCCTTTGCTTGAAACGTCGAGAAGCTTTTCTATCTTTTAGATAGTGTATACCTCAAGAACGCCCCATATATATATATATATATATATATATATATATATACACATACATATATACATACATACATACATACATACATTACAATTACATTATGAGGACGAGATCATTTCTATGATCATCTCGGAAATCGAGAGCAAATAGTCTAATTGTTTTGGTAGAAACACTTTGCAAAGAACATTTTTTGTCTTCTCTGGGATTTTAACTTTCAAGTAAGCATTCTATTTCGTCTTCAGGAACTTCACAAAAACGAGGGGCGGAAGCAATTTTCGCTACTCGCTGTCGGCAGCTATGATGTTTGTGTCCTCGCGCATGTTGCCTCGTGGAATTCATTCAAACGCCGCCATGTTCCTGACAAGCGTCAAGCCCACTGTCCCCTAAGTCGGTGGTCTAGCGCTCGCCGAGTGTAGGCATGTATTCTTTAGCTTTTGTGCTCGTGTGAACTGAATTTTTGCATAATTGAAGTGGTTTTAGCGTCTTCGTAAACCTTAAATGTGATCGCAGGGCCAGAAGAGGTAAGCGAAATATTTTGTAAGCTCACTGAACAAATACCCTTCGATAGGTTTGAAAACCTAATTTCAATGTACCAGTTTAGTTCTACAATCAAACTTCACTTTGTTTACATATAAATGGTAAAAATTCGTATGAGGTCAAAACTGCCGGGGGAACTTGCCAGGAACATGGCGGCCAGCTCAAGCGCATAAAAAACTTGGGATAAATTTTCACGCGAGTTGGACCTCTGGTTGATTATTTACTCTGTGCTATTGACAAATAGATAGCGAGTAGCGTAGGCAATCAGAATGCAGCACTTGCACTAGTACTTTAAGTTTCTACTAAATGTGAATGTGTGCGCGTGTGTGTATATATACACACCAGGAGGATCCACAGAAAGAGGATTTAAAGCTAGCCTTCTGAATAATTAAAAAAAAAAAAACAAGAAGAGACCATGAACTTTTGTTTTATTTAAATGTTTTGGTATAACTTTAACTTCATCAGTAAAAGGTTGATGTATTTTACTGATGAAGGTAAAGTAATACCGAAACATTTAAATAAAAAGGGCTGATCCAGAGGTTGTTAGTCTCTGTGGTGTTTTTATGTGTGTATATATATATATATATATTTATATATAATGAACAGCTAGGGAGATAAATTGTTTTGAACTCGCAAGGGATTTATCAGAATTTGGTAGAAGAATGAAATATAAAGCGTAGTTTACTAAAACTGGAGAAGAACATAACAAGGAAGATAGCATGACCCACTTTAAATTACGATCAAATTGGGAGCCAGGAGAAGTGAATCCAGCTTTGGGTCTTTTTTAAGAGCCTTGTACATAGAGTTTTAAATATATTGGAAAAAGGAAATAATTCTAGTAATTTGGATAAAGAGGAAAGGTAGGCTCTGAGAAATCTTAATGGGTACAGGAATATTGTGACTAAAGGAGCTGATAAGGATTTGGCAGAGATGGTTTGGGGTAGAGAGAATTATAAGAGGAAGGGATATTTACATTTGGGAGATAGTAGGGTTTATGAATTAGTGGAAGGGGATTGTTTGGGAAAAGTGTCTAAAAAGAGAAAAATTATTGTAAGTATTTTAAACAAAGAGATGATAAATTGGGTAGATTCTATCTCCTTCCAAAAATTCACAATTTGTGGGTGTTTCGGGTAGGCCAGGTATCTCTAATTGTGACACACCCACTGAAAAGATCTCGGAGTTTGTGGATTTTTATCTTCAACCTATTCTTAAGTCTTTACCTTATGTTATTAAAGACCCCACAGATTTCTTATATAAACTAGGAGAATTGGGTGACATATCTGATGGCACCATTATTTGCAATATGGATGCAGTGGGGCTCTATCCTTATATTCCACATAACAAGGGTTTATTGAGTATGAGAGAAAGTTTAGAGGGATTTGAGGAGTTTTTAGCGGATGGAAGGATAGCAGCTGGGGACCTAATAGATTTGGCCAAAGTAATTTTGGAAAATAATTTTGAATTTGAAGATAAGGTATCTAGGCAAAAATTCGGTACAGCTATAGGTAGTAAGTTTGCGCCGGCACTTGCCAATATATTTATGGCAAATCTGGAAAGTAGAATGCTTCACCTAAAACCTTGGAAGTGGTGGAGATTTTCGGATATTATCTTTTTGATTTAGTTGTGTGGAGAGGAAAAGTTGAAAGAATTTTTGAATGATGTTAATGACCATCACCATACAATTCAAATGAACATGGGCTTGGTCAGTGATATTTCATATTTAGATGTTATGGTTCATTTACATAAAACAGTTACTAAGGATGTGTATAGTAAGCCTACTGATACAGGTTATGATATGGCTGAGCTCGCCATCCGGTCTGTATGCAAAATGACACGCTGATTGGCTACCTAGCTGTGCAATAAGTTTTTCGTACAGACCGGCCAGTTTTGGCGGGAAAATTTCCGAGTTGGTTTGAAGAAAAACGAACCACATTCAGGTGCCTTTTACAGAAGATTTATAAAAACCAATTATGGAAAAAGAAGTTGAACGTTCTCAACGATAACTTTAAGCAGAAAACTAAAGGAATAGATCCCAAAAACCACGATGTAACAGGTAAAAAGAAGCAAGTTAACCTAAGCTGCTAACTCACGAACGCAGAGCTTCGTTAAAAGCGATGAAAAAAGGAGCCAAAAGCCATATAATAAATTCCTTAACTTCGTTTGTTCGGTCTGTACGGGAAAGTATTTGCCAGAGTTTTTTTTCCGCACAGACCTCGCTCCTTCGTTGCTCTGTCTGTACGAAAACCTCAATCAAATACTTTCCCGTGCAGACCTCACATTCGGTTAGTAATTAATCAGTATTTGGATAAGAGATCGTTTCATCCGGAAAATGTAAAGCGTGGAATTCCGTATGGGGAAGCGTAGAAACTTTGGCGAATTTGTGACTCTGAGGAAACGTTTGAGAAGAGATTAAAAAGAGTTAAGGGGTCACATTATTGAGAGGATTTAAGGAGAAGTTTGTAGATCTTCAGTTTAGGAAGGCCGAAGGGAAAGATAGTAATAAGCTCTTTTGTCAGGATATTAAAGGAATTAAAAGTAATGGGAATGGAGTTCTATTAGTAATGGAATTTCATCCAGCGTTATCGGGGGTTAGTAAGATTATTGATTTGCCTTGGCCAGTTTTACATGCTTCGGATGATATGAGAAAGATTTTCGAGGAAAAGCCTATATTGTCATTTAAACGACCAAGTAATTTAAAAGATGTTCTGGTTAAATCGAAATTAAAGGTAAATAAAGCGTAGTGGGGATGAAATGGTGTGGAAAGTTGGAAGGCACCTAGAAAGAGAACCGTTTACGTACGTACACTGTTTACGGTCCGAAAGATATGAGGTAAACCAGAGAAAGGCAGGAGCGTCTACTCCATCGAGTTTAAGCTTTTCAGGTAAAATCTGACGGCTCACCGTATCAAAAGCTTTCTTAAGATCCAAAAATAGTACACCGTTAAGTAGACCATTATCGATTTTTAAATACCAATCATTCGTGGCTTCGAGTAAAGCTGTAAGGGTTGAATGCATTGGTCTAAAACCATGTAGAGAATCTTTAGGAGATCATTTTCAATTAAATATGTATAAAGCTCGTTAAAAATAGTCTTCTCTACTATTTTACTAATGATCGGTAGAACAGATAAAGGCCTGTAGTTATTTGGATCAGACTTAATATCTTCCTTATACGCCAGAGATACTCGTGCAATTTTCCAGTCATCAGGAAATATACCACTACTAATTGACAGATTTATAATAAATGTTAACGATGGTGTTATAATTGGTGCAGCTTCTTTCGTTAGTCTGCAAAAAATTCCATCAAGGCCACTTCCTTTATTTAGTGGTAATGATGGTATTAATTTGTGAACAGCGCTACTGGTTTCTTCAATGGAAAAGCTGTGTTGAGTAGGGGTGTGATATATTCTCTAAAACTAGCATCCGTTGCGGGGATGTCATTTGCTAATCGTGACCCTATTTACGTAAAGTGATGTTTAATACATCACTTACTTCACTTGAGGAAGTGTAAGTTACATCCTCAATACTAATATTATCTCTGTGTAATGGGGATTTTTCCCCATAATCATGTTCACCCCTTTCCAAGAGTCCCTGGTATTACCTAAGGTTTCTTTGAAATAATTATTATAATACGCAACCTTTGCACATTTAATACCATCGTTAGCTTTGTTTCGAGTAAGTTTATACTTCAGCCAATCATAGTTTGTCTTATTATTGGCTGCTATTTTCTTAAGTTTATCCCTCTCAAACAATTTCTTTAGTTCAGGTGTTGACCAAGGAGAATGGTTAATTCGGATTTTCCTTTTACGGACTGGCGCATGAGTATCTGAGATCTTTTGGAAAGTACTCTTCTAAACTTCCCAGGCTGAATTTGGATTACTTTCATATTGAATATGCCATGAAGCTAGACTAAGGTCGTACCTAAAGCAGTATTAATAGATATGCAAGAGACCAGAGGGAAATACCGGGTGAACATCTGTATGCACATTTTATCCAATCTGATCATAACGGTATGAAAGATTTAAGTGTTATGATAATTGATAAAACTGATGTGAAAGATCCTTCAAGAAGGGAGGGGTTTTGGGCGTATAAACTTAAGCGATCGCTTAGCAGCGCGAAACTTTTAAGTAGCGACGTGAAGGACATTTTTAGTTAATATTTGTATTACGCTTTACCAGCCCTGGTATTGAGCACTCTACCACGTTGATTTGGAATAACCATATTCCTATATATGTATATATATATTTAACAAAAAGAAAATTGCTTGAGTGTCTCTGTGCTGTGATAGAAACATTGAACAAGAACCTACCACCACCAAGGTTTAAAAACATTTCAATATATTCATCAGTAAAAAGCTTTAATAGCCAACATCGCGATGTTTCGGGGTTCTGTCCATTTCTCAAGAGTCACGAATAATACAAAATTCGAAAAACTTATATACACGATCGATCCAGTTTACATAAATAATATATTCTAAATTATAACTAAATCTAATTAAAAAAATCCCTCCGATTCAATCCCCGAGGAGTAAACGAGTTGAGCTTATACGCCCCAAACCCTTCTCTTTTAGTTGGTTCATTAATATCCGTTTTGTCAATAATTTTGACACACATATCATTAATTCCATTGTGATCGGGCTCAAAAAAAATGTGTAATTGCTCACCCGCCATACCCCTCTGTCCTTTACCATACCTGGTAACGCTACTCTCATTGTTATTTAACCGTTTTCTGAAAGACTTAATAGTACTTCCGACATAAATCTTTTGGCAAGTCTTACAAGATAAAATGTACACCATTCCAGATGAATCACAATTCAAGGGAAAGTTGAAAAAGTATGTATGCCCCAGCTTGGAAAGTACAGCCCTCATCAACAAACCCACATATTTGGCAGCGTGGCTTTTCAAATTTCTTCATACCTTTTTCATCATCATTTTCCTTCTTAACCTTAGCCCTAGCTAATTCGTCTTTCAGATTACGTGGTCTCCTGTAAGCCACTATAAGTTTATCCAGAAAGACTTTCTTCATGTCCTCCTAGGCATGCAAAATAGGCAAAAGTGACTCAATCCTACCTATTCCAGATAAAGCGGAATGAAAACTAACAACCAAAGGCATTCTCTCCGAAGTTTTCTTTCTAATTTTCTGAGAAAGAAGACTGTCCTTGTTCTTTTCTTAGCCTTCAAAATTGACTCCACAAATTTACGCTTAAAATCCCTCCTAGTAAAACCCCCTGACAGCTCTTTAAGTGTTTCATTACATATTTCTTCAGTCACAAATTTTCGTAACTCTGAGAGCCTGTCCATAAGGAGTTGCCTGCTTGACATGTCTCGGGTGACAAGATCCATTATCTAAATATTGACGCGTATCTGTTTGTTTGCCGTATAAATCTGTAGAGACCTTATCACCTTCAAGTCTAACCATGACATCCAAAAACGGTAGCTTACTTTTCGACCATTCCCAGGTACACTTAATCTCATTGTCGTAAGAATTAACATATATATATATATGTATGTATGTATGTATATATACATTTATAAAATTCATTAAAAATTCATGAGGAAAAGACAAAAGAAAATCATAACCGTGTCGGATCTACATATGTGATAAAGATACATGTGCTTATATATGAAGAAGTTCAATTTTTTCGGCTTACGAACGATAAATTTCCAAACTATCTTTACGAATTAGCGTATTAAGAGGTGAATTTCATAAGACATGTAAAAAACTCACAGTTCGTTCTTTATCGGGTCTAAAACACTCGGCTATCGCCTCGTGTTTTAAATCTCGATAAAGCACTCCTGCTTTGTTTTTAAATATTACATATATATATATATATATATATATTATTGTTTCCTTAAAATAAGTTCGTTACTACTCGAAGTTTCATGCACAAGGCAATCGTTAGGTAACTGAAATATAATTTAACTAATTTTTATCGAGATAAAAGAAGAGTTAAGAGGATTATATTTCAGTTACCTGACGATTGACTTGTGCATGAAACTCCGAGTAGTAATAAACTTATTTTAAGGAAAGATTCATTCATTTATAAACGCTGTACTATATGGTATCGAGCACTCTCTTTCTACCAATTATACATATTTTGTGTTGGTTATATATATATATATATATATATATAAAGCGAAAGCTTTTACGTTGGTCAGACCCAAAACCCCAGAAAAAGAGTAACTTTACATAAGGAACAAATTCACCATAAACAGTATAGGCACCTAGCAGTTAGTGAACATTTGAAGAGTTGCAACGAAGGAAAATTCAACATTTTACTTATATACCAATGTAAAGATTCAGACAGACTCACAATGGAATCAAGGGAAAGAAAGATCATAACAATACTAAAACCGGACCTTAATAGTAATAACAAATAATTTTTTGGGAAAAAGCTTTCAAGGTTATTTTGCAGAAACAGTATGACGTTCTATGGAAAGAAGTTTTATAAATAATCATCATACCATTAAAAGACCATTAAAAGATAATTACCCGTAATTAGCAGATAATTAACAAAACAGTAGACTGATGTAACCATGTAAATATTATAAGTTAGTCACCACTCACAAACAACTCACACATGAAGAGCTTCAATAGCGAAAACATTTGTGTGAAATTAAAAGTCATTTAGACAAAACTGAGTGGTTTTATGATTTTCATACATGCTGATACCCACTCAGATATCCGGATACCCACTCAGTTGCCTGAAGATCGTGAATAACGTGAAACTCGGAGTAGCGACGTGAGGACTCTGTAATATCTCACTATACGGAGTTATATATATATGTATACATATATGTATACATATATATATATATATATATATATATATATATATATATATATATATATATATATATATACATACATAACTGCAGACGGAACCGTTTCGGCCTATTGGGCCTCATCAGTGCAGTGCTGACGAGCAGGATGGAGAAGCCTACATTATATAGGCAACTCAAATGTTCCACGCTTGTGGTACATCTAAGCCATGCCAGAGCGCTCTAACTAGAGACTAGTGAGCGTGCGCAAATCCACTAGCAGCATGACTCATCCTGTAGAGCGCTCAATATGAACCAAGAGGCCATAGAGCGATAATTATAAATTTTATACATATATATTCTTTATACACCTGCTCTCAAGCTATTCTATTCAGAAAAACTTCTTCAGTCCCTGACAGAAATCGAACCCGTAACCATCTGATCGCCGGTGAAGCTTGAGAGCATGCGCATAAAGAACGTCATTTGGTCCCCCCTTTGCTATCGGGCCGAATTTCGACGTGTGGATATCTCCTGCAAATCGAGTGCCGAACAATCGGAATCAACTTTAAACAGCAGGATTGGGAAGCCTCTGGCCTTTGCTGACATGATCACGGAAGTTTCAAACAGTTGCAGAAAGGTCATTTTGCAAAGGGGGTCACCATGGCTCATGCGGTCCCCCCTTTGCTGTTGGTCCAAATTTCACTGTGAGGATATCTTCTGGAAATCAAGTACCAAACAATCAGAATCAAAGCAAAACAGCAGGATTTGGCGGCCTCTGCTCTTTGCTGACATGATCAGGGAAGTTTCAAAGAGTTGCAGAAACCTGGCTTTGCAAAGGAGGGACCACATGAACCATGTGGTCCCCTCTTTGCTGTCAAGCCAAATTTTGATGTGTGGATATCCCCTGTATGTTATATATATATATATATATATATATATATATATATATATATATATATACACAGCAAATTGCATAAATTTAGTCAAACATAAACATATAAAATAAAAGCATGTATAGGTAAATCTGGAATTGTGAATACTTTAACCAACCTTAATACATTAGACTGGCCATGGAATGTATCAAAAAACACTACATACCACATCTTTACTGACTGTTGAAGTGAGAATAGAATGAAGATACAATAGTCTTGATGTGTTTATATGTTGATATGTTTTGTGCCATAATTTTTGCAATTTGCTATATATGTACACATACATACATATATATATATAAAAAATGGATACAATTACAGATTTACTATATAAAGTACATACATACATACTTACATACATACATACATACATACATACATACATACATACATACATACATACATACATACATACATATAGTAAGTCTGTATTTGTGATTGTATTTTATACATGTAAATAATCATATATATATTTTTATATACTATAAATCTTGTAATTGTATTTAAATTTTTTTTGATATTCTGACAGGTTTGGAGAAAAGAATATGCTAGAAGGACTCTTAAAACCTGGCAACACAAAGTCTTTTGCTTTCTCATTCTACTGCATGTATTCCAAAAACTTCTTCTTAGTCACTTTCTCTGCCAGTCTTCAGACTCAAAAGGTCTGTTTCATCATCTTGTGCACTCTGTTTGCTGCAACCATGCTGATGTAGTCATATGCTCTCCATGTTTTCAAAAAAGAATGAGAGATTAATAGCTATAGTGATTCTTTTCTAAACTTTGTCATTCTATATGATTTCTCAACTGCAAAGAGAAAAGATATGACACATATCAACTGATCACTGAAAGTCATGTTACCTGTACCAATTGACAATATTAGCTTAACTGTTGCAAAGCTTTTCTGCATGCAAATAGAATGTCAAACACCCTTTAGAATAACCAGTCTAATTTTATCTATATCAGGTTCTTATTTTCTAGGAAATTGACAACCTCTAGAAATGTACATATGATGCCCAAATTCAAAATTGAAGTAGGCTACTGTACATAATAGGTGAAAATTTGAGGGGTGAAAAAGTTGACAACATTTGACAAACAATTCTGTAGAAGCTCACTTACACAAAATTTGTCATGATTCTTCTACAGTAGTTGGTCTAAAGATGAATTTGTAGTAAGTCAAAATTCTACCATTTCAACTTTCCATCTTGTTTTTAACCTACTGGTATGTCTTAAGTTATTCAAGATTTTGTTTTTTATCAGGTTTTGCTTTGTTTTATACTTTCTAAAGTTCTCAACTCATTCTGGATTCAGAAAAAAACTTGTATGTAGAGTTAAAATACACTCTGGCTTTGTAAATCAATTTCAGATCAATACAAGCATAAAAACCCAAAGGGTTGTTCCCAAAAATGCACTTAAATTAAAAATGAAGATCAATATTATATAAAATGATTGAAGTATAACTGTTTAGAATTTACCATTCATTCTGCCTTTTTTCCTCAAATCAAGTAAAACCAAGTGTTGCTAGCCTTGGGACAATCAAGATTTGTAAAGCTACTTGTAAGGTTATTGTACCAATAAAATGTTTTCTTCCCTGACATGACTCTAGCATATAAAGCATATTGGCATAGCATATAAAGATGACAACAGTAAAGAAGTAAGACACAAAACTGACATTAAAGGAGTCTGACAAAGCAGAAAGACAGTGTTATGAGTAGCAGTCAATCAAAACATGTGGGGAATCTTCTCTTCCAACTGTTGATTGTAAACTTCTTCCTGAAAGTAACACTTCCTAACTTTTTTAAGATTTCAGTCAAAGAAATTAATTACCAATTAAAATTACAGTATGGTGTTTGTACTTCATGCAGTAAGCAACCCAGAGTTTCCCAACACAATGTATGAAAAATTCTAATCTCCCTATCTGGTATATTTCCAATTCTATACATTGAACATGGTTAGATGCCTGCCCTTTATAACTGTATAAATTTGGCCAAGGCAAAACAAAACTATCCAAGAATAGCCACAGTTCAAGGCAATATCCTGGGACAATTTTGCTGTTGGACTGAAAATTTAGACATCTCTCCTTACAATACCATCTGTGTGTTATTCAATGCATAAAATTTAAGTTTCAACTTCAGTTGTTTGGGGCAGGCATGACACTGCTCACTTGTCAGGAAGCATAGAGCAGATAAGTTAACTGGACTTTGTACAACAGTCTCCTGGATGGTAGTGAGCATCCCAATACTCACAGTACAACTATACCATGTATGCCTAGGCCTTTTTGTTAAAATAGGTTGTAGGTAACACAACGTGTTACTTATGAGATTTTGATCATTGAACTCAGGCTGTTATGGTGTTCCTAGATCTTTAGTCCTCCTTGCAAGCAAGCAAATAGGTAGTGTAACCCACAATCTCTACTTCTAACACTTTTTGGTGGGTATCTGATTTTTTGATTTAACTCTGGCTAATGCCAGACAGTTTTACTTTCCAAGGGAGACATCTTGGGTCTCCTGGTATACAAAGAAACAACAGATCAATTTAAGCATTGTCTCCCCATTGTTTCTTCATTCTTTAAAACCCCCTAACCCTAATCCATGGGTTTATACACATTTTCAGAGTTTTTAAAGAACAAAGAAACAATAGGGGAGACAATACTTAAATTGATCTGAAGTAATTTTCCAGACTAGCTGTGTACTGTAATAGAAACATTCCTGATACAATTTCATTATTTGAAAAATATCTGAAAACTTTCAGCAACACCTTGTGTATCCACTAGGCATTCAAATTTCTCTGACAGTACAGAGACACTCCAGTAAGTTTCAATTTGTTAAGTATTAACTCTTTCCCAGCAGGCCCCAATTGATCAGGTGATATCTTGCCGTGAATACATTTTTCAACACTAGCATGCTCCAACAGCTTTGTTAACTAACTTGTCTATATCTGTATAAAATAAAACAAAATCCGTATAAAAGCATCTTGAAAAGCTGGCTATTCTAGTTAAAGCAAGACGATGGAAGGAATCAGTAATATTTTGACTTTATTATGAAGTCATTGTCAATTACTCTGATCATGACTTTGTAATAAAGTCAAAATGTTACTGATTCACTGAATCATCTTGATTTAACTAGAATATCCAGTTTTTCAAGATGCTTTTATTCGGATTATGTTCTATTTTACATTTTTTTCAAACGGTTGGCTGTTATTGGATTTTTTTGTTTGTATCTTTAATGCCTAACAACCAACAAGCTGAAAAGAATCAATTCACTGAACGATCACTTGCCGATTTTCGTCGTTTATGATCCAGGAATTCAACGTCCCAGCCTTTACAGCGCCTGATGTTAGGTACACTGCCATTGAACGTTTGAGCTGTTGCATTGAATTTGTTCCTATTACAGCGGTAAATAACTCCAGGTTAATGACGAAGAATGTGTAGAATATTATAATATCATGATTTTAAATAAATCCTAGTTCAGAAACCTTTGCCCTTGAATGAAAAAGTCATTGTGAAGAACGTTCAACCCAACCATGGTTTCAAAGAAGGAAGAAAATGGCGGTTCACTAATTAATACAAATTTCAGAAATTTGATTGGTCGTTAGCAAAACCTCCGACGACGGTATTTTGACCAGTGGCTGCTACCATGAGAACAAGCTACTGGTCAAAACACTGATCTGAAAAATAGGACTGGATCGAGCAACCCAGGGGTTGGAGTGCAGGAGAAAATGAAGCCCGCGAAATTCAATCTGCGCCATATTGGAGTGACCACTTTCTCGGTAACGTTGTTGTAAGGCTATTATGAAAATGAGGAAACTCGTACATAGGGCTGTAGTAAACGAAGAAAAAATGTGAAAGGAAACGACAACACATCCCGAAGTGGCAGTGAGGGACCTGACGATCAAGAATCCAGGTTAAAAAGAAAGTTTTCACGGACATTTCACTGGTAAGTATGGAGTGTCATTACCGTCAAAATTATTGTTTCGTTATTATCTACTGGTTCATTATTATACAGTTTTTCGTTATTATTAGTCCCAAGTTCATCATGATCATGAAATATCTAGTAATGAATTTGCATTTATTTGTTATTATTATGCACTGTTTCTTTATCATAAAGCATTGGTTTTTATTGGTGCACACTGTTTCGTTATCATTGTGTAATGTTTCATTATTTGTACCGATTTGTTATTATTAGGCACTGTTTCAGTATTATTTTGCAATGTTTCGATATTATCATGCACTGTGGCATTATTATGCAGTGTTGTACTATTGTCATCACCTAGCAAAATTTCATGTACGTGTGAGTAACTGGTACGTTGAGCAGGACAGAAAAACAAACAAACATGGCGACAGATTTCACTGCTGAGTTGAAAGACGTAATAACATCCAAATTAAGAGAGATTGTTTCTAGTGTTCATAGTGCTGATAATTTTGACATAGCAGGAGAGCTTCAAGAAATTCAGAAGCTTGTCATTGTCTTAGACTCCTTGACAAGAATACCAGAAGAAATTTTCAATTTGTTGAGCAGTGCATGGTCAATTTTAGAGCGCTCAGGGATGAACATCAGAGAAAATGCTGTTTTCATGGGATAACCAGGTAGACCAAAGTATGCAATTAGCAAGGAACAGCTTGCGATGCTTCTAAAAGCCAGGTTTAGTATTCATTCAATTTCAGAGCTACTTCATGTGAGTTCATGGACTGTGGAATGACAAATGCCAGAATATGGTCTTTCAGTGAATTCCCTTTACACAGAAATACAAGATAATCCGTTAGATGACATAGTGAGAGCAACTAAAAGAAGAAATCCAAAATATGGGTCAAAGATGTTGATGGGACACCTTGGCTCAAGGGGTATATTTGTCCCCAGACATTGTGTGAGAGAAGCTCTTTCATGAGTTGATCCCTGGGAAGTGGCTACTGGATGGTGCATGGCAATTAAATGATGTGTATACAATGAAACAAGGCCACTTGGGCTCTGGCATTTTGATGGCAATCATAAACTTGTCAAATGGTGTTTTGTTGTTCATGAGTGTGAGGATGGCTTCACTCATGTTCCTGTGTATTTACCCTGCAATGCTAACAATCAAGCTGCTACAGTATTTTCAAATTTCATAAAAGCAGTATAAAACTGGGGATTGCCCCCCAGAACCAGGTGTGATGTTGTCAGGGAACTGACAATGTGGATGTTGTCAAGAATAAGTTAAGCAGTTGTGGTCCAGGTAGGGGGTCAGCTCTTGTGGGTAAGAGCATGCACAATCAACAAATGGAGTGCCTCTGGTGGGATGTATTTAAGGCTGTTTTAAAGAATTTCCATGAGTTGTTTTCATTAATGGAAGATCTGAATATCTTGGACTCTTTAGCAGAGAATGACTTATGGTGCTTACATTATGCATTCCTTCATCACATAAACCATTGTTTGGATGAATGGTCTGCTTCCTGGTTGAGACATCCCATGTGGGCAATTTTAAAGGATGTTGTCTCTCCTTGGCATGTTTTCACTTTGAAAGTTCTCCTCCAATTTCTTCAACGTAACTTATACAAAATATACGGCGCACCTTGGAAAGTGGTCACTCCAATATGGCCGCCACAGTTGACTTTCGGCTTCACTTTTTAGACAATGGTTGCTCGATTCAGTCCAATTTTTCAGATCAGTGGGTCAAAATACTGGTTCACCATTGCTCACCGGACCCTAAATGGTACCACCCAGTCCAGTTATACGTTAAAAAAACTTACATATCTTTACAATAAAACTTTAAAATATTTTATTAATTCGACGTTTTGGGGCGCTTCCCCATTTATCGAGAACTGAAGATGCAAAACTAAGGAATCTCTGTTTATAATAGTTAACAAACTACTTTACAAATTCAAATTAAAAAGAAAGAAAATGAAAAGAAATCTCTGAGGTTCAAACCATTTGGTACAAAGATATGCAGTTTGTATGCTCAAAGTCCCTCCCTTGTGGGTTTATTTACATCACCCCTACCGCTTAACATAACTTCCTTATCGTCAATTCCCCAATCCTATAACCCTCTTCCACTTGACGACTAAAATCGTTTGGATATTCCAGAAAAAAAAAATTATAGAGGACAACAATTTTGTATTGCATTCCGTTCTCGTCTGATTTGATTTCAGTGTTTTTCTCGTTGTAAAAATATATATTCCTAGTCGAACCAGCGAGGATTCCTCCACATTCTCTCAAAGAACCACCTCATAACTTCCAACCATGTCATATTTTCTGTTAATGCCGTCCTCGTCTTCAGTCGTTCAACGGGTTCTTCCGTACCGTTCATCACTCGATCGATCCACGACGTAAACACGCGCACCTTTGTGAACACGCTGTACCTTTCGCTGACCAGACACCTCTTTGACCCCCAGCTTGTAATTCCCTGTAGCACCCAATATCCCTTGCTGTTTCTGCAAACATACGGACCCCCACTGTCACCCAAACAAGTGCTTGCTCCTGTAGTGTCATCACCTCCGCACAGCATTTCGTTTGTTATCTGTGTTTCATCTGTTGATGGTTAAAAGGTAGAAAATAGACTATCAAGTAAAATATTTAGTGACGAGTAGCAATGTTTTTAGGTGAAGTTACTCAGGAAACAACCAAATTGCTTGCGAAATGCTCCATCTGTTGAGCTGTCTGTTCTTCTGTCAGTCTTCCTGAAGCTAAAATGAGTTATTCGTACTTACGTGAGAGCCAATAACTACCCCGTGGATTTGCCCGCATTCGGCATCTGTACTTTGTGACGAGAGGAACATGGGCTTGCTGAAGTTTCGTGGAGTACGTGCGTCTTCGGTTGGTTAATCCCCAGCCTGAGAGAAAACAAGAAAGTAGTGGTCATAAAATTTAAGCTTCAGGGAGATTAAGGAGAGGCAAAAGCCTTTCAAAATTTTACTTTAAAAAGAAACATCGTGATTGAAGTGGTTGACGCGCCGGAAAGACGCGTTTGAAAGGTAGCGTTTGAAAGCGTGACAAATTCTCGCGATGTTTGGGTGGAGAGTTTGTCTGCGTCCTTTCCTTTGTCAGATGTTGACGTTTAGATATTCAGATTAGAATTAAGATGAACATTTCGAGTTCTTACGTAATTTTTCATTTATTTAATTATCATTAAAAATTTTATTCCCTCAAAACATAAATAATCTGGGCCCCCAGGAGGTTCTTTTCTAAGCTATTTACTATTATTGACAATTAAAAAAGCAGTTATAAAATGAAGTTCCCAGTGAAAGCCCTTTCTGACTCTGATGAAGAAATTTTGGAATTACTCGGAATAGAATTTAGTGTTGGAAGCCATCAATGTCAATCGTGTAAATTTGTCGTGCGAAATTGACGGAAACATTTTTGGAACATAAGGAATTCTGCAGCAGTACAGTGATTTCAATCGGAAAAAAAAAAGATGTGCAGGTATAAATTGAAACGTTTTTTGACACAAAGCCTTACATTGAATTTTTTTTTTTTACATACCAGTTGCATAACAGCTAAGATTGCCATGCAGAATATCCTCGACAGTCGGCAAGCAGACTGTGTTGACCCATTTGGTAAGAACAGCTGGCCTCTGTAACTTGATCAAGGCAAGGTCGTTGTTTCTAAGGGTCGGGTAGTCGTGATGAGGATGAACAAAAGTTTTCTCGACTTTTATGGTTTGTTCATGGCCTTCATCTCTTGATCGATCAAACTCACCCAGACGAACCGCATAATAATGAGGAGACCTGCATAAAAAGTCAGATTAGTCATATTTGCCATATCATCAGCAAAGCCACAGTAAAGCGAGGAAGAAATAACCAGTCCTATTTTGTTTGTCAACGCTCCTTACACGACGGAGTGTTGGAGTGATGTGTGCTGGAACATTTCATTTCATTGGTCAAAGAAAATGAGCCAATCAGATTGTTGCTTGGCAGGAAGAGAATATATCCTCTCCCGGTCCTTTTGATAGTTTTTTTTTTCCCGACTGTAAAAATGGCGCGAAAACTGGTTTTTGTGCTGACCGAAGAATAGTTATCTTTTTATATGGAGTAAGTAAACTTATCTTTAAACGGTGCGGGGAATTGTTCCTAAAAAGTCTTCCAAGAGTTTAAGGTTAATTTTTAGCAAATGAACTCAACTTTAAGTATGCCATGTAAAACTTGAAGATCAGGACAAGGTGAGACACAAACACATTTTAGACGACTCTTTTGTTTCCTTAATAGACTGAATAACGGCTTGTTGTGACGTTTAAATTTCACTAAACAGAGCATCACCAGTGCCTTTTCATTTGGTGGTGTAAATTAATGAGCTAAGCAGGTTAGTTTGAGACGAAAATGTGAGGAAGATTAGAATGTGAAATATTTTCCTTGATAATGTGAGGTTCGTACCAAGCCAGTGTTGAAAAGGCGTCTTCCAGTGTACTGTTATGCAGAATATTCAAATTCCGTTACATATTCTTATTTTAGAAAGGCTTCTTACTTGTATTTTATACAATGGGCCGCGGTGAGAACCCACGATGGATGGATCAGAGCTCCAGAACAGACGAAGGTTTTTCTGTGGCCCAAAAGTAGGAGAACCTGTTTGAAGAATGGAACAAACATTAGGTGGGAAGGTATTGGTGAGTCTTGATTTTGCTTTTTCTGAATGTCCGTGTAAACTAGAATATTTCCCAACACATGCACGCTTGGACTGGGTTGCTGCGAGTGAACTGTGCTGCGATATATCATAAAGCTTAAGGGTTGTATTCTGGATAACTGCTGAAGTTTTCCAAACGAAAAACTGAAAAACTCTTCATTAGACATTAGCATTGTTGAAGTATATGTACAACGTTTCAGCTTTCGAAGAATCCTTAAGATTCTTAATCCTTAAGGATCCAGAATTTCTAAGGATCATCCTTTATCCTTGAAATGAAGTTGAAAATTTCATGGTCATACTACACAGCCAAAGTGAGCCAAAACCTCTGTTGGTTAGAGTTGGATTTACACGGGCACCTTCAGGTTACGGTGCTGCTCCATTATTAATCCTTAATATTCAGTGTCCGAGATGTCGCACATCTACTGTAGAACAATAGAACGAAATTTGAATAGAGCCAAACAACTGGAGAGAACAAACGACAAAGTAAAATTTAAAAAAAAAATCCGGCATTAACTGTTGTGGGTCTTACCCGATTTTTCTTATTTTACTCTGGCTAACGCCAAACAATTTTACTCGACAAGAGGGAGTGACGTCTTGGACCGGAAAAGCTAGAAAAGTTAATTAAGCTATCGAACCAGCTGGGGATACAGATCTCGTTATTATCAGTGTAAAAGAACGAGCGACGGTCGCAAGGCTTCATAGATGAATTAATTACCTGCCATGGCCACGCTCCTGGTAATGCAGTGGTGCCACTTACTACTCTCTTCTGTACTCCACTTGGATTGGATTTACCACATTGCAGCTGGGCTAAAATTAGTAAGAAATGCGTAATCATTTGACTGTGAAGATTTTCGGCAGTCGTTAAGGCGGAATGAGATTTCATTGAATTATGAAGTAAATAAAATATCTTTGATTAAAGCTACTTCTCAAACGGACCAGTATTTTAGGCGAAAATCCAGCCGAAAATTGGAAAAATTCGGCTGTAATCTTCCTCCGATTCCTAAATACTGATCAATTATGTATTTCTTTTGTTTGTGCTTAATGAATTATTAATGAGTTTGAGAACGTTGCTTCTCTAATATGACAGTTTAAATGGACTCATTTTAATGAGGTATCACATCTTGTTTTGGTATGATTACGTGTTGACAGTTTCTTGCCACGCGCTGAAAGGTTTTGTCATTTGTTTTTGTCGCAACCACTTGTTCATAATGCTTTCACAGATGCGAACATGTATTGAAAGATCAGGTAATTCTTTTTGACCATTAATGGGAATTTTTTACTAACTTGACCTTCGTTACTTAGTGCAGTACCTAGGGGAGCAGGGAGACAGAACTGACAGGGTAAATTTATTAAGTAGGTACTTGCTGAAACAAAATGGAAAGTAATTCAAATTATGATGTCAGTCTTACGACAAACCGGTGCATCAAATCAGTCAAATAGCGCCACGCTTGGATTCATTTGGTCCAATAAACGATAAGAGACTCGTCCAGGTTTTTACAGCCACTCATGACCATAAAATGGCGTGTGCGTGATCGATGCGTGCCGTGAACATTACTCAAAGTTTCTTTGGGTTCTCTGGGCTCAGCCGATGCTCGAGTTTAGTAGCTCATAGATAGTAATCTTTTTACATTAGAAGTGTTCACGATCCGACAACAAGTATGAGCCCTCATCAAAACTGCCAGCTATTCAGAGAATTGAAATGTAATGGTTAATTTAGATTTCCTTCGGAGGCTAGAAAACTCACGAGGTATTTTCTGAGGATATAGGCGATACTAAATGTACACACGCATATCTTCCTCTGGCTATCAATTACTTCCAGGTTCAAACCTTATTTTGCCAAAGGTTTGTTTTAAATTAGCCATACATTCTTCTCATTCAGTTATATTTTCGAAACGCATTTGTTTCTCCAATTTATTACTTGTTTACCTTGTTATTTAATGGTAAGAAGAGCAAGTACCATAGATCAACAGTAAAGTACCCAATTATTTATATTTAATTAACATACGCAATGAATGCATCTCCATAGAACCAAACTATTCATTGTCGTTCATTTTCATCATGTTTCATATCGATTATTCAAAATTATTCCAAACATTATGATAAAGGGGTTTTGAAGAGGACCAGTAGTATCAATGAAATAAATCCTGAATCGGAGCGTTAAAATGTGCCCGGAGAATGTCTTTAACGTTGTTAGATTTTTAAGAGTTCTTAGTTTCACTATCGAAAACTTTAGTTTCGTTTATTCAATATTTCATATTCATATGACCATACCGTACATAGAAGAAGGCAGCAGGGAAAACTCACTCCCGCAAAAATTCTAAATATGTCTTTTTTTATATTGTTGATTATTCCTTTTGTATTGGCTGTAATTATGAGATTATTTCGTACAAATGCGAAGTATAGGTTGAATATGTAGCGTTGAAACGCACATTTGGGTTTTTGACCTATTCTTGTGTAGTTTTTATATGAATAGCAGCAAGATTGGCTTATCTTGTCTTTCTCGGGAGTTCGACAAACGCACTCACTGACAACTCACCTCTGGGCACTTTCTTCCACACATCTTAAGCCCCTCGAGCGAAAAAATCCTGAGCTAGACCCATGCATATGGCCCTCGTCAGTGATGTGCAAAAAAATCCAGAGTCATCTTCACCATTGGTTTTGTATACATTGTAACCATACACTTTTCCGGTATCTCTGAAACCAGTCTGTGTCACCGCTCTATGAAGGGCGTCGCGTCGATCGATTTAACAGGTCAGACCAATGTTATAGTGTCCCACTGACGCAGCAAAACATTAATGGTATACGGTTACAACCAATATAACATCAGTGCAGAGGAATATTACTAGGTATGTTGTCATATAGGGCCTAAATCATATACCTTGTTTTCGTGTTGTACGTCCATCACTCACCCTTCTACTTACCCGAATACTTATTGTAAGCACGCGGATAAAGATTTGACCTTTGGCTGTGACCCAAATAAGTTGCCCTTTGTACCTTTTATCTTAAACCACTATACAGCTCCTGCAACTCAGTCCTAATTCGTTCGGCAGGCTGTCTTCACATGCGTTCCGCACACCAGGTGAGAAACTGCTTTAATTGATTCATCTGCTATGCGCTCAATCGATGTGAGGTGGTGATTTGTAAGATTCACAGAATACACCCAGCCGTTATGCAACCAGTGTCCCATTAAAAGCCTTGCAATAACACATTCTGTATTTCTATGTATTTTTGAAATCTGTGGAATTTGATCTTTGTGTCAACTATTTGCTTTGAGTTTTAAGCTATTCTTAAACCAGAAATTTTTTATGGTCATATTCAATCTGACGCATGAAGATGCAACTCAAACTTGACGTAGTGAGAATAAGTTGAAAACTGTACTACGTACTTAACGGTTATGTAACTAACCCAGTTTCAAGCACATCCCAGAAGACAATATTACCATAAATCTTGAATGTCTTGGCATCTCATTGTTTTGTTAACAAACCATTTAGGCTATTGAACTTACAACAATGCACCAACTTGAAAACGCATTTTTAAAATCAACCGTTCCATTTTAAACAGCCCCCCTAACGATTCCATCAAACAAGAATGTGGTATTTATCCAAACTATATTTTCCCCAAATCTACTACTCACGGCAGTCAAACGACTAAGTTCATGAATAGTAACCTTGAAAATGTAAACTTTGGGAGATCTACTAAAATAACGCTCTACACATCAACATTTTGGGGACTTCATTCTCACCTTTGTGTTTCTGAGGGGTGACAGCCAACGTTCCAATGGCGGCGAAGGCGACAACAACGTAAATTGTTTTACCAAGGTCAGTCATTCTCCCAACTCACATCTACGCCGTGATTAAACCGTCGACGAGAAGTTCAGCGCGTAACTCCAAGCACCTCCTACCTTCGTCCTTTGCCAAACGCAGTGAGGATGAAACTTGGAGTTCGTGCCGCTTTTGTCATCGGCGAAATCTCTTGGTCACCAGGTGTTTCCTGTTTGTTACGCAAAACGAGAAGTGATCCGATATAGGAGCCCTAACCTTGGTAAATGTTTGCCGCAAGTTAAGAAAACAATATCTAGAAGTTCAAGTTTTCGTGAGTGACGATTGATCTGATAAGCTTTCTTGGTTACGGGTGCACAAGGGGGTATATCTTAACGCTAGATTAAACGGCGGTGAACGAGCGACATTTCTTTGGTTTTTCTGAGGCCTGGGAAAGATTTGCTTTCGCAGCAGGAGCGGCATGGATTTTCGGAGAGATTACGATTTTCCATAAAACGAACCTGAATCTGGTTTGTCTGTCTTCATATTAACTTGGAAATTTTCTTGCAAAGAAGTGACTGACTGTGAGGGAGACTAATTGAACATCGAGGGACTCAATGAACTTACTTCGTTTTATGTGGAGATTGGATACTAGCTTAGCCATATAACAAGTGGTTTTTAATAAGCCTATTTCTGCAAACGGACTATATTTAGCTCAAAGATAATATGGCATTACACTCACGGATGTCGTAAAATTTAAGCTGGATAATCTAGTATTATTCTTTATTCACGTATCACAAGTTATAAATGGTTAAAAAAAAATAAAAGTTGACCATACATAGATTCTGTCGCGTCTTTAGCAGAATAACCAAAATGAGATCTTGCCTTCGACCAAGAGGCCGACGGACAATGATATTTATACCTCGACAATCACGTAATCAAAAGACATGCAGTTTACACGAAAGAAAAATATGAAAATCAGAGGATGAAGAGTTAAACGTCGAGTGTTGATTACGTAGTTCAATCTTTTCCTCGATGATTTCAAGCAGAAAACTACACAGAACAGATCTACAAAAAGCACACCAAGTCAAGTAAACTTAAACTGCTTCCTCGCAAAACCGTTTGATACATTGTTTTTGCCCCAGCTTATTGAGCTCGTTACCAAATAAATACTATGTTTATACGAAAGTTTGTGCCTACTTTTAACAGCATTTTATTTTTCTAGTTTATCAATAAACGGCCTTGATGCCAACGTTTCATTCATTTTAATAATGTCGACAAGGGCAGAATCAAATCCATCAGCTCCCAATGAATGAATGAATGAACGAACGAACGAATGAATTAATGAATGAATGGACGGAACTAACGAATGAATAGACGATATAAACGAACGAGCTAATGGACAAACGAACGAAGACGTGTGAAAAATCTCTTTCCTAGAAACTCTGTATACCTTCTTTTTCCATGAATATTTTTGTTCCATAGATTTCTTGAATTTCGAAAGTGAATGTTCTGAGGATGTCAGGTAGCTTCAAAGGTGAAAAACTGTCTCTTACGTTTCCCAAAATTGGCTCTAATTAGCAATAAACAAACACGATTAGATGATGAAGAACAAGATTCAATTAGATGACGTACGACTCTGTTTCGAATTTAATTGAAATTCCATGTGATTCTGTCTTTAATTTATTACGTTTACGCTCCGAGCGCAGGATTTTCGAAAACAGCGCCTGATTACGAGTCTAGCAAGGACAGGTCCAACGTTATTGTAAGAGCCATTTATACAACAGTGGATAAGTCGACACGATAATAACCATCAATAAGCCGCAAACCCTCATATCAGTTGTCCGCTGTAAATTTGCTCGTTACCACGTTTGCTCTAAGTGATTAAAAGAATGCCAGATATCATGGAGGCATGTGAAAATCTGACAAGAATATGTGGTCGTGTGATGTTGATCCTCCAAGAGGACGATTTTCCTGTATGCAGGAGTAAACAAATGTGTGGCTGCCATCACACAATTTTAAGTAATAGATGCAGTCTCTGAGATACTGCGCGACCAAAATTCGTGACCAAAAATGTGATTAATGGATGGTCGGGTACCATCTTTACACCAGCACAAACACCACACCTCACAATCAATTCAACCACCACCACCACCACAACAACAACAACAACAACAACAACAACAACAACAACAACAACAACAACTTCATCAAAATGTATCACAACATTTTCAGTGTAAGTTCTCATAGAGTAACCTGCGCTTCCGTTCACAATAAGCATGATTCATAACTGAGTAATACTTGCGGACTGGAAATTACGACAAAGGGGTGCCAACCGTTTTTAGATGCTTGAGAAGAAAAAAAGTGCAACTCTCATACCATGCGTACGGTGATTGTTACTGGAAAAGAATACAACATACAGAAGATCTATTGTTAACCGTAACAAAGAAATAATCGTTGAAATTAAAGCCGATTTGTTGGTACAAAATATATTTTATTGATGTCAAGTTTGATCACTTTCCAGTCCGAGCAATAATTTTTGTGATTTTATTTTGGCTAAATAAGATTGTTTTACGCTGGCTAACACTAGGCGACTTGTCTTGCCGAAGAGTGGCGACTGGAAAGGAAACAGTTGAAATACGTATACGAACTCTTTTGCCCAAATAGAACTTCTCGTTATTTTACTCTGCTGAATACAGGTTCTTCTGACGCCAGACAATTTTAGAGACGAATATGGTGGTCGTGTTGTTCTTTACGGATCCTCACGCTGCACTCATTGAGGAGGGAGTAAAATTGAGTGTTTGTATCTAGGGAGTATTTGTATCTAGGGAGTATTTGTACCCCGGGCGGAACTTTCACTCCGCAGAGGTTTTCTGTTCTCACATTGATCAACCTAGAAGGGAGAGATTCATCGGCGAGGATGGTCAGATAATCAGGTGGACAATGATGGGAAAATGGTCTGGGGAACTTTAAGCCAACCGAGTTTTTGACGTAACCTGTGAAACCTTCACAACGGTCGGAAATGCGTCAGCAATTGCGAGCCACTTTTTCCCGTGAAAGATTCAGGAATTTAAATCTCGTTGACTCGATATGACTCAACAAAAATTTCTCAGTCGTATATAAAAAACTCCTATTTCCCACTGAGTAAATAAAGTTCTCATGCAGTCCAATTTACAGGTGATGTTCACGTGTGTTCTTCCCGAAGTCTGAGAACAGACCTGTGGTGAACATCAGATCTTCAATTGGATGGAGAACTCCTCATCGGCTGGTTAATGAAACTTGAAACATTCCACTTCTCATGTGTGGTTGACTCAGCTTACCACAACGAAATTCTTTTCGAATTGTAGTAAATTCCACTTACGTCGTCCCGTGAGGTTACTCACCCTAAAATAGTCGACAAGGCCTTCATCTGGATAAGACAGTGCTCTACGCGATCTTTTCATTTTTCAACATCTTCTCGCACAAGAGTGACACAGCAAATTCCATCTGGATTGGACATTCCTCGGAAATTGGTATCCGTTAAAGTTTCTCTTGTGGATCGCGAAGCCTTCCCGCGCTAGATCGTAGCCAGATTAACACTAAAATTTACACCGGTGTCTGAATAGGGCATGACCCAGACGTTTGCTAACAATTGCATCCGGCTGAGTGGTTTAAGAAAATAAGAATTTTCCGTCTGGAGTATCCCCCGGACTTTCATCCTAAAGAGGGTACTTGTCAAAGCGTATGTGTCTTCGTTGTGTCTACTTTTGCGCATTATTTCTTTCTAGTATGAACCATAGCCAAAACTGTATTACATCTGAAAACCCACGACGTCAAACGGTACACAATAGAAAAGCTTCTTATATATTGTGGTCGGAGAAATACACAAGACATAGAGCCCAATCACTTCTATTCATTTGTCAAAGATTGCTGGATTGAGTAAGCTATATTTAATGGTCCTAAAATGGGGATTCATTAGGGTTTTCAGCAAATTTGTCTGCGTTAACCCCTTATCACACCAGTCTCACTACTGTAAATATATATATATATATATATATATATTTATATATATATATATATATATATATATATATATATATATATATATATATATATATATATATATATATATATATATATATATGTATATATATATATATATACGTGAACGTTTAGGTTTACATATATATATATATATATATATATGTATATATATATATATATATATATATATATATATATAGTCTATTAAGTTATAGCTTTGAGCAACTGTCGTTACACCGTGTTTCACGCTTACGCGATCGTCAGACGACGGAGTCGTCTGACGATCGCGTAAGCGTGAAACACGGTGTAACGACAGTTGCTCAAAGCTATAACTTAATAGACTATCAAAGCTCTACACCTTTGTATTGAGCACTCTTCTCTTCAGAGACCAAACAGCTACATCTACATCTATATATATATATATATATATATGTATATATATATATATATATATACATATATATATGTAAACCTAAACGTTCACGTATATATATATATATATATACATATATATATATATATACATATATATATATATATATATATATATATATATATACATATATATATATATATACATATATATATATATACATATATATATATAAAGTGTAATATTTAAAAACCAAGAAGTACTTTATCGGGATTTAGATGTCTTCTAAAATGAACCTCCTAATACGCTAATTTGCAAAGAAAGTTTGGAAATTTATGTTTTCTAAGCCGATAAAATGAACTTCAAATATAGTCACATGTGTCTTTATCACATATGAAGACACGACACGGTTATGATTTTTTTGTATTTACCTCGTGAATTCTTAATGAATTTTAGAAATATACATAATAAATTATGAATCAAGAGCCTGCGCGCCATAATATTAACGAAAAACATACAAATAGCAAATTAAGATCATTAACTAAAATTCTTTACTATACATCCGAAACGGATGTATATAGATCAGCCCTTAAGATATTCATGTGTTTTTATTGGGTAATTACCGACCCACTGATTTGTAGCAGAGATCTCGTTTGTTCAATTTCTCATACATCACCAACTGATGAGTAAATTCTTAAAGGACGTGCGTTTTCTTCTTGTGTTTTCATCAATAAACAAATGCGATAGTCGTGTTCTAATTCATGAATAATGAACGGAGAAGAAAAATTTCACAGGCTTATTTATTCGAACTGTCAACTTCAAAATGATACATAGTATAAACAACCTGAATTAATAAATAAACTACATATTATATTCTTTATATAATATCTATTAACTTAATATAAATAAATTAACTTCGTGCATTATCACCGTCATGTCGCCAAAAAGATATATATCACAGTCCAAACCAAAAATAATTTGACTTTTCCAATAATATATACATTATATATATTTAAATGTGGACATCAACTAGAACTAAATTCTTGAAAAAAAACATAGCCAAAAAATGACTATTAAATATGTACTTAACTTATTAAGTATTTTATTCCATAATTCTGACTTCAAGTGTCGGGGAAGAATGACTGTCACTGAATACATTACAAAGAATAAGTTTGTATTTTAATGTTTACAAATAAATATCTTCTTTCTTTCCTTGATGATTTTCCACATGCTGGTTCTTCAGATCAGTCGATTTCTGTCCCTTCTTATTGATCTTTGCCGTTTCTCAAAAATATTTATGTGTTTATCAATCCATTTTCGGAATTTACTGACTTGCGCAAACACGGTAAACCGCTGCTTCAGCGAGCATATTGGTGATCCCCAACTGACAACCCCTTGTACTTCCCAGTATCCCTCTTTGTTCCTGCACACATACGGACCTCCGCTGTCCCCTTTGCAGGCGCTCACACCGGTGTTGTCGTCTCCTCCACATATCATTTGCTTCGTGATTTTTCGATTGTTACCTCCTGTATTTTGCGCAATAATGAACAAGAAACATTTGAAATTAAGAAAAGAATTTGAAAAAAGTATACAATATATTTCATTGTCAACAAGCCCATACCGGATGAGAACTTTTGGTTTTTAAAGGAACCGATAGGAAGAGGTTTAAAAAAAGTGAAGAAGGGAATGTTGCGGACCTGGTCTCAAAGTAGTTTTGAGGGGAAGCAGTTCGCCATAGACGTCTTTAACTATTGTCGTTTCATACAGTTATTTCGCAGTCTTAATTTATTGATATGAAAAATCAAACCAGATAAGTAACCTCAGTAGCCATTAAACAATCAGTGTCGTACTAGGAAGAAACTCATTAATCGACTTTTAAACTCCTTAAATCTTACAGTAAGTGCTTAGCCAATTTCACATGACAGACAAGCAGGTTCTGCCAGCTGTTAGCCTGATGAATATTTTTTAAATTTCGCTCATATCTGAGAGTTCAGAAAGCCACCAAAGCTTCAGTTTTAAGGGTACAAGTCCAAAATTTCCTTTGGTTACTGAGTTTGACTTGCTCTTATCAGCATAGGCCTCGTGAGGTTGGGGCCAGAGGGCCATGCCCCCTAAACGTAAATTTGGGGGAGGCTGGCCCCCGTTTCATACCATAAATTTCGTAAATTGCCACTTTGATCAACGACTTTCGTACGGAAATGCGCACTGGATAAATTTCATCATTAAAAAGCTGTAAAGCCTCAGGGTATGTCACAATTTTGGGTATCAGTATGACATTTTAGAAGTGGAAGCCCGTAGCCTAGCACTTTTTTGTTGCTAAAAAGCTTAACTCAAATGAGGCTCAGTCGCTACTGTGAAAAGTGAAAATTTGATACATTATCAGAACTAGTAAGAGTACCTTCATATAGATTAATATACAAATAAAGACAAGTGTATGTTGACTCATATTCGAAGAGAAGTGTTTGGAAACGTTACAATCCTTTTCAAGGAAAGACGACTTACTTCAACATTACGTTTTCCCATGGACCTGTGAAGTGTGGAGTCATAGAAAGAAAACTAATGGGGACATAAGCACAATAATGGCTGCTTCACAATTGCATGGGATCCATGGGACACATCGTTTAATGACGAGTTTTATTTAGATTTTGTCACAAGAACGTGTTCCATAGGACGTTATTTCTTGATAAACAACAATGAAGTGACGTTTAGTAAGTTATACTTACCCGGAGACTTGGCCAGTCTTGTAGCACATTTTTTCCTGCTCACTGGAGGAACTTCTACTTCTCGTAAGAGCTGAGATAAGTAACCTTTAGATTGGGTTTTTCCCCATCCTGATAGTGTCAAAACATTGGTATTAGTTTATGTGAAACAGCGTGATTACCACCTGTCTATAGAGTAGAATTATGTAAACCTGTTTATGTAAACAGCATATCTTGTACGTAATGTTTACAACACGAGCGGCCGTGTTGTATTGAATGTATAATCACGAGCCGAAGGTGAGTGGTTGTATATTAAATACAACACGGATGCGAATGTTGTAAACAATTTATCAAACGAAAACATAGAAACATTCGTGTTCTTAAAAATAGTGAAGATTCCGATGACTTTAGTCGAGAAAATAGCACGAAAACTTCATTAAAGCAGTGTAACACAACCTCTAGTGGTTGTATCACATTTACAACAACTGATTAAACTTTAAATTCTTCTGTTTTTTTCCTCATTAATTATTAATGAGTTCTATAATAGTTTACACGCAATGGCTTATTTGTAGCATTTTTCTGGTGAATGAATACAACATTAATTTAATTTATTTTTAATTAATCAGATGGGTTGAATATTCGAAGAATTGGCGTAACGTCTTGGAAACTGTTCACATTTTGATTTTGGTTTGTTCATCAGCATCGTTTGGAAAGCTGGTGGCACAGTGATAGTGCACGTGTCTCTCACCACTGTGACTAGGGTTTGATTTCGGCTCCTTGCAGTGATATGATTAAAATTACCTTGGTCACATGTGAGAAGAGTGTTGTCCAGTTTGTCTCTACCAAGCATCGCAGGTTTTCTTCGGATACTCTGGTTTCCTCCTGTAGTAACACTGGACCCATGAGGGGTGGCCCTTACCTGACCTCTGGGGAGAGCAGTTTACGTAGCTGATAGGGTTATCCGGTATAAATAAGACATTTTACCTTTACTTAACCGGACTGACAGAGTCAATGGAAAGCACTGACGGTTTCGTAGTTTTGCCAGACCTTTACTTATTTGATGGCGTAAGGAAATGCATTATATCCCATGTGAGTGAGAGTGAGAGTGAGAGTGACAGAGAGAGTTTAATAAAGGCCTTATTAAACAGGGCAATATCTCCTTACTGAACCGCCGACGTCTCATTACACAAGTATCAAGCTTGAATTGCTTTCTTATCTCAGAGTAAACTCAATACTTACCAGTTATATAACACCTTGTTTCGGGATCACCGATTGGTACTTCATAGTTCGCGTCTGGCAAACACGCCAGTCCTACTCTCTCGTTGAACGTAGCAGGCCTTTCTAGCTCGAGAAGAGCAATGTCGTTGTTTAATGGATAAGGCCTGAAGTAGTCAGGGTGACGAATGGCTCGCTTTACCAGTATATCTTGCTCCTTCGATTCGTTCACCCCGCGGTCAAAATCACCCAAACGCACGGTGTAATAATTCTTCTTTCTAAAGGGACAGAAGATTTAACCCAAATTTGTACGTCAGGCATACGTGTGGAACGTTAAAGAATGTGGAATTATATACACACGCATCCACTGTTTTCATTAAACGACATTGGGAACGGAAAGTGTTTTGTAATTACGGGACTAATTTTTTTAAAAAAATGTGGCAAGGAAGTACATAATAAAATATATCCAATGATTGCCGTGGGAATTGAGTCGTATAGTCTGCGTCACAGCAGCTCGTGGGTGCAGCTTGGCCAGCCCTGTGACGTAGCGAAAAGGTTGAGGTCAAGCACTCTGCTGCATCTACTTTTTCCATTCATATTCCATTCACATATTTCTTTTTACATGCGGAGAAGACGGTGTAGTCTATGTCACAGACGTTCGTGGGCGCAGCTATGCCAGCCCTGTGACTTAGCCTGAAGGCTGACGTCCAGTTCTCCACTTTATCTACTTTTTCCATTCTCGTTAAATTTTTTGTTTATATACGAGGAACACATACCTCAAGAAATCTGCCTTATCTCTTTCCTAGTGGGATAGGACTTCTAATATTTTATTCTGGCAAATGCCAGACGATTTTACTCGTCAAAGGGGGAGCTCCCACTGGGATTGAAAGAAAGATTTCCTAACGTTGCCTGCCATAACCCCGGCTATAAACTAACTTGAACGTGATGGTAAAAATGCAGTCAATATTTAAGTGCACGTTTTGTGCAATAATAATAAAAATGACTGTATTCAATATGCATTCAAGTCAATGCACGTCTTCTGTACCTGCTTCGAATACAGTGCGCCGCTGTCAACACCCATGATGGGTGAATCAAAGTTCCACCGCATTTGAATCGTTTCCTTCGGAATCCCTTGAGTAGAAGGACCTGCAGAGTAAGACAACACAAGGTATTTGACAGTGCTGTTTATACAAGGGCAATATTTAAATACAGTTTGACAGTTTCATATGATTAACTTTGGTTCGTTCCGGGTATTATTAGTTCTTGTGCCGACTTCTGCGAAAATACTTGATCTGGGGAAGAAAGATGTCCCGTTTCCGTCTACGATCCTATGACCAGCTTTTGTTTCTTATGGAGATCAACTTGTATTTTCACTGCTAGCTCTATTTTACTCTTCAAGGCGAGACGTCTCCGATCAGAAGAAGTCAACGCTATCGGAACTAACTCTTTTCAGTCCAAACACGACTTTAATTATTTTACTCCCGCTACGTTATATTGTAATATACCGTATATTTCACCAAATTCACTTTAATGCAGAACTCGCACCCACTTTTCCAACAGTGGCCCCGGTACCTCAGTCGATCAGAGCACTGCACTTGTATCGCAGGCTCGCAGGCTTGAACTGACCCAAACAGTATGATACACATACCTGCCAAGGCCAAGTTCCCGGTACGGCTAGTCGTCCTTCAACCACCCTGGCTCTGACGCGGTTGGACTTTGATATACCGCATTTGGAAAAGCTTGGCCGGTCAGGTGCACCAGAAACTGCGACAAAAGATCAATCACAAACACATTTTAATATTACAAATTCTTTTCCGCGGTTATAATTATAGGCGTAGCAGGCGGGGGGGGGCAGGGGGCAATTTCCCCCCAAGAATTTTGGAAAAAAGACTTCGGGCACTTTTCTTAGTGAAATTCGGGCAGTTTGAAGCGGTAATCCCTGGGAAGTGTTCAATCAAAATTTATATAGATATTAATTCCTACGGTACGAGTTACGAGTCCATTACAAATTGCAGTTTCTAGTTTTCGGGCAAAAATGCGTTGCCCCTCCAAACAAAATTGGTCTGCTACGCCTATAATTATAATTGAGTCATGACAGGTGTCAGGCAAGCTCAGGATAACATTGAGCCGATGAGATAGGATACTGGATCATTAGAACAATTGGGAAATTGGGATATTACTTGGTACATGAAGTGAAGTGCCCATTGGCTGACCTAAGACTGCATTGATTTTCAGATTTGATACGAGTTTGGCAGGCAGATAAATCCACTTGACCTCCCTAGCTCTGATAAACACTTCATGAATTGTTCCTTCCACGATGGGCGCCAACTTTGAGTATCATTTTAACCACAACAATACATACAGTGTCATAAACCTACATTAATCGCCTAAAAAATCTGTCTGGACGTAAGATTATCCCCAATATCAAGAAAATCTTGATCAGTTGATCTCTTTGTTCTACCTAACAACGACAAGTGATTTAACTGTCCTTTTCGCCATCGCCAATTTAATCGTCTCTGCGTGATTTCTTTGAAGGGGATGTGTACATGCATCAAGATGCTTTATTGCTGACTACGAGGCTGGCTTAGTTGTGAAAGAATCCTTTGAAGGCCTGCGCTGGGGTATCTAAATTATCCAAGGTCCAAAGTTAAAAGAAGGCGTAACTACTATTTTCTCGTTTTTGCGTCATTTCTTTCAAGCGGATTTATGCCTCAAGATGTTTTATCGTTAAAGAACTCTTTAAAGGCCTGTGCTAAGCTGTTCAAATTATCCACAGCCCAAAGTTAAAAGAAGGTGTAACTGCTATTTTCTTGGCAATTCGTCTCCAGCTCCGTTGCAACACAGGCAAGGCACTCTCTACCACTGTGATATTCTACGTGATGTTCCTATTTCGTGCAAAATTCCCTGGGGGACAACTCACTTCAACTTCTGAAAACGCTACGAGAACTCGAAACCTTGCACACCCAGGGACGGTGGAGTCGGAGGCAGCTGCGTGGCTGCAGCCCCCTACTTTTTTCCAAATGTAATGTTGTCACAACTACTTTTTATAACACTTGTGAAAATTCCCGGAGAAGCTTACAAGATGCTGTGTTTTTATCTCAAGCTCCCCCCACTCGAAATTCCGTTCCGCCGTCCTTCACACCATAACATCTATGCAAGACAATTTGAGGAGAAGAATACAGTGTGTAACAACTTTTAAAACAATCAAAATCTGATATCTGGGCCAGGTTGCACAAACGGCGATAATGCTAATCTTGGATAAAAATTTAATATCTTGGTTTATTACCATAATCCTTGGTGTATCAGAATAAATCCATTTAAGAAAAGAAACCCCCAGCATTTTAAAGCTATGTTTTCACAGTTCTGTTCAAAGGACCGTCTTTGTAAGTGATGTGTTCGTACTTAACTACCTTGAAAACCAAGTTTAGCTGATAGGATCCCTAAGGGAATCAAAGGGCATCCGTCTTGTTTCATTTACGGAAATTACGCCCGTTTATGCTGGATCGGATGAAATATTGATCCTGGCCAGATGCGTCACGTGCCCCTGAGGTTGATCATGGGTACTCAAGTCATTAACCTGTACCAGCATTCTAACTTACCTCCATAAAGATTCTCTTTCTTTTTAACACATTTATAAACTGTGAGTAAGTACTTGTTTTCGCCAGGACACGCATCCTCGAAGTTTTCTTGCACTGCTTGTGCCCAACATCTGGTCCTGTTTTCACACAGTTCTTTCATCTTTGCTGTGGTAGTTCTCTTACTGGAACACTCAACGTTATTTCCTGTCCCGCAAATGAAGCGGTGCTGTCGGCCGTAGTCGGCATTGATGATCCTAATCATTTCGTCATTGGCACATTTCATGTGAATGGTTTGATTCGAACAAAGGATGTAGCCGCGGAGCTTTTCTTTGAAGCTGGAGTACGTAATGACAGGCCTCACCCTCGGTCCACCTGCGTGAATGAGTAAGGAAATGAGCACATTTGAAGATAAGAAGCAGCAGCAGCTGTGGAATTAGCTTCTGAGGAGGGGAAAAAAAGGACTGACGAAGGGAGAGAGAAGGAGCGGGAAGTATGCATGGATGGACGGGATAGAGGGAGGGATAGATGGATGGGGGAGGGCAGGGAGGAAAGAGGGTAGGTAGGGGTGGATGGATGGACGGACGGACGGACAGAGGGACGGATGGACGGGGGTAAAGTACGTGAGTGACAAATATAGATGGTGAATTAATCAAACTCACGAACACAGGTTGCGATGTGGAGCAGATGACCAATTTAAGCTACAAATTTGCGTGGGCAATTTGAGTTGCATTGGCGTTGCGATATAAATCAGTAAGTGCGGTTAAGCACGTCAATTTCTGTAGCCGATTTGTTCCGCAACGGGATTGCAGTTTTTGGTTTGTATCCCACAAACATGGAAATGAACTATCGGCGACACTAGTTGATGAGCGTCACCGTAGCTTTGACAAATTTAATTGATCTAACCTCAAATGAACCGGTGTCAAGAGTTAAATATGTGATCATGCAACAAGACCACGCCTTCCGGGCCTCTTTCTTTACCACCATTATAAACAACCCACGACAGTAAACGAGAAATATCCGCCAATTGTCATCCAGGGCCTGGTTATTCAAAAGTCTGTTAAGCACAATTCTGGATTAGCCAAATTTTTGTGGAACAAATCGAGAGCATGCTGCTGAGGGAAGTTGGAATGTTCTTGAACAGACTTCAAGTGAGAACAGAACTGTTTCATGCGGTGAAATTTCAACTGGAATGTCCAAACAAAACAAAATGAAGGAAACCAAAACAAACTGGTAACCGGCGCCTGGTGGCGATATAGTTTATTTTAAACAGTAAAGAAAAGTGCTTTCACCTGTTGTAATTATTGAACTGATGATGAAGTCATGAAGTTACAGGTTTCGATATCATTCAGATTTTAGAAACATTTGACAAGTTGAAAACCCAGATCGCTAGAATAACCAGGAGCATTCGCATCATTCTGTTTGCCGAAAATTGCAATGAAACCTACGGTTTGTTTACGAGAGAAGACAATGTTTAAACGGTCAACATGGCAACTTGAAGAAGAAAAATGTCATCACGTTAGACAGGTATTAAGTAACTCAAGTAAATGAACTTTGAAAACGAACTCAAACAGGTCGGTAGAATTCCCATCTACGTCTGATTTATTCTGTTTCCAGAAAATGGTTTGCGAAAGAATCAAGTATTACTGGATAACAAGGTTTCTCGAAGAAAAAATAAAAAATTGTCATGAACCGTTGAACATGTGCATGCAGAAAATAATTAATTAAAAGAGGTACGATTCTGTGGCCCCAAGAATAAGAACGAGAAACTTAATAGCTTTCAAAGAGAGAATTCGTCGATTAGTTCAATCTTAAATTCCGGACGGAAATTCTTTACTTCATCCATTTCTTGATAAAGTGAATACATACCTCGGGCAAAGAAAAAAGTGGCTGAAACCAAGATGAGTTGGAACGTGAGCACGTTAATCACATTCATCGTAACTCCTTTCTGTCTTCTCCCTCGAATTGCTGAACCCGCTCCAAATGTTCTGATGGTGACCACTTGGTCGACGGCTTCTCGTTGATTAGTCGACCTCTCCTCTCTCTGTAGACAACGGTTGAATTTCTGGGCTGACCAACTGCGCTTTAAGCGCTCCTCTCTGAGTGGCTTTGGGGATTTACGCTGAATACAAAAGCTATGTAATTGTTTATTCTGGCACTGAGACTAACTCGTTGTTACCGACAACGCCTTGTCGTTTTTCTTTTCCTGCTTTCTTAGTTTACCTAATTCACTTTGTTTGACGGAAAAACTGAGTGATAATGAAATACAGGTGTGCAGATGCTCAAGATAGATCTACCCTATTAATTGACCCTATCACATCACGCTTCGTTTTATACTTTTTGTTGCAAGATCGGAAGACATGATGTTTGACGGAGGTGGTGAAAGCTATCCTCTCTTCTTCAATGGAAGTGCGTGGGATCGGAAAGGATAATTTCCAAGCCTTGCTGCTACGCCTTTGACAATTTTTTTCCTGTTTCTTGTGTGAACGAATCTGTAATGCGTGCGTCTATTCATCCGCCGTTATCCATTTCCTGCACTCAGGTATGTCTTGTTCATGGCGAAAATAGCGACGTGGATGTTCACTATAATGCACTTGTCATGTCACGTCTTCAGCTGATCAGCAAATAATTTTTACGATTTTTTGTGCGAATGACCTCGAACATGTGGTGTAGTTAACTACTGCTTCATTTTTTTGACCTCTGAAAAGTCCTAAAGTTTCTAAAGGGATTTTGTCGAACGGATTGATGTCGAAATCAGTCAACGGTCGTCTCGAATACAGGCAGATTGAGCACAGTGTTAGGGTTACTCTTGTCGTTAACAATTTTTGATTCTCTTTTTTATCAGGTGAAAAATTCCATTGTTCCAAGGATGTTGTCATCGACAGTCTCGTCGTGTTTGCTTAAGGCTCCTATTATCGGTGAATTGATTTACAACTCATTCGCAATTGCTACATGATATATTCAAGCAAATCCGTTGTTTTAGTTCGCAACCGCGTTAAGCTGCTTAAGATCGTTTTAATATCTTGTTTTCTTTTTTATCAAACGTAGGCTTAATCATACAAACCGCAATCGACCTCCTGCCTCCTGGCCCTGAAATCCTGGTTTGTTTTTCTTAACTTTTGCCCTGCAGTCCTACATTTAAAAGTGATAACCTGGATCGACGCTCGATAAGCCATGCATTATGCAAATGAGAACAACAAATGCCTCTCTCAAGAGTAAACAATTAGAGAAGTTCTCACACTAATTCTCATACAAAAATGCTCTGCCCCGACATCAACGTAGCCGTTAACCTTCTTTTGTCCGGCAAGACGATCTTACTGATGTGACTGAGGAGCTCAAAGGGCAAAGCCAAACGACGATTACAAAACAGTTGTTCACAAGTTCGTGATTTGATGAATTTGCGTTCTTCCAGTAAATAACTATGGCCCTTTTTCACAAGTTTTGCATCGTTAAGAGGGTCTCAGTCACAGTTCATCACAAGGTTACCAGTGTTAGGCACACACGTACGTCAAACCATGCATTGTACGTGATTATAACTTAGTTCACCTCCAGCATGATAGGTTTAGCTCAATTATTTAGGCACTGTGTCGATTTTCAGTCGATGGAGGATTAGATTCACACCAAAGACTTGGGAAATATTTTCCGCTGTGTGTACTAGCAACTGAGCTACAAGACAAATATACCAGAATTACTGCGCGTAAGGTTAACGAAATGTATAAATGGAACAGAAAAACGTTATAAAGTTACAAGAGATTGACTGAATGGACAGCATTTGACCTTCTTACACATACTTAAAAACTAACGACAAATCATGTATTGGGAGGTATTGTGAAGAACCTAGCTACAACTACAGTCAAAGGATAATTAAAGATTTTGGGCTTCACCGGGTTAGACACTCACTGAGGTTATAACTACACAAACCCACTTGAGGCGTAGAAAACAACTAGTCATTACGGGAGCACAACCCACCTCCTTAGGGGATCCAGGGGCATGCACCCCCGAGAAACTTTTGATTTTCTGAGGCTTTGAAACGCTATTTCCTACATTTTGGGAGCAGTTTAACAAAAAATATAAAGATCTTTAAAAATTTGATAAACTGAAGTAGGTGACTTGGTTGGAGCCCTATATCTCTAACAAGAGTAGCACTCTTGATTATGTCTAATTCTTTACCTGGTTGCAAACTTAAATGGTTTTCTGTAACACCAAGACTGCATATACAGAGTCGTATTTTGTACTCATGATATAGGTATACAGTCAGTCTTAAGGCACGTAGTTAACACTGGCAAGTAGGGGATCAAATATCGTCCACATGACAAAGGCTAATTAAAAAAAAAGAGGAAGTTCAAGATTTGAGACAGATGGTCGAGTTCTCAGTAATAAATCATATCGCTTATTGTTTCCAGAAGTTATCATAGAGCTCATCATTTCCGTCAGGCAAACCACCAAGATTTTAACCCACATGTCCGTTCAACTTCCAATTCTTTGTATTTTCATTGCAAGTAACCAGGGAATTTCGTTGAATGATGGCAGTTTGATGATATCCTTGATTCTCAAAGAAACTTTCCCAAGGTCTAATTGATTTAGATCAATGTCGTTCTCGACGTGTCCTTGACCTTTCTTACTATGATGCCATGTCTTTGTTAACACCTTGTGGGAACAATCTTTACGTCATCGCTGCTAGATTACCTTAATTGATTTACACATCGTCAATTCGTGAGATCGTTCACGATGATGTATTTCCACGCTCTTCCATGAGTCAATGCCAGCAGGATCAATACTCAGCAATAAACAGATATGAAATTTTAGTCAATGATATGAAAATAGGATCTTGCGCAGGCAGCGTTAAATAACGTTAAAAAACTCATTAATAATTTATGAAGAAAATGCAAAAGAAAATCATTACCGTGTCGTGTCTTTATATGTGATAAAGACACGTGTGACTTTATCCTGAATTTCTCTTTAAATTTTCCTCTATTTTTTTTCATTAGAAAACAGAAATTTCTAAAATTACGTAAGGAATTAGCGTATAAAATGTTTCGTTTTACAAGCCGTTCAAAAAACTCGCAGTACGTGCTTTATCGGACCCAAAACACTCGGCTGTCGCCTCGTATTTTATATCCGATAAAGCACTCCTGCTCGTTTTTTAAACATTACTAAAAAGTTCAAAGTTTGGTAACTGCCGTGACTGATCGTAAAGATATCTTACATTTCAAGCAAAGGCCCTTCGTCTGACAGCGAAACGCGAAGAAGATATTTTATGTGTACCCATGTTGCTAACAACCATGTCAAACGTCATGGAGTAACTGGAGGTGATGTATTGAACATATTACCAATGATCACCACAAGGACTAGAAAAATCGTGTAGCTAGATAACCTACTTGCAGCCCAAAATTTCGAAAAGCGGTCTAGCAGCTAAACGTGTCATAATAAATTAAAAATACTAAATCTGGTTGCATGAAAATGAAAATGCGGGGGATATATTGGGAGAGCAAGGCGTGACTGTGAAAAATTTAAAAAGCCAAAAGCTTCGTCGAGGTGAAACGAAGAGCCTTTTCACGAAACTTCGGTTTCAAATCAAGCAAGTTTTGGTAGTGTTTCAATTGTATTTCAGAATCATACTCAGAGATATACATGAACAGAAATTTTTCATGACAATCTGACACTGCCAAAGTCAACTGAAAAATGTTCACTCGAGCGGAATCCCGAAGGTGCGAGTTCAAATCCCGCTCGAGTCAACATTTTTCAGTTGACTTCGGCAGTGTCAGATTATCATGAAAAAAATTACTGTTCATGTTTCGGTAGTCCCCAGACCTTCTTGGCTTTTTACACATCGTTCAACCCTACCGACGCAGCACTTTTTCCGACGATCGGTGATAGAAAACCCCCCAATTCTTACGATTGTTTTGACGAGTGTGGCCGGAGGCTTCAATATCACGATGGGCGTGGTCTCACATTGGCTTTGGAATCGATTTCTCGCCACGCTATCACCTCAGCCGAGAGGTTATGGCAATCTTTGGAGTGTTCAAAAGTTGAGGAAATCCACATGCAGGGCATAACGACCATATCAGTTGTTGACATAAGCGTCAGAAAGTTGGTAAAGATATCTGATACAGAAGAAGTTAACTGTTGCTCGGTTATTGTATGGTTTGGCGGAAATTCAATTGCCGTCATGCGACGATGTATTTGGAATGTACATTCCTGCAAAGTCTTTATTCCTAATTCTCGATCTATCTCTTCAATTACAACGTCTCATGCAACCCCATTCATTCTCGCCATCTCGGTATCCACTTACAACTTGTGTCAGCTGAATGAAACATGTTGATATAAATTGAAACATTTTGCCAATAAATTAATTAAAGCACGTCGGGGTGTATAGTGATATAAATGACTGCGCAGCATCCATCGACCTAATCTTTACGCTAATAATCGCAAGTTAATCTCAGCACAATATTGGCTAGTATTTATAGTTTCAAATTTACGTAGTTCACGCTACGATAAAATCCACCTGGTGTGACGTTACAGGTTAAATATATAGTCTGCATCCATATAAAGGATGATTAAAAAAGTAGGGATGTGTTGTGGACCATTCCGTTTGACACTTGACGGTAATGTTGATGATGCAGCATCACCTGAACAGTAGTTCCTGACATGAACTTGCGCGTTTTCATTCGGTTGCTTCCACGGTTGAAACTTGGTCAGTAATAGCATCCCAAATGGTTTCACGCATGAATTTTGTATCGTATGACGGCAAATGTGATTACATTTTCACTAGCCGAAAGAATGTACGTGTGTACTAATAAAAGAGACATACAAAGTGCGACTGAAAGATGATATGCAGTGATGCGACATGCTTTTACCCCGTCTTCTCGTCCGTATTCCGTCCATATCGCGCTTAGTACAGCGTTTGTCCAAAGGGAAAGCATGTCCTCAACGCCTTGGCGGATTGATGTTTATACTAAGCATGCGCAGAGTTAACAATACGAAGTCGTGTTTCTTGTGGCTCAAATATCCTATAATCCTATAATATATAACCTCAAATATCAAAATCCAATTGCTTTTACATGTTTTTCTCACAAGTTTACGTAAGAAGTTAAGGAACGCTAATGACCTGGCAACTCCTCGTTTCGAGCAGGAAGAGTATAAACAACACAGATGATCGTTCTTCCGGCTTACTAATATCGATTATTTTCTCGAAGCATCTGAGTCAAAGTGGAAATGAGATAATAACCCCGTCTACGCTGGAAAACGGCTCTCACTTCTTGTGAACTTCTAGCTTTAATTACTTTTTGCCGAACATTCTCATGCCTACCCACTCTTATTTCCTTTGTGGCCACTAAATTTTCGTTTGTTTTTCTTGAATGAAGTTAAAGGCGATGTGACACGAGATGTCGATTCTTAGTGCAAAGAATATTACTCACACAAAAATGGATATGTTTGACGAGCCTTTTGGGAACGATTTTTACTGTAACTTTGTCGGGGCAATACCATCGTTGAAAACCGAGCCATGTAGTATCACTATACGCATTCCTGATAAGCTAATTTTCTTCGCAAAAGCTCAGATGCACATGGAGAAAATGAAGTGTCACAGATGAAATTTTTTTCTGTTTTGCCAGGTGGAGTCGAACATCCGATCAGACACTCGAATGACTGGTCTCGCGACTGGTTACTCAGCTGTAGGTTGCCTCGGCACGGCACTGCCAATTGTTTGACTTACTAAATTTCGAGTGGCCAAACAATGATCTTAAATTCTATGCGTATACGTTGCGGGTTTAGTTCTTTAGCAGATTAAAACCGGTGATACAAGACGAGTACTGCTGGACTTTTGTGTCGGAGAAAAGTCTCTGAGACTTTTTTGAAACTCGTTTACTTGTTTCTTAGAATTATAGTTTTTTTTATATACGGCTCCACTTGCGTGACTTTGCGTCCTGAAAAAAGTCGCCGAAACTTCCATGATATATTTAGATGTTGTTTAAGACACATGGTCAACGGCTCTAAAGTCTTAGAGACTTCCTCGTCTATCACCAACTCAGATAACTGACTTAATAAACCAGAGACCATTGTTTGGGAAGCGTGATACGTATTCATACAGATAATGAGGGTGGATATTTAGGAACGGCAAATCGTGGTTTAACTCAAAATGATTGAATGGTAGGGAAAATAATAGAATATCATACTACATATAATACAATTATACTATGGTTTATCGAAAATACCGCTTCTCTTCTCAAATATAACAATTGCAGATATTCTTGCACTGAGGATAAAACGAGTAAAAGAAACGAGGTTTTAAAGGAGATAGGGATGAGCAGAAAAGGACCATGAAGATAGCAATCGTTAAGCGATATATCACAAAAATTATGAGGTTTAGACGAACCTGTAATAATCAAATGATGCTCGGTGGAACACACTACACAATTGGCATACTTTGAAATACTTTCTTTTCAATACCAAATTATGCCAATATAAACAACATTAACTTTATTTCATTAACGATTATACATTAACGATTACACGTATATCATTTTTCAAACTAATTTCACAGCTGTGTGATATGCTAGTTTAGAGCTAGTTAGTGAAAACGAAGAACTTTTTAGCAACTATTTTGCAATCATCAGAGAGACTACTTCGGTTGTAACGCAATCTTTGGCTTTTACAATTATTATAACATTTTCCGTTTGGCCAACTCGGCCCAGTTTACCGCCGCTGTACCGGACAGAAACTCTAATGAACTTTCTTCGTTTTGCTCTTACTTTACGTGTTTGACGACCAGGAAGGGACACTTGGTAACCCAGCGTATCCTTAAATACTATCTCGAAACGTTGATCTCGATTGGAGCTGTTAAATAAATACAGTATAATGGTTGCACTTCCGCCTTGCTTGATCTTGTTGCGCCCTGAGTTGTAGAATTCTTTGAGGACTAACGGCTTCGCGTCGCCCACGTGTCGTGAAATTCTTTGGAAGATTGAGTTCCCCGTTGTTTTTCTTTTCAACATTAACTTGAACGGTTTGTTTGGTGGTCGGAAACTGAAACTGAATCGCGAGCCACTCTTACCGACTGAGATGAGTTTTTTGTTGGAAATAAGAGTTTTTCCGGAAGTATCGATAATGTCGATGGTAAGGGAACTCTTCTCGACCTTGGTCGGGTCGGATATTGCGATATTAACGATGGCCAGTTCACCTGTAAGGATAACAAAGGAAACTATGAGGGATCGACAGGCAGACAAACAGACAGACAGACAGACAAATTGGCTGACTGACTGGCTGGCTGGGCGACCGACCGACCGACTGACTGGTTGGCTGGCTGGCTTGCTGGCGGGCTGGTTGGCTGGCGGGCGGGCGGGCGGGCGGACGGACATATGGACTAACATATAGACACAGACGAGCGAACACATAGACAGATGAACAGACAGACGTACCGGAAGACTGTTGTAAAGAGAGACAGCATGAACACAGACCGACCGATCAACAGACGGATCAACCTCGTTGCTAGGATCTCCTTCCTTCTTTAAAAAGGGAAACGACCTGGGGACGAGGTTGAATACGGATCTAACCCACTGATCTCCGGAAAGATATAAAATCAGACAAAAAAGACAGACAAGCCGATAGACATAGACAGACAAAGAAAGACTAGAGATAATAGTAGCGGTAGTGATAAGGAAAGATAAGAATGTACAGGAACAGCAAGAAGAAAGGGCAATATCAAAGTTAGTTGAATACTTTTACTTTCCTCTACTTACCAGCCAATGGATTTCTTATCTGAATAAGCTTCTTATTATAGTACTTTGTGTAGTGATGTTTAAAGTCAATGTTCTGAGAACTGCTTACTTCAGCTGAGTATCCATAATTTCCTACACTTGACGGCACCAGGAGTTTCCACATTCCCTTGATCAATGGTGAATTAATGTTGTAGCCAACAACCTTGGATAGAGTGGTCTTCCCTTCCGTCCACGTCTTACCAGTTGGTGTAATTAGACTAATTCCATTGGGACTGTTAGCCGTGGTTACCGTGACAACGAGTCCGGAAACTGTATCATCAACAGGGATGGCGACCTGGTTGGTCGTACTTCGCTTTGTTGTCCCTGTGGATTTCTTCCCCTCCGCAACCTTGTTCAAGCCACCCAAGGAACTTCTTGTGAAACTAATCATTCTGCCAATTTCCGTTTCTTCAAGTTCGAAAAACTGTCCACTGAATCTTTTGGCCAGCTGCTTGAAATCTTCTAATTTGTAAGGACCCCATGTGCAACCTTTTGTTGCAAAGAAATTAACAGTGACTCCTAAATCATCGGCCAGTACTTGCAACGCATTCTTGTTATCCTCTGTGGCATCTTTTGGTGGTGCATCGGTGAAGACAAACAACGGTGATCCCAGCTTTGGATCTTCGTACAGAGCATTGATCATGCCATCGTACGTGAACTCTGCACAATCACCACCTCCGTTGGCAACGAGCTTATCGATTTCTTTAATGAATTCATCGACTTCGCCCTCTGCTTTATAAACAATAGATCCCTGGCCTAGATTATACAGGGAAAAAAATGACATTTAAGTTAAACTTCAAGTTATAGACTGGGAAATTTTCTAATAAGTATTTTTAAAGAGGACCTTTTGGGAGTACGTTTTTAGGGGAATGAATCGGTGCCAAGGCTTGTCTACCCCACCCCCGGGGGTACAAGGACCGAAGTTTGGGTCCCTAGACAGTCTGTTGAAAGAGCATAGAGCTATGGCTAATAAATCAACATGCATGGCTAACGTCGGACGATTTTACCTGCCAAGGCGATTAGGTCTGGAGTAAAATCCTCTTGCGTATTAAAATCGTCTGGTGTTATTCGGAGTAAAAGTAGAACACGTCCAAGGCAGGAGTTGCGCTTGACAGGTTTTTAGACCAAAAACCACGACCAGCCGACAATTTAAAAAAGTATAAAATAAAACAAATTCCGAGAAATAAAGACATCTTGGAAAAACTCAAGATATGAGTCAAAACAAGACGAGTATATGAGACTGTAATATTTAGACTTTATTACAAAGTCATCATCAGTCGAAATATTAGTCTCATATACTCGTCTTGTTTTGACTCATATCTTGAGTTTTTCCAAGATGTCTTTATTTCTCGGAGTTTGTTTTATTTTATGCAGGTTTTTAGGTTACTCACTTTTTGGGTCACCAAACGTTGACAAGATGTAATCAACCGGTTGGCTGCGCTCATATTTGCTTATTGCGCTCACGATCGCTTTGGCCGCGTCGATTTCGTCTTGCATACTGCCAGTAATGTCGACAGCGAACACTAAGGTCACCTCTCCATCAAGAGCGAGAAGTTTGGAAAACTTAGCGGCTCCTAGCTCTTTTTTTATTTCAGCAAGGAACGTCTTGGCTTTCTCCGTCATGGAACGTTTATGTCGGCGAGATTTAGAACTGAGTTGGCTTGCAGTGTACAGAGCCAGACCTAACGCCCGACGCGCTGATTTCAAATTGCCACTGTTAACTGCTTCCTTGATGTCGTTTTTCAGGTCTGACAGCTTGAATAATTTTCTCGACAGCTGTGCTTGGCCCATGGCGCGTTCAAGCTGATCTATCACGTCATGAAATTTGTTGAGGTTTCGTGGTTTGGTCGCATTATTCTTGGCCCCCTTTCCTATCAAGGATAAGTCATCGGCCACTAGTAAGATTGCCGAGCGTGCTGAGTCCATGTCGTCAATCGAAAGCGATCGAATCTTTACACGACGTTGAACTACAATGTGAAACAAACTAATTAGTACGTTTTTGAGCATAGGCGTTTACTGGCCTCTTCGGCTGGATGGTCAGTGCATACATGAAACACTACCGCTTTAATGTGACCCGGTACAGTTTCCTGGAAAACGGAAAATGCAAAATTGAAACCCAAAAACATGCACATAAATATGTCGCAAGAACAATGAAACTGAATATTATACATAGAAAAATAGCCTGAGAATGAAAAACTGTAATGAAATGAGGAGTTCAAGTGATTACTTTCATGTGCAAGAAAACCTGACGCCATTTCTCAAACCTAGCTCATACTAGTAAACCTAAATTAGGCTCTGTCTGTTTAGATTTCTTTGCCATCAGTCACGGCAGTTACCAACCTCTGTACTATTATCTGTCAATGGGGAGAGTACCTATTCAATTCCAATGGAGACTGAGGAAGAGTGAGGGTAGCACTTCTGCAAGATCGTCCGAGTATCTGTAATCAGACTTTTACGCTCATATCCCTCAAGTAAACGTCTGGATTATAGAAAAAATGCTTGGACAATGCTGATTATTTTTTATACAAAAATCATATGATACGGAGTAGACTTTCTTAAAGCCCGTTTTCTTTTGGGTATAAGAGGAAGTCGACTTGGGGCAAGTCTAGATGGTGAGAGGAGGATGACAATTCACTTTGTCCTTGGTGGACTGTGCTACATGATGTAGAACGTGGTTTAATTTCCCTTGATGATTTCAAGAACTCGCCCAGCTATAGCACGAAGTAGTAGCGCACCTTGATCAGTAGTGCAAGAAAATATACCACTCTTGCTGGAAAACGTACTAAGAAAATATACCATTTAGTAACAGAGCGTCAACAAAATCACGAGGTTGTGACATATGGCGAGCTGTACGACGAGTGCACAATTACAGACTTGTATATTAAAGACCAAGTTTGAGATTTTCCTGTAAACTTTAAAGGGAGGTCTGTATATCTACGTTTTGTCACTTACCTGGACTAACACCTTTCTTTTTCTTACACTTATAAGCAACGTCTAAGTACTTGGTTTCACCGGGGCACGCATCCTTAAAGTGTCCTTGGACTGCTTGTGCTCGACATGTGGCTTTGTTTTCACATAGTTCTTTCATCTTTGTTGTGGTAGTTCTGTCAGTGGAGCAGTTCGTGGTACTTCCTCTTCCGCACATGGAGAGGTGCTGTCGACCATAGTCAGCACGAAAAATTTCAATTCTTTTGTTCTTGTCGCATTTCAGTTGAACGGTTTGATTCGGACAAACGATATATCCTCGGATGAGTTCTTTGAGGCTTACCATTTTGTACTGGATGATGGTCTTCGCCCGTGGTGTACCTGTGGGAATCAATGAAGGACAATAGTAAACTTGAAAACGCTGTGAAGCAACTGGTGTATAATAACTTCTGAGAAATTCTGTTAGGGAAAGAATCAAGACTGGAAGGGAAGTAGGGAGGATAGAATACTTGATGGGACGATTACATTAGTTTAGGGGTGGATAGGTGGATGGATGGATTGATCAATACAACGGCAAACGAATGAATTGATAAACAAACGGCAGAAGAACGAATGGATGGATGGATAGATGGCTGGACGGACGGGAGCTGAACTGACGGATGGCTGGATGAATTAAGTCAATGCATGAACAAAGGAATCAACGGATGAGGGGGAACTCACCAATCTATTGTTTATCTTAGTTAACTTTAAGAGAGGGCATTTTCCCCATTATAGCTTCTTTGTGAGCTGTCAGCACATAACTTACAGACACTAAAAGAACTTCTGCGACGTATCACATGACATGTTAAGTTCGACACTTGGATGGTATTAGTAAGTTGACGCCTAAGTTTTTCACTCCCAGTCGTATCCCAAACATGATAAAGTATTCCCATTCCGTTAATGTTCTTCTGCTTCAGTAAAGCTGTTTCATCATGTTCTTATGGTGTTGGATCGATGTTTTTCATTTCGATACTCGGTAACATGGTTTATCCTCCAACTTAGTTTCGACGAGTGACAGGATAGATAATAACGAGACGTCACATTAGAATAAGGAAAACATCTTCTCTTAAAATATTTGATCTGACATGTAACGTAAGATTGTGAACTTAGTAGTGTGTATTGGCAATTAGTCCAGTCCACATGGGGCAACGAGTAAAGGAGAATAAAACCTTAATGACATAATTCTTACGAAGATCAGAAAAATACAGATCTGAAACGGAAACAATGGTGACTGGAACGAATTCTTTACCGAACTTCCCAAACAGTGCCCTGTCAAGTAGTTTACGACCAGTTTGCAGCAATTTTAAGCCAATGGCATTGCATCTTTACAGGTTTCTAAGATCACACGGTAAACGCTGACCAGTTTGTAATCGCACGCGGGTCTTTTTTTTTTACAGGATTTGCGTGCGAATTTTTAATTCAATGTTTTTGATAGTGGATATGTAGCAGTCCTCATTAGTAGTGTAGGAAATATGTTGTTCATTTTTTAATTTCAACAAGGAACTTCCTGGCTTTCTCCCAACACTCCATTGTTGAGCGTGGTTTGTGTTTACCCGAGAGGCATTGCTCCCAAATTTTGCTGTTCTTGACCCTGCTGAACTAATATTTCCAACTTTCCTATGCCAGAGATTGAACGTATTGGTAGAAATTAAATGTACCAGTATTAAGTTTATAAGTTTGCAAACAACTAACCAGAGTTTTCACTTCGAAATCTCGATCGTCCTGCTTTTCAAGCGATCGCCATCTCCCTGGCAAGTGCAATTGTCAAATGTCTTTTTGTTTAAGGATACGTGACTTATAAAGCTGTTGGAAGAATCGCATAAACTCCAAACTTAACAAAGAACTGAGGTTTGTCACAGAAAAAGGCGGTAGACTTTGCATTGCGCTTTCCACTGTACCATGGTACCATGAAGAATCCTTCATGGTAAATTGTATGGTACTTCACACTTTCATTCGTAACATTACGTACCTCCTCTGTTATTTATAACATCACACACATGCAGCCATACCTTGGGCATAGAAAAATAAACTTGAAACCAAGATGAACTGAGAAACGGTTATTAGGTTCATTACTCTTGGTCTTGCTTTCTCAGTCCTTTTCCGAAGTACGGTATTAAATGTTCGGCGGGCGTCTAGATGGCTACAAATTTGTCCTTGTTGTCTTGTTGCTCTGTGCCACTCCACGATCTATGGATTATTCTTCAATTTTCTCAACCGACAGTTGTTTGCGTTCCTTCGTGAATCGCGGATATCTCTGTTGGATAAAATACTTCTGTAATTGTTTATTTTGGCAACCAGGCTATCTCAGTGTTGGAGACGAGCTCTTGTTTGTCGCTCGTTTTTCACAGATAAGCCCATCAAATGTCCGTTTCAACGGTTTCCTGTTGTTTTTCTTGGAATCGAGAAGGAGTGACTGAGCTAGGCTACGGTTACACTCGTCAATTTGCGTCACCGATTTGTGTTGCAATGGCGTTGCGAGGTAAATCGGTAAGTGTGGTTACACACACCAATTACTCTAGCCGATCTGTTCCGCACTAGGATTGCAGTTTTTGTTTATATCCCACAAACATGGGAATGGGTGATGTAAGTCAACCGTTCAAGTGAGTGTTTGTCCTCTATATTGAAACGTTGCTGATGGAGTGTGCACATGAGAATGATAGCAACACAAATAGTATGCTACAGCACTGAGTTCGAAGTTTTTGACCTAATTCAAATACTATCAATGCTTCAGCCAGGCTAAAATCAGCGTTGCTGCATGGTACACATTGCTCACGCTGACTTACCTCGCAACACAAATCGGCGACACAAATTGGCGAGTGTAACCGTAGCTTTAGTTAATGTTGGCAAGCTGCGACGAAATAAACATGTATCAATGTCATCAATGAAAGTGCGTCGCCACCCCTGCTGCTTCACCTTTCCCGTCGACTTTTGATGACCTTCTCAGCTTTTCCCTTAAACCTATCCAAGTTCGCTCGCACACGACATAGCTGCTCTTCGAGTTTAACATATTGATAGAGAGATAAGCCCTTTCAAGAAAACGGTGCATTGTAGGCACTCAGGGCTGCATTTTATAAATATCACGATACAATAAGATTGCCCGGAGTCACAAGACCGCGCAGAGATGAGGGACTGCGGAATTATAACGGAGTACATCTGATAGTACACGACCTGAAATTCGTGACGGAGTACCATAAGTACATAATCGGAAGACTTGATACAGGCACTCAATTTTGAAGGACTTTACCTCTTACCGCACCGATCATTCATATTCATCTCAATGTAGTCTAGATAAACTATTATACACACGTTATTAGTAAGTTATATCCATCGGTCTGACCATATATATGGGACGGCATAGTAATAATACCGTGAATCCTCTGTTATGTTCCCCCGTGGGGTTATTTCAAGTTCGTTTGAGAGGGAGGAAGGCTTCGTACAGGGAGGGCTTATTTAATTGTGCCAAATGCCTGAAGGTCAGTAGTTGTAAAGATCCATAATTAGTTGAAGATTTGCCTATTATGGTAAAAAGACGTAAATACTTTTTGTTTGTTTTGGTTGCGAGCGGAAAGGGGAGGGGGGCTTATTTAATTTCTTCTATCAAAGAGGGCAGCTTGTTTGGGAGGAAAACTTGAGGATTTACGGTAACGTTTAATTTAGTTTTGAATTCATTGTAAGTTAGCTACGATGAAGGAAAAAAAAGATATATTGAAATCATCGCAATTATTGGGAGCGTGACTATGGGTTAAGTATAAGTGGGCAACATCGTTAACTTTGAGAGACTGCGGCACATTATTCGCATCATTCAACGACCAGTGACGTGGCCATGGTAGGGATAATGCAGGCCCGTAGGAAGGGGGAGGGGCTCGAGGGGTTCGAACAAACCCCCTTCAAACTGAAAAATTAACTGAAAAAATTGTGGAAGACGCAATTTCACGGACTCCTGGGACGATTCATGTTTTTTGGCCAAAAAAAGAAACCCCTCTTCTAAATGCCTGCTAAGGGCCTGTGATGGGTCAGAACCCCCAATTTTCAGGAGCTTGTTCGAGAGGCTACGTCCAGGTAGGGAGGAGGGATTGCACTCTTCCTTAAAATGGTAGAGTCCTGTTAACTTCTGAAAAAGGCAATAAAACAATGGAGAAACGTTCGAGAGAAGTTAAAGGGTTTAAGACTAAGAATTTTTCCACACCTCGCGGTATCTACGTATCTTTGACAAAACTGTGGTCACAGGAAGTGAATTGGGACAACGCTTATTACTTCCTTTCAGGCATAAATAAGTTAAGAAAAGAGGAGACAATACAGAAAATCAAGAAACGCTATGCGACAATCTTTCAGTTTATCACAACAGTTTGGGAAAATGTACAATAATTAAGCGATATGCACCACGACTGTTAATTACGAACATGCGTACAATGCGCAGACCACTTGCCCTAGAAAAAAGGTTGCTCAAAAGGAACGGTTTTAAGTGTTTTAAATAAGGTCTAATTCAAATAATCTACCGACATGCAACTAGCAACAGACAGAAAGCAAAAGAACAACAATAAACACCATCGATTATCTACATTCAAGGTTACTACCACTAGTTCAAAATTAGACTTTTATCGTAACATCAGCAGACAAAAGATCACGCTTTATTTTTCGCCGTCGGAGGACCGTCGTGACTTGTCGCGTGACCTCGACCGTGAGCGACGACGCGAGTCGGAGCGCGAGCGAGAACGCGAGCGGCGACGCCGACGGTCACGACTTCTACTTCGGCTTCTTCGGCGATCACGACTTCTACTTCGGCTTCTTCGGCGATCACGACTTCGACTTCTTCGACTATCCCTGGAGATGAAAGTAAAAACTTAAAACTCAGATTGACCCATTTTACCATGTATTTGAACAAAATATCAGCGCCTGGTTTATATGTCGTATAATCCTCGAAACCTCCTGCACACAAATACGGATACAACGCCTTGGAGGAATTTAATTCTTGCGGTCAAATGTGATTAATTTGGACGACACCGTATCGGTAACTTAGTTGTACTCAAATGTAATTCATTTGAAGCAGATGTGACGATCATATACAAGGTATGAATTTAGTATTTGGGACAACTGGCCACTCGGGTTATTAGAGAGGAATTTTACTAACCAAATTACAAAGTTTACTATCCAAGACCCTGTAGGTGGATTTAAAATTTATTGTTTATTGCGCAGTCATTTCAGATTTAAATTCACGTTTTCCGACCGTTCGAAATGCAATCAATCTCAAAGCAAAAAAAATGAACATCAGCATTTGCTGAAATGTGATTATATCATTTTAAACCTGTTTTTTTCCCAACCATGTCGGGTCACTTAAACAGATTCCTAGTAAGCATGCAATGAAAAGAACCAAACATTGATTAACAAGATACTGTGAGAAAAAACCAAGGAGGCCTTGTCAGGATGATACAGACTGCAGACTGACAGTCGAAAGCTCGTACAAATAAATTGTTTTTTTCAGAGAACGTTGCAATTATAGAGATTAAGATACTGTTAACTTCGAGCCCTACGTATAGACAAGGTGTGACTTAATGTGTGCAGATTTAGATTCTGGATTAATAACAATAATAATAATTGTGTCAGGTCAGGTTGATTTTTATCGCCTGCTACCGGTAACATGTAATCCGATACAACCTGCTGCATGGTCGGGTAATCGGCGACTAAACCGACACCCCATTAAGCTTGCCTAATAGCCTAGTGAGGAGGATGAACTGGGTATCCTGGCAGAACTAAAAACAAGATCTGTCTTCAAGGTCTGTGGTGGACCACTCCCAGTAAGGTGAATCGTGGCGCCCTTAGAGCAGAGATAAACAAACCTATCCTCTGGTCAGCCGCTGTAGCAATCAAGATGTCAGCATGTCTCGGCCAGTCCCTGCCCGCTGGAACACACCTTGGTTTGCCGAGAGAGTGATTCTAGTAATGCAAAAGCTAGTCTCACTTCAAATCCACAACTGCCTCGGCAGCTTTTGCACGCGGTTTCTATGGGTTATGGTAATAGAAACCAAATCCATAGAACAGTCATCGTCGACCCACCGACGGACTGCAATGATGATGATGATGATGATTAATAACAGAAGAATCTACTTCAGTTATCCGCATATTTTTACTTTAGCCCAAATTCCAGCTTGTATTCGAAATCGTTGTTTTATTCCAACCTACCTCCTTGATCTGTCCCTGTAGCGGTCTCTGTTTCTGCTCCGGTCATAGTCACGGCCCCCGTCCCTATCTCGGTCCCGGTCTCTCTCTCTGCTCCGATCTCGTCTTCTATCCCTAGAGAGAACACGTTCGTCACCAAACACGATTAAATAATCAACGGAACTCTGACAGACAAAACCGCACCGTGGGGATTAATCGTCTGACCAAGTTTAGGACGCATAAAATTGTTGAGTATAAAATTTAGGCCAGATTATCGTTGTTCAACTTGGCAGTCGGACATAAAATTTATTTACCATTACGGATATACCACTTATACCGAAAGATGCCAACATTTTGTGAACAAGATTTGAAACGCGCAAACAATTATTCGACTTTATATATTACATATATCGATATTTCGACTTTATTCCTAGTCCGACGATATCTCAATTTCATTTCAACTACGTTTATACTTTGACGTTACTTCAAAATGTTCGATTTGAGAATGACTTTCAATGAAGTTGAATCTCGAACGTTCGTCCAGCTCAAAATCTCTGAAGATGATTCTGAGCCGCAGACAGGGATCGGAATCGAAACCTGACGACCCTTTTGACGTTTCATCAGCGCGCTGGTTCAATAACTGGATATATTTCATAACGTAAAACTTCCCTTGCCATAAAACGTCCGTCACTTGAAACATTCCAACTTACCTGTCGCCATTGCGTTCCCGTTCTCGCACCTTCTTTCTTTCCTCCAGTTCTTTTTCTCTTTCGTCACGACGTTTGGCTCGCTCCTTTTCCCGCTCCTCCCGCTTCTTGGCAACTTCCTCCTGTTGATGAAAATGATAAACATTGAGACGTTTCAAAGGTCTGAATACTGTAAAAGAATAACTTGAACCTAAATTAAAGTAAGGACAGTAAGTGTGTTGATTAGAGTTGAGAAGTAATATATCATACACGAGAAGAAGTATTTCATCAGATATCCATACACCGAGAAGTGAGTTGAAAAACGAGGCGATAGCTGAGTTTTTTAACCAACTTCGAGGTGTTTGCATATCTAATGAAACACGACTTTCGAGTGTATGATATTATATCTCAAACGAATCCGTATTTAAAGAGAAAATCGGGTTTAAATTTGGCAAAATTCTATGCTTATTAAGATCAGATATCCAAATTACGTCTCGGTACTGATTTCCTTTGTGTTTTGCTCATGAATTATTGAGTTTGAGGACGTAACATAATGGAGAGTCGTGGGAATGATACAAATGGACAAGTTCTACCGGTTTCCGAAATCTGGTCCACAGTTTGGCGGTCAAAACGCCCTCAAGACAAAACGCCCTGGACATAACACTCCCTAAGACAATGCTTCCCCAAAACATAAGACATAACGCCCTGAAAAAGGGTAAGGTTGTGGATTAGGATTGGGGTTACGGGTTAGGTCTCAAGTTCGGGGGCGTTTTAACCCCAATTCGACAGTTTGACCACCTACCTCGAGCTCTTTTAGTCTATCACGGATTTTAATAAAACCCATGTGGAGTTTACCACCAAAATGATCTGCCAATCTAACGCATAAAAGGTAAAAGTAAAAATTAGTCGCAATTATTCGCCCAGAGAACGAGGAATAATTTACCCAAATCACGGTTTATGTACGTAATTGTTTTTTATGGTACAGTTCAAAGAATGATAAAATTATTGGTCGACTAATAAGGTTGCTAACCATGTAAAATGATATGGATAAAAAATGGAATGTTCCGTTGGCAGTGCAACCGACGTGTAAACTGACAAAAATTTCCTTTCATTGTCAAGAATTTTTTCTATCGTTTGGCGCTTTTGAATGACATAGATGCCGAAGAGAAATTCATGTTGCATGAGGACAACCACGCTTTCGAACTAAGTACAATTTAATCCGAGGTCTGCAGTACGCATGTTAGCAATGTGGTTTGAGAAAATATCTCCGGATTTTACCTTCTGTCGTTGTCATAAAGACTGAGATATGCAGCGCAGACTTCGCACACTCGTAATTTCTGCTGCTGTACGGAGGATGACGGCAAGGTTTCTCGATAGATATCCTACATTAAATAAAACCAATGAAATTTAACCCTGACCTTATCGGAGATATCCACTTGACCAGTCAAGTAGTCTGGCGTTAACCAGAGTAAAATCGTCTGGAGTTAGCCAGGGCAAAATGGTGGACTACGTCATCAAGTAGGGAAAGGTTTAAAAACAGTTCAACTTATGTGACAAAAAGAACAAAATAGAAAAAGTAAAAAAAAAAACAGAAACAAAATATCCACTAAATATTGTCGTTTTCGTACACCATGAAAGGGTTCCAGATTGTTTCATAACGATTTTTTTAAAACTTGGATTTTTAGCACAATTCAAGAGGCTTGAAATATTCCATCCAGGACGGGACAGTCTGCTCCGGAAGAGCCTATTAAACCTGATCCAATAGTGAGAAATTGTGACCAATAAGCTCGTAGCTTCTTGCCCCGTCAAGGTATGCGATCAAGTCAAACTTCAAAAACTAGTCAAGAAACTCACTTCAGCCATTCTTTTCTGTGACTTGAGCTCTTCAACTTCAGTCATGGCCTTTAATGACTCGTCCACTTTTCCTTCAGCACCTGAAACAATTGAAAGAATAAATTTTTGCGCCGATTTTTCTGGGTAACTTCCGTGACTGATCGCGAAAAATTTCATCGTTTCGAGCAAAGGCCCTAATATTTTACCCAACAACTTAACACTATGTGCCTGCTAGTACGTCCAGAAATGACTAGGACCAAAGGTTCAATGAACCATAAACATCAAAATTGAACGGATTTTAGCCTAGATTATTCATTTATCTAAAACAGAGTTAAAGTAACAAGGTTCCAAACAACTTGAAGCAACTGTTTCGTACAGCTAACTGGACTCCAAGACCAGAAAATTCTTTTTTTTGTTATTCCCTAAAATATCTAACGACGTTTTTCAGCAACCTTGCATCAATTCACTGCGAGATGAAACCACTGACTTTCAGCAAGGACTGTAGGAAAATCGGTAAAATTAATATTTAATCAGCAGTAATTTCTTGCTAGTGCCTAAAATTTTAAATTTTGATGCTTGGTTTAGCAACCACAGAAAAATATTTGGGATTGTATTAAGAATCATGGCCTACAGCATTTGCAATCTGAGCTTTTTATAAACAAGACACATCTATGAAAGCTGTCCGATTCAATTTCTAAATAACTTCCTCACCAAGTGCCTCAGCTTCTGCTAACTTTTTTCCAATTTTCTCACCCAGTTCATGAACTGCTTGAGCCTACAAAATACAACACAACCCAGCAAATGAGTGCAAAGCTTGCATCAAAATGGATTAGAAGTTTGAAGATGTCAGATAGGTGAAAGCCACATTCACACAGTAATGTATTAATCAGCACCTCTGTAGTGTTATCGAAGTCATCTTGGGTTTCAGCTAATCTTTTTTTGGCCAATACAATCTTGCGATCACAATCCTTAATGAATGCCTTCAAATGTTCCATTTGCTGTTGACAAAAACATATGTCATAAACAATACAAAACATTAAGGGAATCTAAACTGGAAAAACTAATTATTATCTGCCCTTACAGAGCTTCAATTGTAGGTTTATGTACTAAATGAGATACTTGGGCCATTTATACAATAGAAATTATGTACTTTACATACAATGCAAACTTGCACGTCTACATAAGTTCAAAGCTATATCCTGAATTATGTGTGTGGCTTGCATAAGGCATAAACATTATTTTTCTGTTCACAAGGGTTTCCCTGCTTTAGACTACTTAAATCTCTATCAAAAAAGATGGAAAACAACAGTGCGGCATGCAACAACAGAACATTTAGGCATTTATCTTTTGGAATTATGATTAGGAAGTATGTCCTTGCAGTTTGCTGATGTGTGTACAGTAGCCAAAAGTGACCTTAGATTTTAGGTTAAAATTTTATTGACAGGGCCCACTTTCCATTAACCAGCAGCATTGGCCCAGGTGGCAGTGTTAAATTTGAACCTTTTAATCACTTCATGTCACTTACATCAATATTATAGCCATAGTTCCTCTGCCTGGATGCTGCCTCAAAATCTGCCTTCAAAGCTGCTGAATGAATTTTAAGACAATCCCCAATGTCCATTTTCTAAAAGGTGTAAAGAATAACATATTACTTGATGCAAATAATTCACTGACAAGCATTACAGCTCCTAACTTCAATAGGCAGTCGGGTTAAAGGTAACTTTGCCCCGCATAATTCCCTCGTTGGTTTTACCAATAGACATTTACCAAGAGCAACAGAGGGTATGCCTATTCATAAGATTTTTCAAGGGCAGGTATAGCACGCCATCACTCCAGAGTTCCCAAGAAGAAAAGCTGCTGGTTTGATTTTACAGTGAAACCCTGTTTGCAAACACCAAGTTAACTCATACAAAAGATCACTTACTGTGTTGTTAAACAATTCATGAGGACATAAACCCATGAGGTAACTCTTGCAGACATTTTCATCTGTGAACTTGATATCATTTGCTGGTCGCTCGCCTTCAAAATACATCATTGACTTAGACATTTAAACTTGAATTTCATCATGTAAATCAAAATAAGAGTTATTGGTCAGTATTAAGTTGGGTTTCTGTTTACAGAGAATCAAAATTGGTTCAAACCAATTGCAGTTTATTCCAGTTTTGATCTGGTTCAACTGTTGCCAAGGTGAAGCTGGGGATCAAGTTGTTGAGCACAGAATGCTAAAGAGAGTTGAAGGTTTTATCCTCTTTACTGGTTTAATGTGATAAAAAGAATAAAAATAATAATTTTGAATGCATTATAATAATAAGGACAAAAGATGAGGAAATAAATAAAAAAGGTCAGAGAAATCAAGTAAAATTAAACCATACTAGACACAAATATAAGTAAATAATTGAATGTCTCCTGAACTGAAGCAAGTTCTTGTATTACCACCTTGCTTTCAACATCTTTTTAAATACCACACTTATGAGATTTACTTATGAGAAAAACTCACCATTCTTCTGATGAATGAAGGACTTACTGACCATTCTTCAAAATCTTACTTCATTGATAATACTAGATAATGGTTGGTTATCACTCAAACAAGCAGCACCATTATTGTTCAACAAATACAAAATTACAGCAGATACTGTAGAGTACAAAAGACAAAAAACTCCCAGAAGTTGCACTTTTCATTGCTCTGAAGTGCAAGATGCCTTGCTTCTGAGTTAATACATTTTCAAACCAGAGACACTTTATTTTTTAATGGAAAATATCATTTTTGTTTTAGTTGTTTCAGGGACTATCAATTAATAGAGAATTTTATGTTCCAAACACAAGAGTATATTCACGCATATATTCAAGATCAATCATTAATTTTATTTGATTAACCAAAGTCCCAAGGGCAAAGCTGAATCCCAGAGGATCATGGCAGATCCAAATGGGTCATAATGGAACTTAAAGGATCATGATGAACCATACAGGATTATGTACCTGAATCTCCAAAAGGTCATCATGGATTAATCAGATCACAATATGATCTTTACGGCAGAGTCTGTTATTGCTTTGAAAATTTTAGATTAGCTGAGACTTTAAGAAGTTGATAGCTCTTAAACCAAGGCTTTTTTTTTCACTACCTGGTTTCAGGATGGGAAGTTCGTAATGCTTATCCCAGAACAAGAAGTTTGCGATGTTTGCTACTTACGGTCACCTACTTACGCATCTTGAAGCTTGAATTGTAAATACAAGAAGTAGACAAGTATTACAAGGAAGTTGATTTTCTGCCATTCTTTAGAAAAGCATCAAACAGGGTAGCATTAAAAAAGGTAATCTCTTAGAGGATCTAGATTTCTAGTAATCATTTTATGAAAACATACACATACCTGGTACATACATCACTTAATTATACTGATAAAAAAAATATGGTTAACATAGGTAAAAAAGAATTCATATCAATCTTTATGAACAAAGAAACAGTTGCTGAAATCCATACATTGCATTTCCAAGAATACTCATTAGGATTTTCCACAACATCTTGGGACAAATGGGAATACTAATCTTCTTATGAAAATATTATGCAGTACTATATTTTTAGCCTTGTATAAGAAAAAGCATATACATTTCTCTGCTTTGTTTTAAATGTAAAACAATCTAAGTTACAAACATTCCACCATTTCTGATAATTATAAACTGTAATTTTATGCAACCTGAAAACAAATCTCACACTTTGTAAGTGAAAACAAGTGTTTGTGTAGCTCATAATTCATAAAATGGAGGTATACTTCAACAAAGGGAAAAGGGGATGCTATAACAACTCCCTTCAGGGATCAAGGGAAACCCCACTGTTTTTCTAGGAAATTTGGCACAGGCTTCATTCACATATTTTCTACATTCTGAGAATAAATTTCAAATAGAATTTAAATATTGGATATCCTTCAAGTATAAAGCCATCCAGTAAATGCTGTATGTTTACACATGTAATACCACTTGTCTTTATTTTCAGTGGTATCAAATCTGAAGTAATTATAACTGTAAAGGTGCTACTGGGACTTTGAATGGCAAACCTTCATGAGTTTTGAAAAGATGAACAAACACTGTTTAATGTTCATTTACATCATGTGGTATATAGATCCTGTGGATCTTTTATTGATAATTATTTTTTATGCAGTACCAGTAGCTAAGAGTGAAACTTCTTTCTACAAATCTTTTATCATCTGGCAAATCACAAAAGAGAACTTTGTTGTGACTTGGAACATGAAAATAATTTCAGCACCATGTAATAACATTTGATAATTCTCCAAAATATCTGCCACACTGCCAGGACTGTTCTTCAAAACACCAGACAGGTATATTGGAAAGTAAAATTAACCAGTAATAACCAATTTACCAGTAATAACCTTTGAAACAGTAAACTATGAATGGCAATAGGATTCAGTTTGAAACATCAGCTAGTATCCTTAGCACTAACTTTAAACTTCTCACCACACTGATGGAGGCACATTTTGTTATATCACCAAGGGCAGTGATTTAGGAATGAAGCCTGGGGGGATCTAACAAAAACTTTCAAAAACTGCACCAGAATATGGTAAAAGCCTTACGATGCAGATGATACTCGACACTAAACACCCCGAAAGAATTTTTTTCTAACCCACCTCAAACAATGTAAGAGCTGCTCGACTATCTCTTCCCCTGTCTCAAGTGTCAGCTGAACTCTAAGACGTCACAGACAGCTATCAAGATGTTTTCATATTTGAAGGGAACAAGATCTCCTGCAGCATATTTTCAAATAATTTCAACAAATACTCGTGAATTTTACACCATTTTACAATTTCACTGATGAATCTTTTTTGTCAGGTTTTCGACGGGATTATACCCTATTTAATTATTATGGTTTATCGCGTTTATGATTATGAAAATGGTGGATTTTTTGTCTAGGAAGTTTTTTGTTCTACACTTTCAAGACAATGTGCAGTATTCTTTTACCAAGGGCTTTTCATTTGTTACAAACCTACCGTCACGACTAGTGCCCATCAATTCGTCCAAAATCTTCTTCATCTGCTCCTGAGCCGTCATTTTCGCGTTCGATGAGTTTCGTTTATCCTAAAACCTTTGAATTACTTTCTCAGCAACAAATACTGAAACCACAGATGGTGATTAATCTCTTGTGTGACTAAAAGCCATCGTGGCTTTATGGGAAACTTGTCTTCGGTATTACTTCGTAAACAGGTCGTAACATATACTAATGTTTTTAATGAAGGCAATTATTGAATTTCAACGATGAATATTTCTGGTTACTTATTCAACTAGTTTTTAAAGATCAAATCTGATCAGAATCTCACGGTCGATAGAAAATATTAAATTGCTGAAACACTTTTAGTTGTAATTACCGGGTTTACGTCGATTTCCCGAATACGTTCCGAAGCACTTACGAATAGTCCTCATATCCCTTTTCCCTTGGATCAACATGGCGACGTAAGCAAGTAACTGAGAATCATTGCAAGAAAAGCTTCTCTATTTGGCGATGATGGATGGAGAAGAACGCTTAAATGGAATCACTGGTATCAGTAACTGGGAAGAACAATGTGTGGATTCAGTTGAATGTGATTTTAATGACTTAGAAGAAAAACTCTCTGTGGACAGAGAACAAAATTCTCAACGACTATGGTTGTCTTTTCAAAATGCCGCAAACGCCGTAGCCCAATTGTTCAAAGGTAGTTAAACACTTTCTTATTGAAACAAGCCAATTAAAAACTAGTTCAATGACTTCGGAAGACTTATATTCTAAACATTCTCGGATAACTTTCGTATTTTTTCTTGCGCCTTCAAGAGCGTGGTCATCTTCCTGGTTCTTCTCTTTGGGCCCCTTTTCAAGAAACAGCGAACTTAGTGACGATTCTTTACAAAGGTACCGTGTTCTCGGTTACGTGACTATGTACAAATTCACATTATTCTAGCAATAGGATAGTGTTGTATTGTGTTGCTAAGTTATTGACAAAACAAAATTGTTGCATGTTTTGAATCGCTCCGTTTGAATTTCTCGCAGCTACGGTGGATAAAATTTCACGAGATTAGTTTGATTAATGAATAGGCAAGGGTTATGTCTGGCACTAAAACAACTCCCGAGTTTGAAACCCTCGTGTCGTTAATGTTGATCGTCTAAAAGTCTGAACAGTGCAATAAAGTACTTGCATGTAAACAACAACTAATAGAATGACCGTAGCTAATGTCAAGGTTGACTGGGTATGTTAACAACCCATCCCCTGAGATATGATTAACAACTTGGCCCAATATCAAGACAGAACAAGCTTAAGGTAGATGAATGATCTTCAAGCTTGATACTCAGAAAATGATTTCTGAGCCCCAGATGGTCATCAGAAGGTTACAGGTTTGATCTCTGTCTGCGGCTCAGAAATCATTTTCTGAGTATTGAGCTTGAAGATCATTCATCTACCTTAATATATCCAAGCTCTCATGTTTCTCAAACATTAAACCGTACAGAACAAGCTTGTTTGACATAGTTATTGAATACCTGTCTACTTTCATGGTAATTTTATAATATAAAAATATACAAGGCGATACAGTCTTGCCCATTTAATTTAGGGTTAAATAGTCTCTTAAGAGTTTGTAAGTGGATGGTTTTATTTTTATGGTTTCTATCCATATTTAAAGCTTGGTACAACCAGGGAAGCCTGTGATTTAAATCCCAGTTAAATGTTAGATTTTTAAATAGTCTTCTGGGCTTGTGCCTTTGAAGAGCAGTTGTTTAGCTTAATTTCTACTCACCAAAATAGTTCTTGCAGCATCAGGGACAGTGGCAAGGAAACAAAAAGCTGTGGGTGCCAGTAACCATAAACCACAACCAGCTGACAACTTCAAGAAATATAAAATACAACAGATTCCATAAAATAACATCTTGTGAACTCAAAATTCAGGTTAGAGCAAAACAAATGCAAGACTGTAATATTTCAACTTTGTTGCAAAGTCATCATTAGACAGAATGAAGATGACTTTGCAATAAAGTTGAAATATTACGGTCTCACTTCTGTCTTGCTATAACTTGAATTTTGAGTTTACAAATGCTATTTTTTTGAATTTGTTTTGTTTTACATTTCTAGTGACCATCATAACCTTTTTTGCTGTCTGATGGATGACTCTAGTATATCATAAGACCTTCCAAAACTTAAAAGCAGTAGGGCAATTTCTTTAAATTAGAAAATAAGTTGCAGCAAACATAGGCCAAGGCTAAAATAGATGTGGAACAGATGTATCAGTTGACCCATGATGAATTTGTTTGCAACTAAAATTAGTCAAAGCTAATTAAAGTCTTATGCTACATTCTCATGCTCTCCCTAAGACAGCAACTGAAACAGGTTATAGTTCAGTTTTGAAAACGGGTTATCTTTATGATTTTATTTCAATGTAAAAACATTTAAAAATAAAACCCTTCAGAGTGTTCCAGCTAGGTCTAAATGAAAGGATGCACTGCCCTTCCATTTTCATGACCACCCTCTCATTTTGCTTAGTACCTTGTGATTTTTTCCCCCTCCCTCTCATTTTCTCATCATCACCATACAGTCAGCAGCATAGAAAGCATGTTGTTATGGTTAAGCATCACAAGAAGCCAACAAAATCTGTTGTCTGGGTCAAAAAACATATATATGTTCTATGTTTACCTGACAGACGTGAATGAAAACATCTTTGATTGAAAATTAATAGTATCGATACCTTTGAAAAGAAAGTTCAATATATTGGTTAAGTGGTGTGGCTCATTGGGAGCTTGTCCTGCTAAGAAATTATCACAAGAATAGTTGTGGCCTTGATATGTAAGTTTCCCACCCTCTCAATTTCTCAACTTAGCTAGAACACTGTTTCATTACCACTCTGATGGAAGGCTTTTACTCAAAATGTTAGCCCTGTCTCAGTATTTAAGATGCAAGGTCTTTTGTGTGTGTTTGTTTGTTCTTATTTTTTTGTATTTCAATTGTGTGTGTAATTTATGGTTTACAGATAGTGTAGATGTTCAGAAAAGAAACTTTGATGCTGGCTACCAGCTGGGGCACAAAAAACGTAACCGTGAAGTAATTGCATGGGCAAAAAAGAAAAAGCGTGCTATTCGACGAGATGAACTTTTATCATATCTGAGTGGACATTCCCCTCCAAGATATCAGCTTGTAGATGCATTGGATGACAGAGCCAGTGAGGACATTGGTGTTCAATGTACTGGCCCATTCAGTCTTACTAGTTCTTTTAATAATCCATTCTTACCTTCTGGAGTTAGTGTGCCAGCTATGAACTTCTCTGGGTGGAACAAGAGACGCAACTCCCATCATGAGAACTTTGGCAGTGAGTCAGAAAACAGAGAAAACTTTAAGGAAACTCGCAAACGGTCACTCTCCAATCAGGATGTCATGATGGACTCAGTTGGGCATAAGAAATGCCGGTTCCCATAGGGATGGTTTGGTTTTTTGGAATCCTACAGACTAGTCTAAATGATGCCAGGATTTATGCAGTTCCAGCAGTGTCATCTGATACCTTTGTGGGATAAAAATTTAAATATTTTCAAATATAAGAATGTATATGAGAAAAAACTAAGAGCTTTATGTAATGAAGTGTTTTCTCTGTGAATTTGTGTGAAGTGTGTGTTGTAGATGAGAATTATTTTGTGATGTCAATAGTATGGTGATCAAACCAAGTCGGTTTGGTAAAAACAAAACAAAAAAGCACTCAAATAACAAGTACAACCTTCTCTGGTTGTTGTAATTCATATCCTTACACTGTATTAAGGATTTCATTTTTTATATTTGTTGTAAATTCTCATGGTCAAGTGTTGTAAAATGTTTCATGTGATGTCTTCATAAAAAGTGAGCAGAAATGTTTATGAATTTTCTGGCAATGTTGTAATGGTGAGAGTATCTCAGTAAATGTCAAGATACTTTTGAAGATGTGACTTCAAGCAGTTATGGCCCAGGTTGATGTATTTTGGTCTTCATGGTCAAGTATTGTCCATGAGTAGATGTCCAAACAAATCCGCAATATTTGGGCAACAAATGACTGAGGTTTGGTTTAGGGCATTGTGGGTATAAATCCCTATGTAGCATCTTGCAATCCTATCACCACCTCAGAGTCTGTCTATTTCAGTCACTGTAATCTCCTTTACTTTTGCAGCTATTATATGCTTCTTAGGTTGGGTGTTCTTGATGTGTCTGTAAAAAGCTTGTTTATATGATTGTGGTGTTTTTAGTATTTTGCTATATGAGCAGTGTAAAATTGTAAACTTATTTCTGACATGCTTTCATAGTATCTTTAAAGCAGAGATCATGGTACTTCTGTGGTTTTGAATGCATGCTGCTTTTGTTGTTTTGTCAGGGAACTTATGATGCATCACAGAAGTAAAGTTTTCAGAAGTGTAAGTGCCTGTAATCTGACATCTTGTGGCTTTATTGTTTAATGGTAAGGATCCCACTGCAGTCCTAATTATTACTATTCAAAAGCAAACCCTAATCTATAAACTTTAGAAGTAATGACAATATGTAAAAGTGACCATGGAAGCCATTTAGGGGCACAAGGTTCATGTGGACTTGTGCAAAAGGTTTTGAAAAAAGATCTGATTTTGCTGTGGTTTGTTGCATCTAGAACTCCCTCTTAGTACTTGCCTGTACTAAGGACTGTATTGGTTTTAATACCAGATTAACCATCACAACTCTACAATACGTCGATGTCAAGTTGGCCTGTGTTTCATCTTTTATAGATGCTTCTCACAAATCAACATATCTGTCAAGTCAGGTAATTCTGTACTCCATAGTGTGCCTCCTATGTTAAACTCATTAAGGGCAGGGCCCATCCCCTTGATGAGTAAAATTGTCTGGCGTTAGAGTAAAATTCTAGAGTGTACCCTTGCCCCTTCATGGGTTAATATCACAATATCTGGTTAAGAGCAAATATATAAAAAATAACCATGGAAAAAAAGGAGACATGTATCTTTTGAAAATTCTTATAGTTTTACTAGTTTCGACATAAAGAAGCAGCATTTAATAACCAGCAAAACATAGTTCATGCAAAGTCTAGTTTCTGTTTTGAATAGTACTGGGTGCATGAAGTGTTGATTCTTGACTTCAATCACAAGGCATTTTTTGCACCTTCATGTTTGGACTGGATAACTTGGACCATTCCTTGTTTCAGGTAAGTTGGTAAGAATTGTTATTGGCAGCAGTTTTATTCAATCTCGATTGTCCCACCGACAGCTTCAAGTTGTTTTTTAAACTTCTCAACTTCTTCTTTGCTAATGTTTTCTTTCAACACTTGAGGAACACTTTCCACAAATTTCTTGGCCTTAATATGACAGGAAAACAGCTGTAAGCAACAGTATCAGTAACATCGACAGTATTTTAAAGGGTTAAGAGTGTACTTTGGAATTTTATTCTGGCTAATGCTAGATCATTTTATTCCACAGAGTTTAAGTTAATGATATAGACCCCGTTTACATGATACCAGTACGAAACTGCACCGGTATCAAAATATCACGGTACAAACCTGTTCACATGATTACGGTTTCAAATTGTTACAGTTAGCATTACAGTTTCATGCTTTTTCATACCAGTACCATGTGAACGCAAGGCCTAACTGTAATAATTTCGTTATGGTTTCATTTCGCACCAGTATCGTGTGAATGGGGTCATAAATAATATTTAAATACCATTTTCATTTCCTAGTGGTCAAACTAGTTGTCAGGCAATATTTTTATACTTGTCTCTTCAAGTTACTGCATGAAACACTCCAATTTACTTAGATCACATCAGATTTTGCACACTTTAAACTATTTCCACCTTTACATTTATTTCTGAAACACACCTGGACAAGATTCATTCCCTCAACCAAATTCTTGACTTCCTTAATCAGCTTTACTTTTCCACTCTCATCAAATCCTGTCAGTTTAATTGTAAACTCTGTTTGTTCTTCTTTCTTTTCTTCTGGAGAGTCTCCCTTTGGAGAACAGAAATGAGAAGAATCATTAGGTCAGCAAGGTATCTGCTGTATGAGATGATGTAAAAAACATCAATAGAGGCAATTTAGAATTCCTGATATCTAAAATTCACAACAATTTAAACTTAACATGTAGGTTGAGTTTACAAAATTACCTAGCTTACCTAGGTCTAAGCCAGGCTGTAAAAATTCAAAGTTAATTCTCCACCAGAACATACCTGGTCAGCAGCTTGTGCAACAGGCATCGCACCCATAGCCATCATTGGAGTATCTGGTATTTTTAATCTTACCTGTCAAAATAAGTAAGTACCAGGACTTTTGGTAATATATTTTGGAAATCTCCTGGAAAGGGCTCAGGTATCCCGAAGGTGTGAGTTCCAATCCCAGTTGAGTCAACATTTTTCAGTGGACTTTGGCAATGTCAGATTATCATGAAGAATTTCTGTTCAAGGATGTTTGAGTTGGGTAGAAGGTATGAGCACAGGGACAGTTTTGGATATCTAAAGGACATCCTCAAATAAACAATATTTTACTATACATTCATACTGTCAACAATGTATTTTTTAAAAGAAGAGGGCACTTTCTTCTATACAAAGGGCAGTTCTACTCCTTTTGGCACGGGGGGGCACATATCCTTTGTGGTCTCAGGTGGAGTACAGTACTTCCTCAAAGTTTTTGGCTATAATTATTCAACAATTTATAATAATAATTAATAATTCATTCATTATTAGTACTGCAAGAAAATATGGTATTGCTCTCGCCATAGCAGCTGAATTTGCTTCGATGCACGTAGGATTGGATATTTAAAACGGGTAACCTAGATGTTCAAACCACTACAATTTTTACATGCAATCGCTGTTACTTCTTGACGTTTCAACCAAGTTCTTAAAAATTAAAGCAAATCCTGTTGTGAGAGTTAACGACTTCTACTTACCTTCAGCAGTTCGTTTAGTTCTGCAGTTTCAACGAGTGTCAGTCTGGAGATTTGGTCAACAATATTAACGATGTGTTCAGGATATTGTTTCGTGGCCTCTGCATCTGAATGTGGCGCGGGAATAGCCGAGGCAGACCTTGCTCGAGACAACCTTACACACCATTTACTCAGTTGCCTTGGACAACAGAACAAGTAAAAAAATACACGAGAACTATAATCTGGAACAGAATTCAAAATAAATAAAAAAAAAAATTACCGTGCAACTGACATCTGCCGGACGGTCGCCATCTTGGATTATAAGTGAAGAGGAGACATGAGGAGAATACAAGTACTCCAAGACCTCTTAGGACCTTTGAGATCCTCATATTTGGCATATTGTCCTCTGTAATCCAGGAAAAGAGAAAGAATCTTGTGATTCCCATGCGGTAATATTTCCAACGAAGTTGACAACTTCCGCATGAAAACTATTTACTTAAAATATGAAAAGTAATGACGTGTTATGCCTTCCACTAAAACTCTAGTAGATATGTCGTCGGAAACCACATCCTTGCTTAAGAGCCGGAGAGAGGTGAGCGCCAACTGTGTACGTATTGTGGAATTGGAGGTATATATTTTTACATGCTGCTGTAGAGGATTGCAGTTTCTGTTTATCACTTGCGACATTCAGTCATATAAGCAATTAATGACTAGGAACTGGCCACATTAATGCTGTTGTGGGACAGAGAGTAATACGTCTTTCAAATATCATTTCATGGCTATTCTTTAAAAACTCTTAAAATGCCCATAAACCCGAACCCTAGTCCTAATCCTAACCTTAACCCCAGCCCTAACCTTTGGCTTTATACACATTTTGGGATTTTTTAAAGAACTAAGAAACAATGGGGAGTGTGTGTGTGGGGGGGGGGGTGGGGGGCTATTGTAAACCTGATCTCTATCCCTGTTGATGTCTGCCTACCCTGCTCAGAAACTGGGAATTCTTTTCTGGATCGCCCTCTGCACAAACTAAAATAATTCAGGATTACATCCTGTGAGGATTTTTGGATTCTTCAGGAGCTACTTTGGTTGTGAAAATGAAACTCTTCAGGGATTAATGTTTATATCAGTAGATTATTTTATCAACTCCAGATCAGGACTTACTGAATCTTTGGAATGTAAAGACAAAAGGTTTGATGTTTCTTCAAAATTTATAGAAGTTATATGGGATGATGTTCCTCAAAGCCATCTGCTTTTGACAGGGCATATGGCTTCCAGGATTTATGGAGACTAGAGTTGAGGTATAAATTGAAAACACCCACTGTTTTGAAGAAATGAATTCCTTGGCTCAGAAGTGTTTACTCCATTATGCAGCAAACATTGCTGGCAGAATCAGGGGTCAAAGCCATGCGATTACTGTCCTCTAGTTGGGAACTCTTCCCTAACTGGGCTAGATTGCAGTTTAATGGACACAAGCAATTTCATAGTAAAAATATACAGATTGTCAAAATACCAAACATGAGTTTAGAGTTAAGTTTAGTTTTTGGATTAAAAAAAATCATTTTAAACAACATTTAGGTTTTGGGTTAGGGTTTGGGCTTGGTATTGAATAATATCCATTAAACAGTTTTAAAAATTATTGTGCTGGTTGTTTGGTAGATACAATCCACACCATGGCAAAATAGTGCATACTGTCAAATTAGAGTATCACACAGTAGTTTAGGATGCTGATTTGGGTTTGGGAGAAGATTAGTATGAATAAAATCATCTTGACTAATGTTTATGGTTTGGTTAGACTTTATTAAATAGAGTGTGGAATGAAATTAGTGTTGATAAGATAGTTTTTAATGTGTTAGTCATTGTCATTCTAATGCCAGCAAATTAACCTCCTCCAGACAGCTGAGTGATGTTATCAACTGTGTCTGCCAAAGTGAAGTCATCCCCTTATATTTTTCATACATTTGTAAGGTGTCAATCTATTCTGGATCTTTGGGCTCAACTGGTAGTTTGTCTTCAACTATAAGAAGAAGAAAACCAGGAAGTTTGCAAACAGTATCAGCAAAATATGAGGTAAGGAATTAGAAAGTTTGCAATGAAACTTAGTGGCTCTTTTTGATTAAGATTTTATTGAATCTTTTGACAAACTACATTTCTTGTTATCCATTCCCATCCATTCCACACCCCTTTAGACAGACATGTTATTAGCATCACGAGAAACACTTCCAGGATATAATGATTTTCATTTTGAGAGATATGTTCCTTTAGAGTCTGGATTATGAAGTACCCGAAAATCAACTATATATTGAAGAATACAAAGCCAGCACCCCTGGGGTAAGTCAACACAAATACCAAGCAAAGGACTTTTAAAAAGTTTTAACGTAAAATAGGATGCATAAGACTGTGTAAACCAAGATACTTTTTAAAATATGCAAAACTATGGTAACCATAACCCTAATGCAAGTTCTAACCATAAACCAAGCCCAAACCAGTATCATCCATTTTATATGTAGTAGGAAAAATATTTTGTGGAATGATATTTTACCCCAGGTGGAAAGCACAATTACAATATAAAGATCATATATATTTAAGAATTATAACATATGATTATAATATATTTAAGAATTCTGAGCTGGGCTCTGATCTTTATATTGCAATTGTGCTTTCCACCTGGAAAATCAATAGCCAAGATATTTTATCAAGAGATTTTAAGAGATTTTAAGAAATATGAAGATAAAATCTGCTACTGAAAATTTGTTTAAGTAGGAGATTTCCCACTGGTTCCCAGTTCATGGTCCTTATATATCCTTTAAATATTTTTGTATCCTCGAGTTTTGTAACAGTAGATGAGGAACTTTGTATGAACTATCAGTTTCATTAATAGTCCACTCTTTCTCTCATGTGTCCCTACAATTATAGGGAGTCATTTGGCACAGGGATATGTCCAGTTTCTTGATATCTTGGTTTCATTGCAGTTAAGGCAAATAGTCTCTAGAACATAGTAATTACAGTGTATGTCAATGTTGTGAGTAGTCATTATAAAACATTTACATGACTTGTGACTCTTAATTTTTCAAACCAACTTGCAGAATAAATTACTTTTTCTGACCAAGGAATCCTTTTTTAAACAGTTTCAAAAATTGAGAGTATCATGCCAGTATCCATAACTTAATTACTTTTGTGAGTATTTGGTGATCTGTTGTTGGAAACTGACAAACAGAAATTGTTTTGAAGTGATAAGAATGGCTGTGCTGCCAAAATGTTGGAGTCAATATAGCAACAGAAATATTTATCTTGTAATGGCCAGTTCCCCTTATTGCATCTGCTGAATCCAACTACCAGAACACTTTGTGGTTTTTTCATTTTCATGCACACACAGACTTCCCAAAGTGAATGGAAAGACGATCGTTCCTATTAACATTACAAACAAGATTTCAAAAGGCATTCTGGTAGTTGTATTCAGCAGATGAATTAGGGGAACTGGCTATTGGTTTATCATGCTGTCATCTGATTGGCATCCAACACTGCTCTTTTATGTGGTTTGTTTGATTTTGGATTGAAATGTAGTTGTTTTTTTTTTCTTTTTAGCAACTCATTAGAATTGATATATCAAGATGGGTGGTGATGTTGTTAACTGGCATGATGACGGCCTTAGTGGCTGTTTTTATTGACGTTTGTATTTCAAAATTAGCAGAACTAAAATTCAGCTGTCTGAGGCACTGTATCCTTTGATATTGCTGTGAAAGGAAGTCTACTTGAAGGAAAACACAGATGTCAATGTTAGCACTGTGCGACGATATTGTTAGAGAGTTGTAAGAAGTTATATGTGTTTGTTAATGTTTACTTTTTGGCCTCTGTTGTTGCTAAAAAAATCTGTTTAACCTTTAACCATCCAATATCCAGATTTTCATGTTTATATTGACCAACCTATAAAAATTCTGATCCCTTTTGGTCTGTGGATAGCAATAGATGTTGCAATGGTTGGAATTGCTTCAATTTTAGTTTCATATGGAGAGGTTTGTACTGAAAATATGTCAGATACTTATATGTGTTTCAGTTTGCATTTTGTTGTGGGAGTTTAATGTTATGAACAGGATGCATTGTGATTGTGACCCCACATTGGAGGTAGTGGGTGAATCTCAGGGAAGGCAAGTATTAAACAGTTTATCTTTCTGTCAGTCAAAAACAAGTTTACATCCTTGTTTTGATAATTACTCTGGGTTGGTGTTTTTTTAATTGATAAAAGGAACTTGTTTTTTTGGTGCTTTTAAAATTTTCATAATGGAAGACACAACTACTGTACAGGAACTCCATTGTCTAAAAATTTAAAACTATACTGAGTATTTATCTCAAAGGAAAAATGATACATGTTCACCCACAGTCTGATACTTGTCTTACCTGTTCAAAATCTTGAGATAGCCATTAGAAACACCATTAATGAAAGAGATATACCAAACAGAAGTATACATGAGTTGACATGTAGATGAAGTAAAAGGAATGATGTATATGTTGATACCTCATGTTAACTATTCAGAAGTTGAGAACATCAAATGTTCAATAGAAATGAATGATTAAGTTACATTGTTGCACCATTTTGACTATTCTGTTCTTATTTCTTTCCAGCCTGTTGCAGCGGGCAGTGGCATTCCAGTCATAAAGTGTTACCTTAATGGTGTAAAAATCCCTCATGTTGTAAGATTGAAGGTAAGCCAACCAGTTTATTAGTGAGTTCTCTTCCTAACAGTATTTCCTATCTTGTTAAGGATGTAGTAATACCCGCTCGCCCATCCACCCGTCTGTTCTTAACCCGGTGCGTTTGTCCTTCCGTCGCTGCGTTCACCGATCTGTCCACCTGTCCACCCATCTGTACGCACGTCCACTCATCTATGCATATGTCCACCCATCTATCCATATGTCCACCCATCTATCCATATGTCCACACGTCCACCCATCTGTCCACACGTCCACCCATCTGTCCACACGTCCACCCATCTATCCACACGTACATTCATCTATCCACACGTCCACCCATCTGTTCGCACATCCACCCATCTGTTGGCACATCCACACAACCACCCATCTATCCACACGTCCACTCTTCTATCCACACGTCCACTCTTCTGTCCACGCGTCCAACCATTCTTCCGTCTGTACGCCTGTCTATCTACCCGTTCGTCCGTCCGACCATCTGTCTTTCCGTTCGTCAGCTTGTGCGTCAGCTCGTCTGTCCGTGCGTCCATCCATCATTCCATCCGTCTGCTTGACCTTCCGCCTGTCCGTTTGCCTGTTCATGCGATCGTTCGTCTACTCGTCCACCCGCATTCCTGTGTATTTGTGCGTCTGTCTGCTTTCCTTTGCCTTCTTTCTTTCTTCATACGTCTTGCATGTGTGTGTCTGCTTGTCTATGTATCTGATGGTGAAAGTGATGACAGGGAGGTTTGTTCAAACAGTCAGTCAGCCATTTCATAGCTCTGTTAAAGTTTCCTTCCTGTTTCTCAGACGTTAGTTGTTAAAGCTGTGGGAGTGCTGTTTTCTGTGGCTGGAGGACTAGCTGTGGGAAAAGAAGGCCCCATGATCCATTCCGGAGCAGTTCTGGCAGCAGGGATATCTCAAGGGAGATCAATATTATTCCGTCGAGATTTCAAGCTGTTTGACACTTTTCGCACAGATCATGAAAAAAGAGACTTTGTATCAGGAGGCGCAGCAGCCGGAGTTTCCGCTGCATTTGGTGCACCAGTGGGTAGGTAGTCTAAAATGGATGTAACAGCCATTATAATACTAGAAGACTATTAAGCCGTCGAAGACGTTACTATTGCTACCGACGCCGTAACCGTCTAGCATATAAATACGCGGAAAAAAGCAGAGGTCTCAACTGTCTGGACGACAATGACGTTTCACTTCTCAGACGCAATAATCCTCTCAGATTAAGACATTGAAGATGAAAACGGGACATACCGAACTTGGGTGCACTTGGTCATTTTAACTAGGAAATCGTGTATTTAGTTTGTTCTTTTGTTGTTTTGTTTTTCGTATTTGTGCGAGCCGTATTTATATTAGAAGGACTGAACAGTCAGAAGGTTCGTTAAAAATGTACGGGTCTGATGTCTTTCATCTTTCGATATAAAAGAGCCAATTTAATGTTTGTTTGAGCACTTTTGATCTTTGACTAACCTCTCTGGATATGCCCATAGCATTGTTTCTTAATATCAACTTCCTCTTGTGTTTCACATCACCTTTCCATAACGAGCTCTCAAACGCTGTCAGAACTTTCAATGTCGATTAAAACAATACGCTGCCTGTTCTTTTGTTTACATGACTTTGCATTTTTAACATAATAATTTTATTATTTTTCTTCCATTAGGTGGAGTTCTGTTTAGTTTGGAGGAAGGTGCAAGCTTCTGGAATCAGTCACTAACGTGGCGGATTTTCTTTGCTTCAATCATCTCCACATTTAGCCTTAACTGGTTGCTTTCCATTTATAATGGACATAGTGGGGAGCTGTCTTACCCTGGCCTCATCAACTTTGGAACATTTTCAGTGAGTAATGAGTAATCTTAAAGTCAGGACTCGGTTTGCACGGAACACTTAATCACGTTTTGATTTCGCGTTTAATCATTTGGTAAAAATCTATCATTTGATTTTCTGATTAAGTTAACCTTTCAGTGCATAGGACCATACCATATATTATACATCTTACGCACTCAGTCCTTAAGGACTCGAATTACAAAAAACGTGGCGGCCATGTAACTGTACCTAACAAATTAAAATGATCATTTTTTTAAACACCACCAGCATCGTGGCTATGCCGCCAAGTGCATACGCTTTTGAAAAGCTAAAAACCCTCGTCCCGCTGTCCGTGCTGTTTTTTGACACTTTTCTCTATTCTGGCAACATCCCGCGAGTTTTGTTTGGCATTTCTTAAATGATATTACATATAAATAAGATTGTGAATTAGAAGTAAAGAATTGCGCACATTCTCTTTCAGGATCTGAACTACTCTGTTTGTGAAATTCCATTCTTACTTTTTATGGGCCTAATAGGTAAGTCTGTGTGTACTACAGGAACGTCAGAGTTACGACATATTTTTAGCACAACTACACCGAGCTGTCTCAATGTTATTTTCCTTTCTCTTCTTAGGTGGTTTGCTGGGAGCACTTTTTAATTTTATTAACCAAAAATTAACAATTTTTAGAATGAGGTAAAGTTGAGTCAGTGCTCTGTTTCAGTTTTCTTGTTTATGTTCTCCGTATTTAAAGCATAGCTTTTACCATTGAATGTTACGAAGTCCCCATCCTTAGGAAACTGCCAACAAAAAGACGCTCGTTATCGTTCTAGATATATAAAGGAAGCTTGGAAGAGAGTCTTGGAAGCCATAGTTGTTGCTGCTGTAACAACTTGTATCTCGTGTTATATGATCTACTATCATGACGAGTGTAGATCAAAAGGCGTAAACAACATTACTGATCCTTTGCAGGTATCTTGAAAAATTGCGCGCCTACGAAGATGCTCGCTAGTAAGCTTTCTTTTCCTGTTTGCCTGCTGCCTTCGGTTGGTTTATCTTGCATTGTCTTGCTTTGTCTTGATTTGTCTTTGTTTACTTCTCTTTGCTTACTTTTGCTTGCTTTGTCGTGCTCTGTCTTGCTTTGTCTGGCTTTTTCCTGCTTCGCTTGCCTTGTTTGCTTTATCTCGCTTTATCTTGCATTCTGTTGCATACTAGCTCGCTGGCTGACTGGCTAGCTTGCCTACTTGTAAGGCTCCATACCAACTTGTTTGTTTATTTTCTTATTTCTGTATATATTCATTGGTTCGTTAATTCAGTTATAGCCAAAATCTTTAACCAATCTGCCCAAACCCATTCGTGTTAATGCCTAAATACATTCCTATCAATCTACCAATACTGCTGTGTTCTCTTACTAAGACGCCTACACCCACATTACCTTCCAGCGTGAACACTAACCTCTCCTATCTTTTTCTTAAAAGTATCTATGCTGTATTGTTAAAATAAAGTTGTTTCGTTCGATTAAGTTCTTCTGTACAGATGGTGAATTCAGCGTTATGGGAACTCTGGTGTTCAAACGACCAGAACAAGCAATAAAGAATCTTTTCCATACTGAAACAGGTAAGTTCTTCCAATGATTCAAGTCTAATGTGGCGAATTTGGTGGTATTGAGAATCCTCTGGTAAAATGTCAGATCAGACTTTCAAGACCAGAGCTGTTTTAAACCACAGCATCAAGGATTGTGAGTTGGATAACCAAGTAACGTATTTAGTGGTTTGTGGGACTGGAATGACAAAGGTTGTGGGTGATTGAACTGGTAGAATGTTGACTGAGAGTACCGACTGAACCAGAACTAATGAATCAACATGATCACGTACCCGTTGTTCTGGCATTTCGTCTGAAGACTATGTTGTTATCATTTAAACCATGGTAAAATTAGTGGTCTTTTGGTGGTGGTCTTTTAACTCTGCAACGAATGCGTTCTGCTGCAATGTTTATTTTATCGTACTTTGTTTTATTTTTGATAGCCATGTACGACGCGAAAGTTCTTTTGCTCTTCTTTCCGATCTACTTTCTTCTGGCGACGTGGACATACGGGGTTTTTGTACCCAGTGGTTTGTTCGTACCGTGCATTCTGACCGGCGCTGCATGGGGAAGACTTTTTGCTGTCTGTCTCTCCAAATTTCTGCCAAACCAGTTTGTCGCTGATTCTGGATTGTATGCTGTTATTGGAGCTGCTGCGTTTTTGGGTAAAAAAAATAAAGGATAATACACTAACTCAGAGAGAACTATGAACGTTATTTCGAGTGGCGTTAGAGGAAATAGGAGGAAATTGATGAATGATAATAAACGCGAATGTCTGGCAAAAGTTTCTTTTTATACTAAGATTTTATCGCAGCCACTGAGTATTCTGATGAAATAAAAAACAACGGTAACTCCGAATATTGTCGATATATTTTGTATTAAGCATTATCTACCTTTCGACAAGGTTTTATTTTTTTGTTTTGTTTTACATCTTTATTTGGGAAAAACGTACTGAATACAAAATGCAAAACAAAATAAATATTCGATCCAACGGAAAATAAATCCCAAAAAGGCAAGGCACGAACGGAACAGAAAGTCCCATGCAAGGTGACAGCCAAAAATCAGAAATGTTAACGATGACTATAACCTTGTCGAAACGTCGATAAAGTTTAATTAACATATGTTGACAATATTCAGAGTTACCGTTGCTTTGTTGACTAATATTTCCTTCCTGTCTAGTCAAAATTCTGTACGTCGTTCCAAGCGCGCTAGTCAGTGACCCTCTGAATATGTTAAATCCTTTAACGTATAATCCTTTGAAGTCTTTTTTTTGTAACCGAATATGTCGATTTAAAATGAACTTCCAAATTCAACCTTTGCTGTTCTCTTTTCCTCTAGGAGGTGTAGTTCGCATGACAATCAGTCTGACTGTAATTTTAGTGGAAGCCACGCGGAACATTACCTATGGTTTACCCATGATGTTGGTGATTATGGTCGCGAAGTGGGTTGGAGATCTCTTTAATGAGGTAAGATGTCCACCTCGTACCCAAGATCTTTTCTCCGCTCCTCTTTTCGCCAGGAAGACACCCTGGTCTTGGCTAGTCATGTGGCGCTCAGAATCTAGGTGCCTCGAAAAAAGAGTGCCTTAGGGGAAATTTAACTTGTTGACCCCCCCGTCACATTATCAACTCAAAAAGTGCAAATGATGCCAACGACGATGTAATTTAAATACAATTTAGATTTAAAATTCATTTAATCTCTATTTAATATTTATGTAAAATTTTTTAACATTACAATTTCCCCCCCTCCCCCTCCCGTTATTTTGGTACCCAGGTGTAATTTGCGCGGGCCAACCTCAGCTACGTGAAAAACGTTACTCAAATTCTTAGTCATACTGGCATGCAGTCATCGCCAGCAAGGGCCTTAGGGTGGTCAAAATGTCAAATTTAAAATGGTTACATTCGGTTTTTTCTTTGATTTGTAAAAAGCCAAAAAGGAGCATTGCGCTGCTGAAAGTTGAGAGAGAATATGCCGACGTTTCTCTTCAACGAAGAGTCTTCACTCCAAGCGTCATTACAAGATTAGAAAGTTCCCTGTCTCTTTTGGCTTTTCACATGTAGTTAGTAAGTTAGTAAGTAAGTGAGTAAGTAAGTAAATAAGTAAGTAAGTAAGTGAGTAAGTAAGTAAAACTTTATTTAAACACGCTAGCCCCATTCAGATTAAATTGGTTTCCAAGAGGGGCGTGCAATATATACAAATAATTTCATTAAATAACCAAAGACAAATAGCAAGTTATACACACGATGTTTAGCTAAATTTGAAGATTAACTTCAGTGAAATATTACCCCAGACTGATAAAGGAAATACCTTTCATAAAAGAGCTCAAGGATTGAATACCTTTGGTTTCATCGGGTAGGCTATTCCATATTTTAGTTCAACACTGCCTACGGAGCGGTCTACTTTTATATCTTTGTTTCCTTTGGTTTGTTATTCTATTCTGTTCATTTCACATACTTTCCACTATTTTCAGGGTCTCTATGATATTCACATAAGGCTCGCTCGAGTTCCAATCTTAGGCTGGGATCCTCCACAAATGGCAGTCGACCTAAACGCGCGGTGAGTTCACAGGAGAGTCGTGTGGCTCGTTTGCCATAATACGCCTTCACAGTTTTAACCTTTCCTGTTTCAAGAGGTCTTCTCTCCAGAAAGCCTGCCGCACACTGGCCGGCTTTTTATCGGGAAACGATCGGGGACGACCGTACTTGAGCAGATTAAATCTGACAAGATGTGTAGAAATCTAACATGTTTGATTTGTCGTACAGTTGTCGTGAACAGCCGCACATTGACCGATATCTTGTCACCCGACAGGATTTCGACGAAACATTGGCTAGTGTGTGGCGCGCGGGCTTTACCCTCTTCAAGTTAAAGCCGCAAAGTACTTACCTCCGCAAAACCGTTTTTGAAATTCTATCGGTGCACCTAATTTTATTCAAATTCGTTTCGTTCAGGTATATAATGAACAAACCGGTGGTCTGCATGAACTTAGTGGAAAATGTAAGTTCTTTTACACGTAACGTATCATCAAGGGTTGTCTAAAAGTCTGTAATTGCAATCGAAACTATGCAGAAAAACGCAACCTTTTGAAAAATCATTGTCCGTGATAAGATAATTGGATTGTCATCTCCGCTCGTATGCGTCGGATCGTTTTCGTCGGCTCGATTCTTTCGTTACAGCAGATTTTGGATATTGGCGGAGTTTATTCCTCAAAGGTCTGGAAGATGTCAAATGTCGGATTTCTGGTATTTATATTGTGGCAAAGGCCAGCTATAAATCAAATTTAATTTCAACTTCATCCCTTACCTAATATTAAACAAAAAACCAGATATTGCTCACGTTAAAATTGTTCCAGTCCAGATATATAAATAACTACAATTTGATCTGGGTTCAAGTTAAAAAAAAGCAATATACTTCTTATTTTTAGCAAGCCTTGCCTTTGCCTGGGCATTTGTTTCTGCTATTTCGAATTTTACGCCATATTGACCCAGCCCTTGACAAATGGTCCAGGACACGATCTGGGAAACCAGGTTTTGAGAACGATGGACAATGCTTGTTGGATGAACCATGCGCGTTCTAATAGACAGTGCAATACCACCTTTAACCTTGACGGCGATAATAACGTCCATTTTGTCTTCCAGGTTGGCAGAGTTATCGACATTCTTAAAAGTACAACGCATAATGGCTTCCCGATTGTGGAATGTTTACCGCAGGTATCATAATCATGACTGTTTCTTAAACTAGCTTGAAAACTTTACTTTGATAAGTTGTGATGTAACTGTTGTATAGGCTTAGGGATTATTATTGGTTACCTCTCATTCTGTTGTGATGTCGATAACGAAATGCAAGATCTTATTAAATATTATGTATTTACTCTCCTATGTACGAATCAATGGCTCTTCTTAAGATTTTATGCTGGGCACTTTTCTTAATTTTCAAGGAAGATGAATGATGTAATGTTGGAAGTATAACTAGTCAATCTTATACTAAGTGCATTTCCTTTCGTTTTTTAATGGGAAAAGGTTAACATTTTCTCATTGATACGTCTCCCTTTGACGAATAAATTCGTATGGCCTTCGTCAACATAAACCAATAGAAGTCATATTTTGAACGAGGTAAAAAGTTGAAAGGTTGATAACTACTGTGACTGATCCCAAAGAATTCCAACGTTTCGAGCAAAGGCTCTTTGTCAGAGAAAGAAAATGTTCAGAATACGTTTCTTTCTCTGACGAAGGACCTTTGCTCGAAACGTTGAAATTCTTTGAGATCAGTTACGGCAGTTATCAACCTTTTAACTTTACCTCATTTATCACTGTCTACGCAGTATTCTATTCTCTTACATCATTGATTGGATTATTTGGAACATATTTGCTCCGGCTCATGGTCAACAGTGGTCAACCCGAGGTTACGTACACCCAAGTAACATGTGCCCTACATAGTCGGACTTGTTGATTGTGTTACATCCACTCCATGCAGGAAGAATCGTTGTTCAACGACAAAATTTATAAATATTTTAATTTTTTCAGGACGAAGAATCAAATAATAGAATTTTTGGAGCCTTTCGTGGTGTCATTTTGAGATCACAACTCATTGTATTGTTGAAACACAAGGTGATTTGATTTAACGTGTCATTTAATTTCGCATGTATTTTTTTCGCTCTGAAAAAGAACAACTTCTATTCTGTTGAAGTCTCTCACAAAGTTTTTGCTAGGTTTTATATTCTGTAAAGTCCCCTGGACGTATCATGACATCACTTTGACAATTATTTTGTTAGGTATTTTTTGAAATCGACAAACAGCCCGCTCAACATCAGCTGACAATGAAAGACTTCCGAGATGCCTACCCTCGCTTTCAACCAGTTAGAGTAAGTGATATCATAGTTTACCCTATCCTGGTCTTCTGTCTTATTTTCCACATCTAATTTCATCTCTTCTTATATCGTCCTATCTTATCCCATAATATCCTATCGACCTCATCCTATCCCACCTCATCCCATTTTATCCCATCCCATCCCCACCTCATCCTAACCTTCACCTCATCCTAACCTTCACCTCATCCTAACCTTCACCTCATCCTAACCTTCACCTCATCCTAACCTTCACCTCATCCTAACCTTCACCTCATCCTAACCTTCACCTCATCCCATCTCACTCCAGCTATATCATTCTACACTACCTCATCCCGTCTCACTCTATCCCATATCATCCCCATTCTATCCCATCCCATATCATTCCACCGTCCAGCTACCTAAATATCCCTGTTTCCCCCACTTACTCCATCTTATCCTTGCTTTATCGATTCGTATCCTATCCTCTCCTCTGTCACTGCATTTTCATTGTATTTTACCTCGTCCTATTTCGTACGTTCTTTTGTCATCCCAACTAGCCTCATGGTATCCAACCCTTTGACTCAATCCCATCCAACGAACAAAATTATCCTATCTTATTCTTTCGTTGTTTTTTTCCAGACCATTCGTGTTTCTCCACTCGAAAAAGAATGTTTCCTGGACCTTCAACCTTTCATGAACGCCATGCCCTATACAGTTCACGAGGTTTGGGACCTTTAGTTTTGCAACGACATTTCTCGTCGATATTCATGATAACATGACCCTGGTTCGTGATTTATGATTTGATGTGTTTTTAGGAGTCCTCTCTTTCACGAGTTTTCCACTTATTTCGTGCTCTGGGGTTGCGTCATCTTGTCGTGGTCGACCATCACAACCAGGTTGGTCATTGTTAGCTATCTTCTTCTTCTTCTTTGCCTACACCTTATCCCCTACTTGGGGGTAGGTGGCCATGATCCCTCTTCTCCATTTATTGCTGTCCTGGGCATCTTGCTCTTTAAGGCCCAGTTCCTCCATTCTTTCTCTCAATCCGTCTTTCCATCTTTTTAGTTGTCGTCCTCTACTCCTCTTACCCTTAATAGGTTCTTTCCACGCCTGGCGTACTACGTCATCCTCATTTTTTCTCAGTAAATGTCCATACCAGCGGAGTTTATTGCGTTCCACAATCCATTGTTAGCTATCTGTTTGGAATCAAACTTACTTAATCCGAGGAAAATGAATAGCAGGTGGCAACGTGCATGGAAACGTAAATTTACGAGTGCTGGTCGTGCAGTAGTGGTGCAAAGTTGAAGTCAATTCCTACCATTGAACTGTAAAAATACTGGACCGATAGCTCCAAACTACATTTTAAGGCAAACATGGAGACTGACATGTAGGTCATTTTGCAGGTCATCCCAGTCCCCTACGCGATAAAACACGTAACCTATTGCGAAAAACTTTACCTAAATTTCGGATTTTTTGACAGTTTTTTATCCTTAGTAAGTAGAGGACAATGTCGGTAGGACTGCATATTTGTCAGAATTAACTGTCAATGAAAAGTAAAGGTTCGATACAACTTTTCCCCACGCGTGTTTTTGACCTACATGGCTGCCCCCATGTCGGCTTCATTTAATAGTAAGGCCCGGAACAATGAGGTATCGTTCCAGTCTTTTTAGAGTTCAATGATTCCTACTAAGACTAGTCGTTTACCTTGGTCACATGTGGGAAGGACATTGTCCATTATGACTCTTCCAACCACCGTAGGTTTTCTCCGGGACATCCGGTTTCCTCCCGAGATAACACTAGACACACAAGGGATGGCCCTTATCGGATCTCTGAGGAGAAGATCGTAGTTATAACTGATAGGATAATCTAGTATAGATTAAAGTAACTACTTAAAGGTATTGTTTTTGTCATGTTGAGGCCGAACTTTCTGCTTGCATTTCATGTATTATAATTCATTCTTCGTGTTTTGTGCATCATGTTTCGTATTTACTTTATGTTTTGTGGTTCGTGTTTAATGTTTTGTATTTCGTGTTATATGCTTCGTGCTTCATCTTTAATGCTTCGTGTTTAGTACTTTGTGATTTGTGTCTCATATTCTTTACTTTGCATGGAGTTCTTCGTGTTTTGTTCTTTTTACCTTGTGCTTCGGGCTACGTTCTTCCTATTTCGTGCTTCGTATTTCGTCCTTTGTGCAACATACTTCGTTTGTCATGCTTCGATTTTTTCGTGCTTCGGTCTGCAACTTTATTCTGCATGGTTTTTGCTTCGAGTATTGTACTTGGTGCTCCGTTATTCGTGCTTTTTCCCTCTTGATAGTATGCATGAAAACCTTTCTCGATTCTCATTGGCTTAGAGCAGTGCAATTTCAAGGTAACACAGTGCCGAAAAAAGGTGACACAGTAATTTGTACTAAATTACCTTTTTTCTACTGTATCACTTTTTTCATGTAAATTATTAATTGATAATGGCATGATTTCTTGTGCAATATGGAAAAACACCCACTCGTAATTTTTTAAAGATCTCAAATAACACTTGTCCTTCAGATTCATGTTATTTTGACAGTCTTTGAAAATCTCACTCGTGCGTGTTTTTCCAAATTGCACCCAAAGCCAGGTTGTTACCTATACTAATTTAACACCATGCTAACCAAGACGACAGCTTAGCTCACTTAGTTCCAATTCTTTTTCGTTGTCAAGTTTTTGTTCATTACCGAAACAGTTAAATATTTTTATTCTGAACAACTGAAAAGTGCCTAATGCATTATTCCTGCAGGTCGTCGGAATCGTAACTCGTAAAGATCTCGCAAGATATCGTCAGTGGAGCCATTTGGGTAGAACGAGGTTGGAGGAAATTACCATCCTCGACGGCGATACGTCTTCAGATGAGTAGAGAAGGGCAGATATAGCGCTTGCGGGAGTGTTTTTATAGGAAGAGCACTCAACATCATTCTGAACGTCATTGAAAACCCCAACGGGGGTTCCCATGCAAGGATCCTACCGGGGTAAAAATAGCAACTGCTCCTCACCCTCCTCTTACAATGTGAAAGTCAATTTTTAAAAAGTGTGATGCAAATTATTGGGTTTTTTATGCTTTGATTCCCTATCGAAAACGTTTCTACCAGTCCAGTAGTGTGAGATGACTCATTTAAATATTCAAAACTCGTCCCCCAAAATCTGTTCTGAATGTTGCTCAATCCCCTAAAATTTACTACTGCCCTGTGAAGGTCCCCCTCAGTAGAAATGTCCCAGTTACGCCAGGGGTAGTATGATAGAATGTTAACTCGAACAGCTAGATATTGAGTTCTACCCAAGAGTAGAAATTAATTATTGTCATAAGATTTACAGTTAAATGCTTTATTTTTTTATCTTAACTTTTTACACCTCAGATTTTTTCCAATTTTCGAACATCATTTCCTTTTAAATCGAAGTTAGATTTTTGAGTTCATTTGTGTTGTACATGAAGTGAATTTAACAGACAGCAATGGGATTAGAAGTACTATGAAATGTAATAGTTTTCAAATTTGAGAGTTATAAATTAATCAGGTCATTGGTGTCACTTTGAAATCTGGTCTTCATAGTTTTTTGCGTCGCCTGGTTTGTCGTACAGATCTGACAAACTAGGACAATGTCGTGAATAAGGCTCTACATGCTCGTTACAGAACGAAACTTGCTTCGTCGGAAACATGCAGTGCCATGAATGTTTCCGAATTTTGTTAGAACATTTTCGTTTCGTAATGCAAGATTTTGACGTGCAACTGGCGTTTCGGGTGACATCGTGGAAACGATTTTTTGCACAATGTTTTTGTCACAAAGTTTTTACTTCTTTTGCAGCAACGTCTTTTCAGCAATGTTTTAGTTGCAATACTTTTGCAACGTCCTTCCAGCAATGTTTCCGCAGCGCGACGCTTTTGCATTAATATTTTCCACACAAGTGTTTCGGCTACAGTGTTATTTTCCAACAACGTGTTTTAATGTTTTTCCAGCGACGCTTTTACGTGCGTTCGAACAATGTTTTTGCAGTACATGTTTTTGCGACGTTTTTCCAGGAAGGTTTTTGCAGGAATGTTATTGTAAAGTCGGCAACGTTTTTCCTCCATTTACGCACCGATGTTGCACACTCTACTCACGTGATTCCCACATCTGATATCTAACTGTTGTTGCAAAAGAATGTAAACAAGGTTCCAACATGGTCGACATGATAGTAATGTGCAAGAAATTAGGGCAAAGAATTGAAGTTTTAAAGAAAATCAAACGGCATCTCCTATTAGAAGAGAGAAAATTGTATTATAACGCATTGATAAAGCCCGTTATGATGTATTGATGTACAATATGGAGTTCTTGCTCACGCGAGAACGTCGAACGAGTGTATAAGTTACAGAATCGAGCCGCATGAGTAATTCTTGACGCAAATACAATGGAAAGAAGTGCCAAACTTTTCAGAAAGTTAAATTGGTTGCCTTTACATCATGAAATCAAAATTCAGAAGTGCTCTGTTATCTTCAGAAGAATAGTCGGGGAATCTCCTGGCTATATGGAGAAATTGCTTACTAGAAATGTGGATTTAGGCAACAGATTTAAGACATTCACACATAAATTTAGTGTGTCCAAGGTACCAGAGAGAAGGTGAAGGTGGAAGAATCCCGGTCGAGGTTAAAAAGAAAAACTCTATAAGTTCTTTTAAATATGCTCTTCGAAAACATTTTTTAGATAATACCAATTAGAATTTTAACTTTTATTAATTACATTTTTACTTCTGCTATTTTAGCATGATTATAAATAATAAGGTAATCTTTTTTTCATTATGTTTATTATTGAGATTTATAATTTTTATTTATATTACTGGATTAGAGGACCACAAGTTTATCAGTACACTACTGTTACGTGTTACCCTCTATAAATAAAGTTGTCAATCAAATCAAATCAGAGGCGGACGAATTAATAGGTTGACGTCCGAAAAAATAATTTGGAAAGTTAGGTTAGTAAAACCTTGACCCTAACCTCTTTCCCAATTTTTGTTTTCATCACGAAATAATTACGATTGGATTGAAAACATTCCTTCCACGTTCACATAGTTTATTAATAGATTTTCATTTACATTTCGTAGAAAATAGGACCCGTTCATACCTAATCCTGTCGACACGGTGTGATAAACTCTTGATTTCCTTTAACTGTTGCACTTGTTGAAAATCATATGTACATTATTAAACAGTTACGCTGTACCTATCTTAACAAAAAGTATATTTAGTATGACAAAAATTTCGATAAATATATCTTGATATATTCTACAATTAGGGTTATATTAACCTATATTCACGATAGTCAAATATTTTTCTGGCTTTTGGGTCGTTCTATAGGACATTCGATACATTTGCTGTAAATCTTTGAAAATAAAATACCCTAAATCTTTTCACAACTTTATCTACTTGATAATCTACAATCTACCACCAAAAACAAAGTTAGAAGAAACTGCTGGGATTTGGTTATAGCGTTCTTGTCCGCACAAACACGTCTGCAGAACCTGGCAGCACCGATTGCAAGGCGTTCGGGATGATCCAAGACTGCTTCCTGGAATCTGTGCTATCTATGACGTTTTGTACCTGATGTAGCATGTCTTGCCATGTCATTTCATACATGCATTTCTTTTTCTTCGCTGCTTCCATTACTCCATCCCTTCTTTCCTTCCCTTTCACCTCTTCATGTACTTATTTCGCCCCGCTTCCTCACAATTCTTCCCACCTATTACCGTCCCTTTTTCCTACCCTGGCCTTCCCTACACTAATTCCCACCTTTTTGGCTCTCTCTTCCCTTCCTTAAACATCTCGTTCGTCGTGACCTCGTTCCTTTTTCAATGTCCTTCCAGTCCTTACACTTTCACTCAAGTTACTCAACATTGATTTAAACAAAGGTCACTCTCTAATGCTCTCATTCTTTCCTCTAACATAAGACAAAACAATCCGAAAATAAACAACTTGTACAATATGAGCTTAAGAACAAGACAAAAATATGGCGATAATATTTCGACAAAGGCTTTGAAATAGAGTCGAAATATTATCACCTTACTTTTATCTTGTTCTTAAGCTCATATCTTGAGTTATTTACAAGATGTTTATTTTCGGACTATGTTTTGTCATATTTTTTCAAATTGTCGGTTGGTAATGGATTTTGGTCAAAACTTTCCTATAAGTCCCTTAATTTTAAACTCTTATTCCGTCCATCTTTTCTTCAGAAAACCAGTTCTTCTTTGTGTCTACTTCGATTGCTCGCTACTCCATGACGAAACAACAATTAAAAGACATTTCTTCTCGAAGTTTCGCCCCTTCCACGTATTCCCCTTGCTTTCAGTCTTTCCCTCAGACATTCTTTGTTTTTCTTATTCGCTGACAAAATTGCTCGGAACATTCTCATCGATAACACAACTTCACTAACTCATCACGCAACACCTTTGCACACACTCTAGCTTTCGTTTCTACCCTCGCGGAGCTTTTCGTAGATCATAGTGAACATTTTCTTATACTCTGGCATATTTTTCTCTTTACAACCTTCGGTTTTCTCACCCTCTGCTGCTTCCATTCCTCTTTCCGAAGTCTGTACTCCCTTCTGCACCACAGACATCTCTCGTGATTCGTACGGAATTCCTTCACTCTTACACTTCTCCAACAACGTATTGTATTTGTTAACTAAGTCCTGGTATTGCTGTCCAAGCTCGTCCAGAAATGAAATATCACACGGTTCAAGGCTCTGAGACATGTTACTTCCAATTTCTTCAATGTCCTGTGATTCAACTACGACAAAGGATTCGTCCATGTAACTTTCCTCTTCTTCTACTTCGTCTTCAATCGCAGTGTGGTCTATTTTGTTTTCTTCGACGTAAGATTCTCTACTTCCTTTGGCCAACAGCCGTAATTTGTGCTCTAGTTCTCGATTCTGAACGATCAACTGCGTCAACTCGTTCTCTAATTCTTCCCTTGTCGACTTCTCGCGGTCTTGTTCGGTCTTTAACTCTTCTATAGCTTCCGACAGCTTTTCCATTTCCTTTTCGACTAATTCTTTCTCGTAATCTTTCGCTTGAAGCTTTGTGGTCTTTAGCTCGTCGGAGCTTTCCGCGGCCTGCGTTGTCGACAACTGCCGCTGTAAGCGAGCGTTGGCTAGTTTCAAGTTTTCCATTTCTGTCTTGTAATGGTCACATTTCTCAATCAATGACTGTAAACTTTCTGTCAGGATCTGGTTGTGCTCCTGAATTGATTTCGCCTCTGTTGTGAGCTTGGTGTGACTTCGAGAAAGTTCTTCGGAACGGTTTTCGATCTGTTCCATTACTTTTACGCGGCTTTCGTTCATTTCGCGAGCGTCATCCAGCTGCCTACTCAAGTACTAGAAGAGACAAACGAACGTGAGACCAGGCATTAGAGAAAGGCTTACAGATGACTAAATTCAGAAAGCTTTACCCAGGCTTTGGAACCTCAAGCAGTTTTATCCAACAATACGCTGTCCTCTAAAATCAAAATCGCGCGCAGAGTTAAAATCTCACCAAAAAGGTGGATCGAAACACGAGTAAACACCAGTTTATGGTAGCTGATACTATACTAAATTAATGCAGGCGTGAGCGCAGCTGCGTTCACATTAATCGCCAGCTTCAGATGCTCTCACGACTCACCTCACTTTTTTTCATTTGTTCCTCTGCATATTCTTGGGTGGAATGGAGCAGTAGTTCCAGTTCTTTGTTTCGTTCCAATAAGTTTTTGCCAATCGCAGCAGCGAGTTCAAGATCTGGTAAATCACAAGAAAAAAACCCCCGAAGTGTTTTATAAAACACTGTTTAGCTGTTGGCAGTTGAAAAAAGAAAAAAATAGGAAGGGAAGAAAAACGGAGGTTATAGAAGGTGATGAAAAAGGGAAATGGAAAATAGAGCTGAAGAGGGGGAGAATGGGAAGGAAAAGTGAACGAGAAACAAGGGTAACATGAAAGATAATGGAAGAAGGCAAGTTTGGAGAATGAGGTCAAAAAAAGAGAATGAAAAAGGAGGCAAGCAGATGGGAATGGTTGGAAGTAAGGAAAGTGATACAGTAAAAGGGCACACGTTAGTAGAAGTTGAAGGAGAAGTAAGGGGAGTTAAGAATGTGAAGGAATTAAATAGGTTTTATTCTGTGAGGTTTGAGGCAAACTTCCTCACCAACTATTCTGCTTCCTTCCAGAACAGTGCCCAACAATGATAATATTAACAAACTAATTAATTGGAACAAGTCACTTCCACTAATAGGGCATAAATACAGACTTCCTCTCCCCCAAGTTTTTTCACCGGATCACCCTCTGCCAAAGAGGAGACAAGTACTTGGACATCAGGTCATGCTGTTATGATTATTTTGGGTCCTGTTACGTTGTAGCTAATTTTGAGGGCCAGCTAAATTACTATGCAACTAAAGCAGACTTAAGCTTAGATGAAAAGTTCATGATTCATTTGTTCATTGTAAATATTTGTGTTACAAATTGAAGTTTGAAATAAGGGAATTTTTGTGGTTTTCAGATTCATTCTAATTCAGTGTTTACTAAATATTGTGCCGGTCGGCAATCGGCGCTACCGGTAACACCCTACCGGCGTGGCTTCATCTCTGCTTGCTGTGACCAGCAATATTACTTCAAAAGTCTTCCCTCCATCACAGTCCCCTTTTTTGAGCCTTTAGCACTGGCACATGAAGAACAAACACCTGGAGACTCAGGTATACGGTTTTTGTTATTTGATATCTGAGTTTCCATAGTGATGGTTTCAGCCTTACTTGGTAAGTATTCCAATAATCTCACCGGAAGTCCAACTTCATCGAACTCTACAGTAACACGTCAACTCTAAAATACATACCACAAGAACGAATGTTCATTCGATATTAATTTTACGCTTTCAAGAATTAATTGCTTTTCGAGATGAATAAGTTCGTGTTGCTATTACGTCCGTCGACTTCTCTTCATTGATGTGCTGAGAAACTGCCAAACGCAGAACGCCCCGTAATTTCCGTTAAGCCAAATCAAATATTTTCCTCGATCACCCCCGACTTAATGTCCGCAAATTGCCGTCAAGTTTTAAAGCATTTTTCTTCAGAATTTGGGTCAGTTAGAAACCATAAAGTACCAAGTAACGATTACTTTTCAAAATTTATAGACCAAATAAAATTTATGATAAATTGCAACTATAATTGGAATTACAAACACGAACTGAGAAGCCTTACCTCAAATAAAATTTGGAAAAACCACCGACAGAGGGTCACGTTAGTCCAAAGTTTATAATACCTCGACCGAAATGTAACTTTGGCTCCTGATTAATTTGTGTAAGTAGTATGATCTGATTAACAACGGCAGTGTTTCGATTAGGTCATACTATTTTGTCATGAACCTGTTTCAGTCGTTACGAGGTGGGCTTTATTTTGAAATATTACACCGGTGCGGCAGTATTCTATCCAAAGCCAGGAATTTTTGACATCTACTGAACAAAACGTTTCTTCAAATATCTTGAAAATACTAAATGACGCTCCGTGACAAGCTCCGCCCCGACTTGTAAACATACAATCCTGGCACTTTCTTTAAAATCGTATTTGTCTGTAAGCCAAAGTATTCCGCTCGGCGATTCACAATGATGAAATATCGCATTCAAGCGTTATTTGCCACCTTATTTTTTAAAAATATACGAGTTTAAATTCAAAATTTAAAGTATCCCTACCTGTGTAGTAATTTCCACGGTCATTAGATTCCATAATTTCTAATAACGTGGAGTTTACGCTGGCTGCCCAAGCCATAGATGTAGACATGAAGCGAGACGATCACGAATACAGTGTTCATTCATAGTTAAGTTATGGAAATTAGACACCGAAGGCTGCGTGGAAACGAGGCCGGTTTTTCAAGGCTACATTACATCACAGGATATTGACGTTTCGCGCGCAATATTTGACGGAGACAGGTTTTCAGGAGAATATATTATTTTTTATAATCATCATTTTCGCCCATCCCAACAAGAAATAGCTTTAGATGCGCATGGTCAAACGCTGTAAGGTTAGTGAATTGCCGAAATTGACTTTCGAAAAACTCCACCCATTCGAGGGAAGGCCTCGCTTGAGAAAGAGTCTTCGAAGAGCCTTCGCTCGAAACAGTCTTTTTCCCTTATTTAATTGGCCTTTTAGACAGTACTTGACCAAGAAAGCCACACGGCGGTAGGTCAGTAGAATATTTTCAGCTAACGCACATAAAAACATAACTTTTGGAGTCCCGTAAAACGTTTGCTATTTTTTTTTTGTCTGTTCGGCTGTTCGAAATTCAATATATACACAATGGAATTCAATTTACAAAATGAGGTAATTGGATCAGTTGTATGACATATCCATCTATATAACAACAAAAAGGTTCTTTCTTCCCTTAAATAGTAGCAATGGTTTGCAATTTTTACTTGCCAGCCAGCACACGTAAATCCGTCCAGTTTTTAAAAAATGAAACTACTGAGGATGTTGGTAAAGTATTTTGTAAGAGACAATGGGGAGTCCGTGGTCGAAGCACACTTCTCCAAATATCACTTTAATCACGAATCAACTGCTACCAAGGTATAAGATGACCCACAAGCAACGTAATCCCAGAGGGAAATTCTTTTTGAGGATGCCCACACAACTTGATAAAATCTGAAACTGAACTTGACAGAAATTATAATGATAATCAATCCCATAGAAGTATATTTTTTCTTTTACCTTTTGTGCTCTCTTAATACCTTGCAGATCAATTCTCAAATTCCATTGTAGTATCATTGCTGCATGTGGTGAAGGAAGATTTTTGAGTTAGTAAAGTAGCCCACAATTGAGAGGACCTCATTTAGTGTTTATAATTTATTTATTTATTTATTTATTTACTTATTCATTTATTTATTTACTTATTTATTTATTTATTTATTTATTTATTTATTTATTTACCCATTCGGTTCTTTTTATTTTTTTCATTTTTTCTACTTATAAAAGTTAGGGTTAGGACTAGGGTGAGGGTTGAGGTAAAGATTAGAGTTACAGTCGATGTTAGTCTTGTTTTACATCTCAAGGAAAGGGATAAACCGGGTCAATGTTGAAACAATAACTAAAAATTATTTCCTTTCTGGACTAGTAAATTTGAAGACGTAATTGAGAGAGAAAATCACGTGAAATAATTTTCTGCGGGATATCACGCGCGTGCTCCACGATAGTCTCGTTTTCAGGCTGACTGTCAGTAGCCGCCATTTTGAAAAGAGAGAAGTTCCAAGAGAGGGGAATTAAATCAACGAGGAAGGAATCCCACAAAGAAGAGAAACAAACGAACACCGGTTCACTATAAGTACTGGCTGGAATAGAATGCCCAAAGACGAAAAACTGAGGAGTCGGGATTTCCTTGGTGTAGAAAAAAATGCTTCAGCGAGTACGTCGTCTTGTGCTTGGATACGCGTTTTTTGAACTTATATTTGGAAATATAAAATTACTTGATTTTAAGAGTCACACATTTCGTGGTATTACGATGTTACATAGATAACACTAATGGAATTAAATTTTTTGTACTTAGCTGATATAAGACTGGCGTTCTTAAAGAAATCACTTCAATTTCATCCTGACAAGGTACGATTTGAAATAGTTTGTATTTATTTACGTACTTGGAAAACTGTTTTCCCCACTTTAAAAAAAAAAAACGACACACTGTCTCAGAAATCGTATCATTAGAGCATCGCACGACCAATGCCACTGAGATAAATTCATAAAATTCCACCGTCTTTCTTCCAGAATTCCGGCGAAAGCGTGATGGCAAGGTTTGAAGATGTCACCCAAGCATATAGTATCCTATCAGGTAGATATTTCCTCTGCATTGCCAAGGGAGTTATTATTTACCAGCTGTAAAAGTAGTTTTAATTTACTTTCATTTCCTGTGTGCTGCGTCCTTTAGATTCGACTTGTGACAGAGTAGAAATAACAGCGTCGATTTGACGCAAACAAGTGTACATTTTAGTAACTTCTTGTTTTACAGTCGTGTAGTGTTATATTAATTTACTTGAAAACGTTATGTTTTGTTTTCTGATAGATGGGTCTGCGTGCGACTGCTCAAGTCCAGACGAGGTACATTTTATCTTCTGTTTTTAAATCAACCGCAATGTTTATATACCCTTGTAATTATTTTGATGATGTATTCGCTCTGCGAACGTACGTCATGTTGTTGTCAAAACGTGCAATTATTGTTTTTGTTCTAAATTCTAGTTTTCTTGTTTCGTGTGTTTTTCCAAACCAGGTTTTCTTCAAATTTTTTCAAGAAGTTCTTCGAGATGGTATGTTTGTTCAAAAGTTATTCTTTGGTTTCATGTTATCAGAAAATTATTAATTCTTGAAACTGGGAAGACATTTTTTGCCATATTTTGTCCACTGTATGATAGAATATGACAAGTTACTCCTGGTAAGTATATTATTTTGTGTAGCAGTCATAGGGCTGTCTTTACAGTATATACTGTGTGATACTAACTTATCGTCAGTTTGTATGTAATCAGAGTTTAAGTAGACGTACATGTAAAATAGCAGTAGAAGTACAAGCAGTAGCAGCCAGGGCATTCTTGTAACTTGACTGGGTATGGCAGTGAGTTGTATTTTACAATATCTTACCCCAGTACATGGAATTACCATCAGACTTCACTTGACTTTCAGTATCATTTATTATCCTAGGCTTATTTACTTACTTGTTTGTTTATTTATTTTTATATTTTTTACTTATTCAAAAAGCTCAAAACATTTCAGTGACCTTTGTGAGAATCAAATGGAAATTCCATACTCTTGCTTCCTTCAGTGAAATATAGTGAAGGATTTCATTTGAATACCAGTTGGTGCAGTGTTTTCTTGCAAATCAAGATGGAAAAATAAATATTCTTTACTGTTTTGGGTTGTATTATATAGCATTTTTTTCTCTGGCTGCCAAATAACTTATATATATATATATATATATATATATATATATATATATAAACTGTGTGATACCAACTTATCATCAGTTTATATGTAATAAGAATATAAGTAGACATATATATAAACCTGCAAACAGACAGAGAGGGAGATTGTGTAAATGTATAAGGTTGAGAAGTGGAATATTGACAGTATAAGGAGTGCTGAATATCTGGAATGACAAAGCATAATAAGAATATAGGACTCTTTACTTAGTTGTACTTATCCTTTAAATAAGCTATCCGATTTTGTACTGTTGGCCTCTGACACAGACGGACCTATGACTGAAGTTTGTGTCAAGTGCAGTTCAGCAGATTCCTGAATTAATTAGGCAATCAAGGGTTCAACTCCCTGTTTCAGTGCACATACTCACTTAGAGCAAATAAAATGTATACTGAGATATAGACCAAGAAATTTAGACTGCAAATATTGTTTTTGGATTATATTTTTTACTCAAACTTGTGTTCACCAAACTTGTCAACATCCAGCAAAAAATTTGGTGAAGGATGGTGTTAGCTATAACATAAAATCACCAAAACCATAACATATTCCGTCTAACATAAACCATTACTTCTCTCTACTACAAGCAGTTTATTTGTATTTCTGCCTCCATTATGGATATTACTTTGGCAACCAGATAAAATAAAGATATAAAAATCTTTTTTGAGTAATACACAAGGATTCTTTTTAATAATTAATAGGATAATTGCTAGATAATCATGGCTTCATTTTGTATAATTAAATTTCTTTTGTGGGCTTTATCTTCCCTCTTTGCAAATTGTAAAGTCTATTGCACTTTAGTTAATTTAAGAAGATATTGATATGATCAGCTGCAATAAGTACATACTGTACTTATACTCCCTTTGTGCTTTGCAGGTGTAATGTTAATTGTGTTTTAACATGCAGACACTAATGGTAAATTGCACAAAGTCTCCCAAGACATTTCATTCAGTTGTAAGTGAGAGTTGAGGAGTTTTTAAACAGGACACTGACAATTTTATTTTGCATAAGTGCATTACCATTATAGCTTCTCTAGTTCACTAGTTATTCATAAGAAAAACATTAAAGAAAATGATAACTGAGACATTTTGATGCTACAGTGTTACTCTTGTATAAAATAAACAAATTTTTTTCTCAATTTTCTCCTAAAATGTTGGTTTATCTGAGGCTTAAGGTAGTCTATCAGATACTCTGTGGCATTGGACACCTTCAAGAGTGTTTTTTTTTTTTAAAAAAAAATTCGGTTTTGTCCAATTTTGTTGTTCAGTATATAATCAACACTCACCTTGCTGTTTGATATATTAAATGAATTTTATGTATTACCAGTCAGAGAATTGCAAGTAACAGTTGCAAAAGACAACGTTTTTGAAGGAAACAATTTTGTTTACTATTGCATCACAAGATTTCTTCAAGTTACAGAGGTTGCTCTATGGTTCTGTTAGAAATAATGTAGTACTAAGGTTTAAATTGTATGCTATAGTGGAGGGCATTTTGTAATATGCAGTAGGCAAGTTTTTTAGAAATCTTGTTTTTATTTAGATGGCTACTTCACTTAAACTAAAAGATGTGCCTGTAGTGAACAGCCAGTGAAAGGGCAAAAATACAGCCAACAGATGGACTGAAATATATTTCTTAAAAAGAAAACTTACCTGAAAGAGAATGCCTTTGATAAATGTCAAGGTTTACAAAAATTAAATAAAATTTGGCAAATTTTGTATAACATCCTAATTTTCATAATCAATGAAGCCATATCTCTGAATCAGTCATCACTAATCTTCACTGATAAACTGAACATGGTATTAGGACAGAATTGTGAAGTATTTTTCTTGCTGGAAAATGTCTAAACCCCCACTTCCAAGTTGGTCACTTGTGTCAACTTATTGATCAGTTAATAAAAAGATTGTTAAATCATTTGAGTTACCTAACAGTGACAGTAATGCTTTTAAAAAAGTGTTTAAGATATAAGCCATGGGAATAATTACTGAAAAAAAAACCAGCATGATAATGGCAGTGTGTTTCATGATATCAAATCAGGGTGAAGAGCAGCAAAAAAAGTGACTTGTGTATTCAGAGAATATTTAGCAAATGATTGCCACTTAGTTCATAAAATGAAATCTCTATTAAGTAAAAGCTAATTTTCAGTACTGGTAACTAGTCCTGGTTGGGCCTAAGAAGTGTAGTGTAGTATGCTGTATTGAAACTGGTTCTGGATTGATGCTAAATTACAGGTATACAAAAAAGTGAAAAATTGGCATTCAATATAAATTTCATTTCATGTTATAAAATGCCAAATAGGCAGAGTAATGCCAAAACAAAAAAGGCCACTGTTAGCATGAGTGGGTTATTCACATAATTTTTTGTTTTTCAGATAATGCCTATTCATTGCGAGCCATGCTTCAAGAGCACGATGCATCTAAGTGTGCAGACGATGAGTATAGGTAAGTACTTCATGTTGAGTTAGTTACTTTAAAAGAAGTAGGCTGTGGAAACAAATGATTTATTATTGAGTATGTTCTGAAATTATTTCCTCAAAAAAGCTTTCTAAGCACGTAAACATAATTTGAATTAAACCTCTGTAAACCAGTACTTCCCCCTGGACAACTTTAGAGCAGTGGTCTGTCATGCCTGCCCTTGAAAGCCTGTATGGTGCTATGTCCTGAAAACATTACAGTAAATTCCTGGCAGGCTTGCAAATGCACTTGGCATGCAAACATTCATTGCCCTCTAGAAGCTTTAAACTTTTTAGTGTCTCATGTTTCTATTGCTATCAGGAGCTACAAAAACAGTCCTGAGTCAATAGCTACAGAGTATGTTCATTGATATCTATTAACACCAAGAAACCACAGTTCAACCACTGCATCGTCAAATCAATAGTTATCCATGTAAAATTCATTTTCAAAATGTTCTGTTTCTCTATCATTGCTAGATGTGATGAGGATGACAATGAAATTGATATTGAGAGAGAATTAAGCTGTTTGCTGGAGATTTTAAGGGTAACTGTCTAGTTGTGGTAATGATCACTTTTTATGCAAGACTGGAAATCCACTATCAACCACCATTTGTGTTTAGCTTACCTGTTATGGTGATTCCTAAGTTCTTTTCTGTCATTTTCCCTGTTTCTGTCTCTCTGAAGTTGACTTTCTCTCAGTTTATCTTTTTCCAAATACTTGCTTGAAAGTTCTTGTCAACCATAACTGATATCTCTGGATCTGAAATAAGGATTAGAATGCTATCATAGCCCAATTTATTTAAAAATAATGACAGCCTTTTGGCTTTCTTAGTTTATTACTTAAACACTACCTTTCCAAATGTGTTTATAAAGCACTTCATTTCATCAAAAACAAGATAAGCAAAGTTGGACATGGTAGGTTCCCCAGATATCACATGGAACAGTATTCAGCAAAAGAGAATAAATAATATTCATGATCGTAATTAATTTACGTATGTGTCATAAATGTTACTTACAAAGGAAGAGTATCTTAGAAAGAAAAAATGTGTTTTTTGGGGGTTTTTTTCAGCACAAGATTAATTTGAATTTTTTGTTTCTTCACATCATGTAATTGATAAATTGGCAGTTTCAAAACTTATTGATATGTTAGTACAATGTAAGTAGTAGCAATTTCACAAAAACTGAGGAGCTCTCTGCTGCAACCTCTTTTGGCTGGAAAAAGTTTGAGATAGATCTTTCTAGCTTATCAAAAGCTGATCCATGGGTGCAATGCAGTACACTTATACCCAAAAATTTAATGCTTTTTTTTGACTCAGAATCGGAGGAAGAAAGGAAAAGAGATCCCTGAAGACATGACTCAAGACAAAGTTGCCAGGTGCAAAGATAACTTGGTACGACAAAGAGAAGAAGCCAAGAAAGATGCCAAGAAGGTGGGAAAATTCAAATGCAATTTTTTGTTTAGAGATAAGCAATGTTGATGTATGTTAAGTAACTAGTACAGCCCCAGAGAGTTGAGGACTGGACAGTAACTGGCAGTTTGTTAAACTAAAGTAGTACTAAGAACTGTGGTTGCCCTCGTACTGTATCTAGGGCAACAGGACTAAACATTGTCTAAGGAAGGACCTTGATGAGGCCATTACTTCAAAATGTGAGTTTTTTCATCTGTTAAGTTCCAGCAGTTTCATTACTCCTTTGGCTTTTATAAACATCATTCTCAAACTCATCAATAATTCATGAGTATGTCATTCAATCGGACGCACTGAATGGCACCATGTAAGCGAACTTGAAATACTGTAAAAGGAACATATATTGTTTATTAAGAGCTGGACTGGTGAAAACATTTTGCTTTATCAATAAAATTCCAGTCTTACTGTACACTTTAAACTTCATGTTGCAAAAGGATGTCAAAAGTTTTACACTTTATACCTATACTACATAGCAAGGTTATTCCACTAATAAACATTGTTATTTGAGTTTAATCTAGTACAATATCTATATATATATATATATATATATATATATATATATATATAGCATTATTCAGCAGTTAACCATTCTTATTTGATATTGACCATTTCAGTCAAAAATATTTGTTTTATTAATAAAATTCCAGTCATACCATATATTTTAAATCTAAAACTTGTGGCAAAATTGTCTTTTAGTTTAGTTTGTATAACCTAGCACTGTTGTAGAAATAACTAGTCAAAGAATTTTTAACTACTTGTCTACATCTGTATTACCTATTACAGCAACCAGTCAAAAAGGGAAAACAGCAGCAGGTTCCAGTGTCTAAGGTAACGTTTCCTGTTAATCTAAGGTCCTTTTCAGATATCCATTCTACATACAAGTTGGAAAAAAGGCGTTTTAGTTTGTAATAGAAATACTTAGGTGTTTACTTTTTCTACATAAACACTGTTTCTTTTTCAACTTTTCTCCATTTCACTCCACTTAACTTCTACTTCCATATCCTTTTTCTTTTTTTCTTTTCCCATTTTCTTCCATTTCCTTTCATTTCCCGTTCATACGATAAACCTCTCCACACTTCAGCCCAAACCCAAGAGCAAGAAGCAGTTGTTGGCTGAACAGAGACGAAGAGAGAAGGTAACCAGACGTTATTTTTACTATTTTCAAACTTTTGTCAAGGTGGTGTTTTATATGTCTTGATAGTAATGGAGAATTAGATGTCATTGTGAGTAGGCAAATCACTCCTGGCTAGTAGAAAAAACTTCTTCTTGATGGTAATTGTAATTCAACCCTGGATTTACATTTGGATTACTATTGCTTTACTCAAACTGCTAGTCAGGTCGTAAGGCCAAGTTGGAAAAAGACTAGATCATGAAACTTCTCTTTAATATGCAAGGTATACTGTTCCTGGGCTACACTAAAGGCTTCAGTCATCTATTGTATTGCTGTTTTTTCCTGTCATTTTCTTTTTTGGGTCAAAGAAGAATGTTGCCATAATGTCTTAGTTGATTGCTTTAAATTCTTTGTGTTCTATTTTGGTATGAGTAATGGTGATCGAATCGCATTTGAGTTTGAAGGCTGGGAGTAAAAATACAGTGGTGTCATAACGACTCTTTTTTTCGTGTAGGAAATGATAAAAATAGCTCAAGAGCTGGAAGTGAAGAGGAAGGAGGATGAGGAAAAAGAGAAGATAAGAAAACAGGTAGAATAATTTGGTAAATTTAAAATATTACAGTTAGTTTGAAACTTAGAGATAAAGATAAAGATGTATTCAGACTTGAAGCATCGATCAGAGTTGTGCTATCCTGGTTGAATTGAAGTACATTTACCTGCTAACCACGAACGTTTAATCCTGCGACTACTCAAAAGTGTTCACACAACTTAGGGCCGTAACAATATGTGAACTGTTTATGACCAAAAATTATCATTGTCTTTTTTTTTCACATTGTTTGAAAAACGAGCAATTTTTTCCCCAGATGGAAGCTGAGAAACAGAAACGTTTGGAGGAAGAAAGGAAGAGGACGGAGGCTGAGGCTCGAAAGCAAAGAGAAAGGTAAGTTGTCAGCTTAAAGTATCGAAAGGAAACATTAGATCTGATCATAAACACATAGTTCTGCCGTGTTTTACCCAGCGGCTTGTTGCTGTGGAGCTCCTGGTGTTTTAGTGACAAAATATTATTCTTAACAAGTTTTGTGACTTTATTTTCAGGGAACAGAAAGAGCGGGAAAGGTTGCAGAAACTGGAACAAGAACGCGAAAGGAAACAGAAAGAAGAAGAAGAACGAAGGAAGAAGGAAGAAATGAAACGAAAGAAAGCAGAACAAGAACGAATTGAGAAAGAAAAAGCTGAGAAAGCAGCAAAGATCAAGGTAGGTTATTTTTGGGCTTGTTGTCTTTTTATTCATGCAAGTGGTTTGAACTTAGTAGTATCAGTTGGAGTTGGTTGTTCATCGTCTAGGATCTTGTGTCCTTGAGAATGGCTGTTGTTGGTAACTGAAGTTTCGCCGGCCTCAGCAGAGGTCAACTTTGAGGTCAAGTAAGAAGTGTTTGTCAGATTCGACGGTTTCAATTTGATCCACAATGTTGATTGTTTATGTACTTGTTTTCTTGCTTCCATGTTTGATTGCTTTTAGCTTACTACCTGGCTAGATTTCTAGCTTGCTTGCGTTCTTTCGTACTTGTTTGGTTGTATACGTGCTCAGTGTTAGACATTACTTTTTGTATGCCTGTCTGTCTTGCTGTCTGTCTGCCTGCCTGCCTGCCTGCCTGCCTGCCTGCCTGCCTGCCTGCCTGCCTGCCTGCCTGCCTGCCTGCCTGCCTGCCTGCCTGCCTGCCTGCTTTTCTGTTTGTCTTGTCTGTCTCTTCCTGTTGGATTCGTTTCATCGATTTATGTTCCCATGTTTATTTATTTTTTGGTTTTAATTGTAGGCTGCGCAGCAAGCAGCCAAAGGTAGGTCAAACGTTTTGGTTTCCTTTCCACTGCTATCATTTTTAGCAATCAGCCATCGTGACATCATTACTTATATCATATAAATCTTTTTCAGAAAAAGAAGAACAAGCCAAGAATATGGCTGGCAACAAGAACCAGGTAGTTGAGATGTAGTATAATTAATTATGAAAGAATTTCTGATAAAAACTCGTGGGAAGTGCTGCATCTTTAAACGTTTTGGTAAAAATTTGAAATTTTTGTGGGAATACAATTACTGGCACAAAGGAAAAATTGTTCAGCAGAAGAATGTATTGTTCAACAAACAGAAACTCAAACAAAACATGGTTAGCACTTGAACTGGGCTATCGAAGGGAAAGTTTATGCAAATTAAGATGGTTTTGTGACCGATTTACAACTTCTAATTAGGTAGACATTTCTTTGTGTTTTCTTCTTGTCATATTGGCGAGCCTTATAAGTTTAATGTGCGTTACTGATGGATGTCTCTGCGTTCCTTTCATAGGGTGTTAAGCGAAATCAACCTCAACGAAATGAACAGTTGTACCCGCGAGAAATTCCTCCGAGGTTTCAAAGGAGGATGAAACAACAGCAACAGCAATCTCTGTTTCCCCACCAAACGTCTTTACCGATGCCTCAAGCCGCTCCTATACAGCAGCAGCAACAACCAACTGTACAAACCCAACAACAACAACAACAACCAAAAGCTGTGACCAAGCCAACTCCAACAGGTATTGCTCGGGCTTTTTGGTGCGGTAATGCGGGACTTCCGTTAAGATGGTTTTAGATACATTGTCGTCAGTCAGCTGCCTTGGCACTTCCTTCGCTTCTGCGAAAGGCATGAGGAGGTTGTGGAAAAATTTATTAGGCTCTCTGTTTACTTAACATGTGATTTTAACCTGGTATCGTTTTACTGAAAGTCTGAAATTCTAAAGATTGGTCAATGTACCCAAAGAGTTAAACTTGTCTTCGATCGTGTAACAGTTCCTTGAAGTTGATAAATTACGCGAAACACACTCGAAACTGTCTCACCCCTACTGTTTATTTAAAGTAGGTAAGAAGAAAGACCCAAATCGGTGGACCAAAGGTGAGTATACTGGCCTGATTGAAGAGGTGCAAGACGACCTTGGCTGGTCGAAGGCTCCACCAGCGAAGATACAGAACTGGGTGGACACTACGGGATCACCGTCGGACTGGGGAGCGGAAGGGATATCTTGGGGAGAGAAAGCGGTTAGTGAGGAACGTGTTATTGTTGATAAGACAGATCAGGATTCTTGGCCTACTGTGGGAGGCAAAGGTAAAAACAAAGGAACAACAGAACAAGCTATTTCTGGGAACACTGATACTACTTCTGGGAAAGAAAATTGGGGTGAGTATGTGTCAACGTTCGGAGATTCTTTAGACGCGGTGATCGATGGAATGGAGGCGGCTGAGGAAGCCGCTGGCTCCGGCTCTTGGGATTCAGCGAAATGGAACCAAAGCGCCCCGGAAGGTTCAGTTAAAGACAGCAATGTTGATAGCAATAGTAATGATAGTTTAACTCAGGAATTGAGTACAAAAGGAAATTCACCACAGACGTGGTCTAAGACTCCTGGTAAAGGCATTAAGTTAAAAAGTGGTGATAACAAGGCTGAAAACTCTTCAGACAGTTTATCCAGTTCTTGGGAAGAAAATAGTTCTAGCTGGAAAGAGTCGAGAGGCGTCGACGACGAATGGAAGACGGTCGGAAAGTTAGGAAACAAAGGGACTAAGAACGAGCCAAGCCCAGGCAACAGCGAGGAGTCTGGCTGGGGTGAAAGTCCAGCGGTGAAACGAAATAGCGGTAGCAACTGGAGTTCATCGTGGTCATCTCAAGGACTGAGCATAACTGGGACTGAGATATGGGATCAAGGGAATAACGAGGACAAAAAGAACTCAAATGAGGACAAGGGGACTGATTGGTTGGAAAACTCAGGCGATTCAAGGGGTAGCAATGAAAGTGAATGGGAGGACGTTGGTCAGTTAGTTCCTGGGAATGACGATGGCGATGGTTGGGATGGATGGACTACGACTTCTTCAAGGAGGAATAAGGTGAGAACCGCTACCTCTCGTACAGAAACAAAATCAAGGTTTTCTTGAAGAGATAGACGGTGTTAGAAAATTCCATTCCCCACGTCCTGAAATTCTTGTTAAGTCCTCCGGATTTTTGTTCTTTTAATTTGATAGCAAACATTTCGCTCAGTTCTATTAGAAGGGGGACTAAGTAGAGGAAGTACAGTACTCTGATAAGTTTTATTCTGTCTTTTCTTCGTCAGGCGCTAAAACCTGCTCAAGTAAATGATGAGAACGCTTGGCTAAGACGATCTTTGAAACAGTTGGTGGACATGGGGTTCAAGGTAAGACACCCAAAGAACTCTCTCAGTCAAATGGTAGGGCTGTTTTCCACTCGACAAATTTTATCTCGCAAAGCGACTCCTTTTTTCTCACAGGCTCTCGGCTGTAAGTAATGAGAAGCTTATTCAGTTTTCACAGGGAAATGTCGATTCGCACGATAAATTTCTTCCCTGCAAAGTACCCTCTTGCAATACAACCGAGAGATGTTGCGCAAAGTGAAAACTTTGGGCCTGTGGTGGCAATCTGCCGACAAAGAATCCAGAATCTTAAGTGATCATATCAAGGCTCGTGCACACGATACTATACATTCTCGCCTTGGCATAGCCATATATCTATTTAGAGCACATTTCTATTTCTGAGCACACCGCTTACCCAATACACAACTTTTAAATCCCGTTAAGTTTGTTTTTGGTATGCAGCGATCTAGTTCATCTTTCCTTTAACAGGAAGACGAAGGCGAAAAAGCTTTGAAATGCAACAACATGAGTCTTGAAGGTGCTATCAGTAAGTGCAAAATACGGTACATGGTAAAGTAAAATTTATTTTTTCACATATGCCATTATGGCGGCCGTCACGTCAAGCGAAGCTGGTACTTGGATTTTATTCCAACATGATGTTACAGGCAAACAATGATATATGTATTGTTACTCGGCAAGAAATCGTGTTCAAGATCAGTGGTACGTAACCTGCTGCCCGCGAAAGTCATTTATGAAGCCTATGGAGACATGAAGGTTAAAAAAACAAAAACAAAACAAAAAAAAATCCTTTCTGCACTAAAACTTAGAAACATCTATCGGTGATAAAGGTCAGAGTCGACCTTTGTCAATAATGACGTTTCCGCCTCGATTAACTTAACTCAAAGCTAGAGGCTTTGCTAAGGTTATTGGGTCATAAACTGATAAATAGCTCCTTCACAATAGAACAACAGCCTTACGGAGAGAAATGAGCGACAAAGGCAAGAACTGATGGCCCGCCAACTGTTCTAAGCCAGAAATTTGGCCGCAGAGCCAGCCAGGTTGCGCACCTCCCCTTTACAGATAGCGCTGGGTAGTATTGGCAATTCTTTTAATCAGTATTTTTACAAAAAATACTGCTATACTAAGTTAACACTGTCGTTAATTAACGCTATAACCAAGCCTTAAAACGTTTTGGTTAAATATCAGAGGTAATTATTGAGTTTCTCTTGCCCCGATTGGTCAAGGTGAACCAGATTTAGCAAGGTTTAACAAAATAGGGAATTTTTTAGCCTCCTCTTCTTAGTAAGACACATAAAACGTTAAAACTAGTAGATTCACTTTGCTTATTTGACCGCTGTTTTTAGGTCACTTGCTCGGCCAAGGAACACCTCCCGGGCACCATTCTCCCATAATTCTCCCTGGGAACTTGGTCCCGCAAGATCATAATTCTGGGGCTGCAGTCAATACCCAAATAAACACGCAAGGCGACGAGGAGTTTTCCAAGTTAAATCGAAAGCAACGACGACGACTGATACAGCTACAACAAACTTTATCCCAGGATACCGAACAGTACCAAACAGATTCCGAATCTTTACCCGGAGCGGACAAATCCTATCCGACAAACATTTCAGTTAATTCGTCCAGCTCTATGTCGGTTTCTGAAAGTTTTGTGAACCTTTCAGCGAAGGCGACATCTTCTGAAGCCGCTGTCGAGGATGAAAGGAATACGACTGAGAGTGAACAACAAAGAGCGGTCGCAACAGAAGCACGCTCGGAGTCTTTCGGTGGAGTGAACAATCCCGCAACTCTCTCTGCTGCCTCTGCCCCTGGCTCAGTCCCAGTTCGTGCTCCTATTCCGTCGATGCTGCAACAGCAGTTGTTACAGCAGCAGGTCCAGATGCAACTGCGTCAGGCAGCGGCCAGCGGACTTAAGCGAATTCCATTGGGATCTCAACCGGTGGTGCTCCTTGCCCAACTGTCTCAACTCAGCGTAATTCAACAACAGCTCGCAGCGCAGCAACAACTGCTTCAGAAACAGCCTCAACCAAATGCTTTACAAAATCAACAGCTAGCATTACAACAACAGCAGATCAGTGTAATGATGACCCAGATCCAGCAGCAGCTATTTCAACAACAGCAACAGTTACAACAGCAGCAGCAACAACAGCAACAAATGGCTCCGAATCGCTTCCCTGGTCCACCACAACAGAACTTACCTCCTTCTCAGCCTCAACTGCATCAATTGTTACTGCAGCAAAGGAAACAACAACAACAACAACAACAGTTGCAACAGCAAACTCAACAAAAGTCGTTGCAGCCTTCACAGGGCATAACCAGAGCGAACGAAGCCGACAGCAACACGGAAAGGAACGAAGAAGATTTGAGAAGTAAAATGACCCCAGGACAGTCCGTTTCTCCGATTGCAACCGTAGGTAAAGAACCTTCTTCCATCGTGCAGGTGGTAAACTCAGCCCCAGCTTCTCCGAGTACGGGTAAATCACGGTTAGGACAGTGGACTCAGGGCTCAACGCACGCTGATCGGAATACGCGGTCGCCGAAACCAGCTATGGATGCAAACGCGAGGGAACGAAATTTGAGGGCTTCTCCTCAGCCGGAAACTTCTGAGAAATCTTCACAGTTGATCACCAGGTCAACTAATTCTCCTTCTGCTCTACAGTCAATGACTAGTTCTATACCTGTGCATCGCGTCTTGGATCCAGTCTCCAGTAAATGGGGAGTAGACGCAGCACCTAAACTGTCCGTCGAACCACCAGAGTTTAAGCCAGGTGTTCCCTGGCGGCCTCAGCAAGCCAGGGGGGTCTCAGAGACGGCGGTGTCAGAAGGATCTGTCACGACCACAAAGCCCGAAAGTCAGAATTGGTCTAGTAATTCATTTACTACCACCAACTCACCCACCTACACAAACACTAACAGCAATATTACACAGGCGCCTTCAAAAAATGTTTCATCTTCACAAACGTTGCCCAGCTCCGCTGTTTGGCAAGCACCAGTTTCTAAACCTGGACCAGCACGGTCGGTGCCATTAGTCACTCATGTACGGCCCCCACCTGGGCTCGGTACCGAAAATAGCTTCTTACATTTACCCGATGTTCGACAAGTGAGCCAATCAACAGACTCCACTTGGTTAGGTGTCCGCTCTGCCGTTGACCCGCACCGTCAGTTGACCAGCGGTCCGCCTATTAGCTCTGGCCAATTTGCTATACCTAGGCCTGGAGTAGGGAATGTACCATCTCCGTGGACCAATGAACGTGTAGGCCGTACCGAGGCTGGCTGGCCGAGTTCTACTGCCCAACCGCTGGACACAATGCATGGAGTTCCGCGTGCTGCAATTGAACTTGGCAAACCAAGAATGGAGATTGGATTGAACAGTTCAGTTGAGGCGAATGAACCAGGTTTGGTAGAAAAAACGAACTTGTCTAGTCAATCATCTGTGCTTGCCATGTCGACCTGGTTGGTCCTTCGGAACATAAGTCCCAGGGTAAGTGAAGAGAATTTAAAGGTCGAATTTCGCTGAAGGGGAACGTCACTGAAGTTCATCGTTACCAGCTGAACTAGTGTATGGTATGGTGCCGCATTTCGGTTTCAATTTTAAGGTTGAACATCGAATGTGAAGGTTATCTCAGGTGTTAGAGACAGACCATATCTCACGGAGTCTTGTAATAGTCATTCATCAATCTGCCTCATGAAATGTAATTTAAACCTGCCCTAAAGCCTGTCATTCGATCTGTGCCTGTGTTCCATATTAACTACATTCTAGGTCACATTCCATGGGTTTTACTGTGTTGGTATAGTTTCACCTACCCTAGTGTTCCTTTACGTAGTGCCGTGCCTAATAAGACGGTATATGGTGTAACGTTCCACGGTAAAGACATTACATTGGGTGACTTCACATAAGATGTTATGTGACAACGAGACAAGATGTTACGTTATGTTGTAAATTACAATGCTAACTAAAATTGAAGATAAAAAGTAAAACCAGGCAGTTATTCTTGGCGTATGCTCCCTCCTTCCCTCCTTTTTTAGAACCAATCGGCCATCGTCTCCTTTGCCAAAATCCTTGATGTTCTTAAATATTCTGCTTATTTGGATGTCGTCTCCAATACAATATATTTATCTTTCTATTTCCAGGTCGAATCAATGGCACTGCGCTCGCTATGTCAACAACATGGTCCTTTGCTCACCTTTCAATTAAACCTTCGTTATGGAAACAGTCTCATCCGTTACGGCAGTAAGGAAGAGGCTGCCAAGGCCCACGCGAGCTTAAATGGCTTACTCCTCGCAGGAGCGCGCATAACCGCTGACTTTGCAACAGACAGTGACATTGGGAGCTTCTTTGAGCAGACCTCTGATTGGTCCACACCAGGTGCTGTGCCACCCATAACAACGTGGGCCGGCGTGCCGTCACAAAAAACTGAATTGAACACACACAGGCCTGGATCGAAATCTCTCCTTCCTCCTACAACTTTCTCCCCGGAACTCTGGTCGTTTGCTCAACCTTCAGCTGGACTGGGTACTAATGTAAGCAGTGTTTGGTCGACGCCAGCGAGCAGTCGACGTGAAGGCGAACAATCGCCGGCAATTACCGAAAACGGGGTCACGAGCCCGTCAATGGTAACGTTCTTACCTCCAGGGCTTCTCAACAGTGGCGAGTCGATGTAAATTGTTAGGACGACCAATTAATGAACCGAACTTTTACCTGTCCTACCATTTTGTCCGTATCGTTTATTTTTTTTTTTGTCTGTCCATCTGTCTGTTTGTGCTTCCATCTGTTTGATGTGACCATTTATGTCAGCACTGAAAAAGTGTCTCTACGTCCTCAGTAAAATAAGAACATTCATTAAAAAAAATAAGCTCTGAATGGCTTTTCCCTCAAACTTCAAGGCCTAGAAAAATGAGAGATCTAAATGCCGAAAACAATGTTTGTGTGTCCACAAGGTTTGCCAGTGTCCTGAAACGTGAAGTATGATTTGTGGGAGTGGAAATATCTCTGAAAAATCTCAGGAATATTCTGGTTTTTCAGGAAGTAAGTTAGTTTTCTTCACATGTTACGAATATGTTGAGATTGAAAAGTGACATGGCCGAAACAGGGAGCTTTAGGAACAAGTACGCCTGAAATTGGTCTTGAAGGGGGATTTTTTATTCTCGGATTATCCGATGGGATTATTTAGAGATGTTTAGTTTTTCTTTGATACAACGCGCTTCAGGTTTTCCTCCAGAAATGCAATTTTTAGCGGTTTTGGGCAATTGTTTCCGATTTGTCGTTGTGACAATCGGTATACCGAATTTTGGTTCAAAATTATTTTGGAGATACCCAATTGAGACAAGATACGGAATTTTAAAGTAGCATTTAGCGATAGTTGAAGGCTACATCTTGACTTGCCCTAAATTTTCTAGGTTTTGCTTATGATAATTTCTATAATTTTTAACAGAATTTTGGCATGAAATAGTTATGGTAAAATTACGGAACTGTTCATCACGTTTATTTGACATTCATAATTTCACCAAAAGTTCCATTAGATTCTTTGTTTCTCTCTCGTTTTTAAATGTTTTTCTTTCTCTATATAAATGTCACAGAAGGCGTGGTTACTCTGTGTATTATCAACTTACAATTTTAAGTGAGATCTAGATTGATCTAGGATTTTATTCAAAGTTTCCGATGATGTGACAAATTTTCTTTGACAAATTTGATTTGCTCGTGAATACGATACAAATTGGCAAGTTTCCCCTTTGAAAAGTTGCCATTTTCAAAACCTGGCGTGACCACCTCTTCAGAAAAACTTGTCCAAGAAAACCCGGTCGCGTGTTCGGGGCTTTATCGTTTCAGCAAACAAATGTTCGAGAAAAGGAAAGTATGAGTTTGACAGCCGAAATCACGCGCATAAATACTTCGGAAGCAGATCAGAGCTGTATGTCGGATAAACTGAGACTCACTAAGTTAAATAAAACAGAGTGTGCGTGGGAGTTAAGTCAGCAATGTGAAAAATGGTTTCTAATTATCCGTACAATCTAAATTCGCTCGAAAAAGGCTTCGGGGACTGCCATTTTGATTTTTTCACTAAAAATTTTCGTACGCAGTGAGTAATCAATATTCAAATTTTTAAAAAATTAAGCAAATCGATTTTTTTTTTCACCTGGAAAAATCTTGTCATTCAGTTTTGATAAAAACTAGATGTTATAAATTTCTTCCGCCCGAAAGTTTATCTAAAATCTTTAATGTACATGGAGACAAGTTTTGGCTGGACAACAATCAGGGGGGGTATAAATTGAAGTGTTTGACTGAACCGGTGTAGGGTTGAGGACTTCCAATCCCATCCTACCCGCTCACTTGGTTTTACCGCTGACCAAATGTACAAAATTATATGCGTTTGCTAGTTTTTGGCACGTAAACTGAAGTATATTTTGCTAAAAGTATCGAGAAATTGAGCTAGTTTTCTGATAAGGTTCGGACTTTTTTTATTCTTTTGAAGAGTGCTAACTTATACTTGTTAAATGGATGGAGATAATGGTGTTTTTTGGTAAAAATAAAGAAGCGGTTAACACGTGCTGAGATCGTGACTAGTGGAGAAATTTCAAGGCAAGCTGTCCGCAGCGAAAATTTCCCCTAGCAGAGGGAGATGGTGTCACAAAACCGGGAGAAAATAGATTACATTTTATTTTTATTAACGTTTACAGTTGTATCCTGTAAATTTGATGGAAATGTTATTTAGTTTGGCTTTCATTCTAATCCAAGTGGGGACTTTAAATACCGAGAGACGTGAGTGTGCCGGAAGTGTGTGTTTATTGTATGTGTTAACACACTGATATGACTTATTTTAGAAAATTAAACAATGGAGGATGATAAGCACCCGGATCTGCAACCGCTTTTGCCAGAACTGGGTCAGGAGTCTATCCTTAACTTTCCAGGAGATCATTTTGGTGTTCCAGAACAAATGGTAAGACTTCGAGAGTGTATCACTAACGAATTTTATTTCAAGTGGGTGTAATTAGAAAGGGTGTATTCAGACATATTCAGCTGAGACTAAACAAAGGTCTAGTGAAGTTTTTGTAGCTTCTGAAGTTTGTTGGTGAAGATGATATTGCCAAGAACAGAGATAAAAATTATAAAAATAGACCAAGAAAAATGAAAGAAGAAATTGAAAAAAACAATCTAGTTGTGTCTGTGTTTTGAGACAATTTGTCAATTATATTCATGGCCATTAAACTTCACTTGTGACACAAAGTGCTTGCTCTTACTTGGGCACATTGATTAACCCTTATTATCCACTTCCTGCTTGATTTATTTCTGTTTTGTTTTTTGGTTTGTTTTTTATATTTTTTGTTTTGTTCTTATAATATTTTATTTTCAAAACCAAGTGCAGGAAAAGGTTAATAATAATAACAGTAACCATAACAATTACAGTGACAACAATAATAATAATAGCATCCAGCAACAGCAACAACAATAATAACAATAACAACATAAATAATTAACAGCTAGACTAATAATGACAATGACAGTGATGATGATAATAATTATAATAATAATAGTAATAACATTTGCATCAATAATTTTTGCACCTTCTTTGGTGTGGTAACAAAGAAGATTCAAAATTGGATTTCAAAGATTGATGTGGAAAGTCAAACTGAGTTCCTGCAAAAGACTACACTCTTGGGAACAGCCCGAATTTTGAGAAGGGTACTACAAATGTAGGAAGGAGTGTGAACTGCAGGACCCTTGGTCATTTGTTATGACTCGCTCCTGCATGTTAGTTTTGACAACATAAGATCTGTCTGAGTTTGAGGATAGTAATAACAGCAACAACAACAACAACAACAAAGACAACAATTATATCAATAATTAACAGTTAGATTAGAAGGTTAAATTGTCATATGAGTGATAGTAGATAATGACAAAGGGAGAGTAAATTGTTAACTTAGAATTTATGAGCAGGTAGTCTAATTGTTTTGTAGTAACTGATTAAAATTAGAATATTTTCTATCTTAAAGAAAAAGGAAAAAATTTAAAGAAAAACTAAGTATTAGCCAAGTCTTTTGAAAGAAAAAAAAAACTTGGCCTGAAAGCATTACTCAGTTCTTAGCATAACTAAGATATTTCTTTTATTATAGCACCCTCCTTCACAGGGTTGAGCATTTCTTGCTTTTTTTTGTGCTATATGGATATGACATATACCCACAAACACTATGTGTTATTATACTAGACCACCCTGCAGTGGTGCAAATTGTAATCCTTAACATATAAAGTGGTTTGACTGTTTGTTTATGTTGCATTCTGTAGTTTGCTGACTCTAGCTCCAGTGATACTGGTATGGAAGATGCTATAACAACTCCAGATATTAAGACAAGTGATCAAACTAATGCACCCAGTGCAGCCAAATCTCTGACTGTGACAAAAGGAGAGTTAACCTCAGTAAAACATATGTCCCAAGAAAGTCAATTGCTCAATTTACCAAAGGAGTCTACATCACCTACTTTTTCAAGTCCACCTAACAAAGGAACACCATTAAGAATGGCTACTTTACCATTGAATTCAGAAGTTATAAATGAAGCAAACAAGCAAGTGTTTTTGATTCCCATGAATGAATTGAATAAGTCAAAACTGCAAAGTAATTTAAAAGTTCCTTCAGGTCAAAATATTTTGATCATAAAGTCAGAAGACCTACATGTCATAAAGTCTGGGGGAGAAAAGAAATTGAACCTTAAGATGACTGCTCCAACTCCAATCTCAAGCCAAGCTATCAAACCACATCAGGCTACGAAGACTGCCCTGAGCCAGCAAGGTATCCAGCCATTAAATAATCATAAGACAAGGCAAGAAATATCTCTCGTTCACACCCAGTCAAATGTTCATACCCTGGGATTCAGTCAGAACACTCAGGTGCAGCCAGGCATGCAGGCAGATCCTATGGTAAAAAGTAATCAAGACAACAAGCATACCTCACCAGTGAGTAGTTCAGGGAAACCTCTTGCAAATGATCAGGTTTCCAAAAGTGGAAACAAGGAACCAGTCAATCTTCAGTATCAAACAGAGAAAAGTGTGCTGGGTGGCCCAGCAAGAAATTTGGATTACCAAAGTGTGCAGGCTAGTCTATCCAAGCCAGTAGAACAAATTGTGGAGATTAATCAAGCAAAGCCAGTTAGTAAGGTACCTCAAATGGTAGATTTGCCAAACCAATCCAAACCAGCAAACCAGGCACTGAAAAATTTAAAAGGTACTCAAAAACCTCAGACTATTGGACAAGATATCTTACAGGTCAGCCAGTTGAAACCTGTGACTCCACAAGATAAGTCACTAAATGTGACTGAGCCAGTTAATCAACTACAAAGCATGCAAAGCACTCCATGTAAACAAATAAGTAAAAAGTCACAAGAAATACAGACTGATCAGAAGAAGGCAGAAGATCCAGTGCTACAAAATATGAAAACTGGCCCTATCAAGCAAGTGCTAAAGATATCACAAGGAATACAAACCATCCAGACCAAAGAAACAGTTAAAGGACCACAAAACATCCAACATGATCATTCTAAAGTTGTTGGCCAAATACCAAAAACCCTGCTGGAAAGCTCCCCCAAAACAAGGAATGGAGTAGGGCAAAATTTATCAGACCACCATTTTAAAACATCATGTGCTTCTCTTCCCAAAGATGAATATAAAGCACAGATTTTAGGAAACAAAGTGCAACAACCTAAAAAAGTACTTCAACCAGTAATCATCCCTGCAAATCAGGCAACATCTGAAAGCACTGGCCCAGTGACTTCGGTTTTTACCAAAGAATTAAGTACAAAGACATCATCTTCTGTGAGCAGAACTCTCCAGAAACCACCAAGCCTTACACCCTCAATATGGCCATCAACTCAACAAACTGTTGTACCACTAGCAAATGAAGTTGGTCAAGAGAAACCCAAACCAAAAAGAGGTCGACCACGAAAGACTGATTCCAAAGTAGCTACAAAAGATAAAAAGTCAACTAAGGTTACCAAGGTTACCAAGGTTACCAAGGTTACCAAGGTTGATTCAGTGAAAGGCCCCACTTTGCAAGGAGAACTTGAGAAAAGAGGTCCAAATGCTTCAACTGTTGGTAGACTTAAGAATGTTAGACCTGGAGAAACACAGCTGCAACCCTTAAGGCAAACTAAAGTTAGTGATTCAAATCTGTGGAAGTGTTCCTTATGTGGACAACCATCACTTGTAAAGTCACTTGGTTGTTTGTATGGACCTTATGATGGGAGCAGAGATGTTTCACAAGCTGGAGGTCACATGTCTGGGTACAAAAGAAAGCATGATGCAACTCTTGAAGAGACAGAAAGCTCTGCAAAGTTGAAACTTGATGCCACAGCAAGCTCTTCATTAGAGCTTTGGTTCCATGGTGATTGTATTGTGTGGTCACCAGGGATTTATGCTACAGGTGACTCATTGGCAGGATACAAGCAAGCTGTGAATGATGGCCGATTCAGTGTAAGATTTCATCATTTACACAAGTGTTGTATACAGTATTAAGCCTAGTGCACCATATTGTATACAAGACTTATATTAATCATTACCATTATAATATCATGGCTATGGCAGAGGTAGCATTGTATGTTGGACCAACAACACACCTCTCCTTCCAAGTCTCAGTAGCTTGGGAGGTTGTGGGTTTGATCCCTCTCTGGGAATCAGCAGGCTTTCCAAAATTAAAAACGGTGGTAACAAAATTTTGTTACTACCAAATCACTTGGGCATAAACAAAGTTTCCTTTACACAGATCAGTGTTTATTTCAACATGTTTATGCCACCATTTCCACAGACATATAAGAACAATGGGTGGTAAAAAGGGTTTAAAAATAGAAATTAACATATCAAGGTAAAGGCTTAGGCATGTTTAATGTTATAACATTTTTCAGCATTTTAAGAAATTGAATAGTAACAGTTCTTTACTTTGGTAGTGTAATAACCAAGCCAAAAGCAACAATTTATTATTTTCATAGTCTGACAAATAAAACTCAAAAACCAATGGTACTTTGGTACATATATTTACAGCAATGAAAAATTGTTGCCCTAAACTAGGTTTGTTTAACGCATGTTTTGTTACAGCAAGTTTGGGCAGCCTGCTTGCAATTTGTTTTTCTGATTAAAAAATTTGGATAAATATTCACTTTATGCCTGTATTTTATAATTTAATTTAGTTTCATGTGTAAAACATTTCATTTTAGGCTGTGTGGTGTTTGTGCACTTAGACTGGTCAGTTTGGTAAATTTTACATATGAGCATGATAATTTCAGGGATTGGGGTCCGTTGGGGTGGAAAATTGTGACATAATGTATTACCACTTTCAAGTAAGATTGTGAGAAGAGCCCACAGTACATGGTACATCAAATGACATGTCAAGGTTCCTGGTTCTTCCATCATCTTCATGTCCAGAACTACTGCACTGGCCAGTCTTGCTGTGCAAGTACAAACTACTCTTGGTGTCCATTGGTGGAATGTTTGATTTGGATGGAATTGAGAAAATTTTTCAAAATGGGTCATTTATATAACAAGGTGCAACTGGTTACCATCTTTGAAAAGAAAATCATTGATTACACTATTCAGTGAACCTGTCTAGATTTTACTGAATGATAAGTAGGTTAGAAGAGCAATTGTTGAAGTTTAATGTCATCATTCACTGTTCCATATTTATTCACTTACTGTAGTTAACACCTACAGCATAAAACTAACAAAATTTTTAATTTATATGTCTTTTTACAAATACACAATTATCATTGTTAAGGAAAAAAAGTACATAAATATTGATACCAAGGTCAAATCCCTGAAGAGACCCAGTAGAAACCATGTCTGTATGCTATAACTGAAGTTTTAAGTTCCATTATTGAAATTTTAAATGGTTCTAAAAGTGTGTTTGTTGATTGTTTCAGAAATGTTCAGCTTGTGGTGACTTTGGAGCCACAATGGTTTGCTTCCAGAGGACATGTAAAAAGCTTTACCATTTCTTTTGTGCCAAAAATGCAGGTGAGTGTTGAGATGAGCATTCTAGTACAACTATGCTGTACATTAAACTGAATCTAGGGTTAAAAGAATCACTGATGGATTTCTACCTATTGACTTGTTTCCATGAAATTTAATCTTCTGATTATTCTAGCTCTGCTTATAAATATTTTGATGTATTTAGGTGTGCATTCATGCAAACACACACCCTGAATGTACACCCCTGAATGTGAGTCAGTATATTTGTCTGTCTGTCTGTCTGTCCATCTCTTGTGCATGTGAGAGTGTATGGTACAAATGTATAGTATGTACAAATCACTTCAAAATATTACATTTCTGTCTTTTGCTAGGGTGTATTTTTGATGAGTCAAATTATACAATTCAATGTGGTCATCATAAGGTTTGACATAATTTTATTATTTTTGACTTACTTACTTTTTCCATAAAGATATTGTACTCTTCCTTGACATTTCACCTTTTCCACACCATTTACCCCCCAAACACACACTTGTTAAGTTATTCAATCCTGCTTTCTGGGACATCCACTCTTGGGAAAGGAATAATTACAATCTGTTCATGTTCAACTTCAATAGCCTGTTTTGAAGCTTTGGGCATTCCTATTTAGTTTAATGTCATTTTTCCTTCCTTCCTTTCCTTCCTTTCCTTCCTTTCCTTCCTTCCTTCCTTCTTTCCTCCCTTCCTTCCCTTCCTTCCTTCCTTCCTTCCTTCCTTTCCTTCTTTCCTTCCTTCCTTCTTTCCTTCCTTCCTTACCTTCTTTCCTTCCTTCTTTCCTTGCTTCCTTCCTTTCCTTCTTTCCTTGCTTCCTTCCTTTCCTTCTTTCCTTCCTTCCTTCCTTCCTTCCTTCTTTCTTTCCTTCCTTCCTTCCTTCCTTTCCTTCTTTCCTTCCTTTCCTTCCTTTCTTTCCTTCCTTTCCTTCCTTTCCTTCCTTCCTTCTTTCCTTCCTTCTTTCCTTCCTTCTTTCCTTCCTTCTTTCCTTCCTTCCTTCCTTCTTTCCTTCCTTCCTTCCTTCCTTCTTTCCTTCTTTCCTTCTTTCCTTCCTTCCTTCTTTCCTTCCTTCTTTCCTTCCTTCCTTCCTTTCCTTCTTTCTTTCCTTCCTTCCCTTCCTTCCTTCCCTTCCTTCCTTCCCTTCCTTCCTTCCTTCCTTCCTTCCTTCCTTCCTTCTTTCCTTCCTTCCTTCCTTTCCTTCTTTCCCTCCTTCCTTTCCTTCTTTCCTTCCTTCCTTCTTTCCTTCCTTCCTTCCTTCCTTCCTTGCCTTCTTTCCTTCCTTCCTTCTTTCCTTCCTTCCTTCTTTCCTTCCTTCCTTCCTTCCTTCCTTCCTTCCTTCCTTCCTTCCTTCCTTCTTTCCTTCTTTCTTTCCTTCCTTCCTTCCTTCCTTCCTTCCTTCCCTTCTTTCCCTTCTTTCCCTTCTTTCCCTTCTTTCCCTTCCTTCCTTCTCTTCTTTCCCTTGTTTCCCTTCCTTTCCCTCCTTCCTTTCATTTTCTTTTCTTATTTTTCTTGCATCCTTCCATATTTCCCCCATCTCTATATTTCATTTTTCTTTCCTTTTTTCTTTTTTTTTCATTCTTTCCTTTTTCCTTCCTTTCTTCCCTTTCTCCTCCTCCTCTTATACTTTTCTTTTTCCTTTCTTTCCTTTTATTGTTTCTTTCTTCCTTTCTTTTATCCTTTCTTTCTTTTCTTTCTCCACCTTGTTAAAGTATTCCCATTCCTTCCATGTATTCAGTCCTTCCTATATCGCACTTCTAGTAAACACGTGAGTCAGTTGTTATCCAACGAAAGTGAACCTCATTCCAGGTGAGGAAATCGTAGAACTTCAATTTACGCAGTGTGTTTCATTGGTCACAAACTTTTCTCTCTAAAGCTGAGGAAAGGGATGTTCAGCTTTAGAGATTGTTACTGCTATCGGTGTTTTTATAAAAGTAACACGTTAAGGCGAACAAACGTTCAGTCTGGAGTATGGTTGTAGTATATGTTTCCCACATTTTCAGAAGATTTTAACCTCAATTTACAAACTCGTTGTGAAAAGAATATCTATTCAATAATTAGCGCAAGATTGTTAAAAGCAATTTTGTTGAATTGTAAATAACTTCTGTTCATTATATTTTGTCGACTAAGGTCTGTTATCCTGCTTAGTTGTATAAAAATCTTACGTTAAGGAACGTCGTCTTTTTGTTCCTGCTAGAGGCCGCGTTCTTATTCGATTCCAGATTTCTCTCTCATCATTCGATATTGTCTAGAAAGCTACTCCGAGTCTGTGGCTATGTATTTTTTCCAGCAAGTGTTGCGGAATGCAATGACCTAAGAAAAACTAGCGATTAGGTTCCCCGTATCCGAGGGAAGATTTGTTAAAGTCCGCAGAGCGTTGACCCAAGGGGCTTCAGCAAGTCTTCCCGAAGTAAAAAGGGAATCCATTGGCTAGTTCTCCTCAGTACAAGAGGAAAGTCAGTACAAGACAAACGATCCCTTCTTCTCCTAAGTTTCGTACATGGTAATCATGGTAGAAATTTTGTAGACAAACGCGAAATTCTCTTGTTGCATGAGCAATGAAGGAAATTCGCGATTTAAACATACGAGGAGAACAAAGGAACCCAAGATTATCATGGTATTACCATATATAATCCCAAGTCCTAAAGTCTGCTGCAGTCGTCCGTGACACAACTCATCAAAGACCATTCACTGTACGCACGCGAATATTCATCCTGGGGTATGTGTTCAATGGGCATGAGCACAATTCGCGTTTACCATTCGTTGGCGAATGTTGCAATACCTCCGGAAGACTCTTGTGACTGAATCGGATACATCAGAATAAGCAATCGTATGTGACAGTCTTCGGTTAGCTTTCCTGGACATTTGCTTCCTTTGTTGCTCGCTAGGTTCATATAAAATTTCCAAATTTTCGCAATGAACCTGTAAGTCACCAAGTGAATATCAAAACCGTCGGATTCTGACATCGAGATGTCTGTTGACGTCGTTGGTCCGGAAAATTTATTTCGTGCCGACTGATTTACCCGGAAGTAGAACCTTCTTGTGGTAGTGCCGAGGAGGAGCAGAAGAAATAAACGTATCATCACTAGAGTTTAGAAACTTTGCCTTTACAAGCTATTACGAAAGTGGGCAATGTGTGAGTCCATTCACTTTGGAAAAAGAAAACAAAAAAAAAAAAAAAAACGCACATAGCGTAACCGAATCGGACAAAATAAAAAAAAATACGAGACAATCGGTACAGTACAGCACAACATAACACAACAGTACACCAAAAAAAAAACAAGAAAAAACGTGGCATGACTCGGTAAAACAACTGAAAGAAAAGATTGTAACTCTGTTATAACCCACAATACAATTTACGTGAAACAGTGCAATGCGAAGTACTCCAATTCAGCTCGGCCGCACACATAAGTGTTTTGACACAGACGATCGACCAGGAGAGTTCGACGCTACCAAGTAACATTTGATATTATGCAACTTTGTTGTCTGTGAAATATTTCTGACGTGACAACCCGACCGGACATCAAAGTTTATGTAGCTCCTGATCAACTGAGCTTACAACTCGTGTATTCACCAGCAAATGATCAAATCCAACGTCTGCCGCATTTAAATATGGAAGTCTGGACGTCACTAGATTTTGGAGGTAATTTTTAGCCAGTATTGGCTTTTACATTCTGCAAAATTATAATCGTATAATTCGTTGATCGCTACTTCGCTGTAAAGTATAAAGAGACGAGCGTTACAAAGAATGTTTCTGAATGAAGAGTAAAGAAATAGTTTGTCTACTTTCTGCGGTTTAGCAAATAATTCTCACAGCTCATGCGTTACGCGTTAGCTCAACGTCTTTCTTTAAAGTAAAGTATATTGAGGGTTTTGATGCACGCGGACTTTCATACTGCACCTATTTATATAGGTTTTCTGGCCTCAAACGGAGCTAAACAATAGCTTTGGTATTGTTACTTGGGCCAGCTGTCCAAAAACATCAACTTGGCGATGTAGAACGAAGAGATCCTTTCGTGAATGTCTTTTTCTCGACCACGATATCAAGCCTTTTTAAGGAGCTGATATTCGTTGCTGCTTCTCTACTGCCGTCCTTGAAACCTTTTAAAAGTTTCACGTCTTTTAATGTCGTCCATGCTCGTTCTTCAATAAGCAAGTACTTGCAGAAATACGAAACACCTGAACAATTCCTCAATATATGCAAACAAAGGCCAGTCAAGGAATAATTATTTACCCGGATTGAATGACTCGGTAGCAGAAAGTTGCTATCGAAGAAGCTGAAAGAAATATTGCAATATCTCTAGCTGCTTCCATTAAGTCCGACTCTTGTTGCCAAGAGCCTCGATCAGAATACTGTTCACATACATTTGGCGGCTGCGGGAACAGTTTATTTTCTTTGCTAAATTTTACAGAATATAAATAAGCATGGTTAGGAAATTGGTAAGATTTTGAATTTGCTGGAGAACTATAGGGTAATAAATATATACATATACGTACGAACAAATAGATAGACAGACAGGTTTATCTACATGAAGATTCACATATTGAACAGTTTTCCGATCATTAGGTCGTTGCATCGAGCAGGTTGGATTATGTGGCACCTGCTCATTCAATCTTCACTGTCACGACTCATTTTACCGTTCGTTGTCTTTACGTCGCTACACTGCAAAACCAATCCGATCCATTTTACCCGTCCTAAGTCCACCGCAATTTTTATATAACTGTTTAAAGAATAGTGCAAGTTTAGTTTTTTTTTTTATTCGTAAAAGTTTGTCTGGTCAATCTCCATGTTCTTAGAGAATAGAGCATTTGGATTTCTCGGCCCACGGGTTTTCCTTCTTGTCCACGGGCGTTATTAAAGGATCCGTGTTGATATTCTTCTGGCAGTAATCTTTCAGGCTAGAGAAGAATGAAGAGAAAAAAAGCCCACAGAGAATCGTGAGACGAGTGCAGTCACCGACATAACAAACCATCTCGTTTTGTTTTTGTTCTGAACTGTATTTATAATGTATACTCACTCAGCACATGCTTTCGACATTGGAATCCTTGTGATGTGTAACTGGTGTTTTAAACTTTCGACAGTTTTCATCAACTGTGACCTGTCCATTGCACGAACTAGTGTTGTCGTAGAGCGAAGCTTTTGTTAAAACTCAGAAGTTTTTCCTACAGTCCTGCGGCTCCTGGCAACAGAGATCTGTCGAATTTAATTTAAGTTCAGTCCTACTCGAATCGCAAATGAGGAATTTGTAATGAGTATGCATGTTGACTATCTGTTATTTTGCAACACTTCCTGTAAACAGCGCCTGTAATGACTGACGACTGCCTGCTGGCTCATGACAACTTCAGCCAATCGGAGACACTTAGTTGCTCCTCGGTGAAACCCTGGGAAGGAGCGTGACTGGTTCATGTTGTTCCGTAGTTTCATACTGAGTAGCTTATCTGTGCAGAACTCTAAAGTTCTTTTTTCAAAATGTGATTAAATGTGATAGATAAGTCAATTTTAATTTAACAGGATGGGTAAATGCCATAATTATACTGCTCTGCAATTAGTAAGAAAATACCCGAACGTTGAAACTATAACCTCATACATTTTTCAAAGACACCAAGTGATCTCGGAATTTATTTTCTCCACCAACTGTTCAAAATATATATTTATTTTTTCGCCCACATGCGCCTATATATATATATATATATATATATATATATATATATACGTGAAAGTTTTGGTTTACGAAATACAAAGAGGGCTCAATATCGCACAGATAGAGCAAATAGAATTACATCGCTTACTTCAAAAAGTCACTATAGCCTGTTTCATTTTGAGAAAGATGAAAGTCACCTGAAGATTCTTTCTCAAGATGAAACAGGCTGTAGTGACTTTTTGAGGTAAGCGATATAATTATATATATATATGTAATATTTAAAAACAGAACAGGAGTGCTTTATCGGATTTAAAACACGAGACGATAGCCGAGTGTTTTAGACCCGATAAAGTTTGAAAATTTGAAAATTTGTTTTCTAAGCCGAAAAAATTAACTTCTTCTCCACCTACAAAGTCACATGTGTTTTTATGCCATGCAAAGACACAACACAGATATGATTTTCTTTTGTAGTTTCCTAATTTTCCTATATATATATATATATACATACAGTGCAGAAAAGCTTTAAATGATAACATAAAAAATTTAAAGGTTGGTAATTGCCGTGACTGATCGCAAAAAAATTCTAACGTTTCGAGCAAAGGCCCTGACAACAAATTGGAAAGCGCGACTGGACAATTTATGCCCAGTATTGATAGTTTTACTTAAGGCAAGATACTAGGACTAGATAACTAGTACTACCCGCTGCCATAGGAAGCTGTAGCTATTTTGTCCTCTCCTTCTCAGCTCCGTGTTCTTTAAAAAAGTTTACTTATTTCCAACGTGAAATCCTCACTTAATACTAACAGTAGTTTGACAGCAATTCGCCTCAAATAATTTCGTCACGCTTGATCACCACCTGACTTGGTGACTGCAAACTCCTGGACTGAGGCACTTCGATCCTTTGGGCATCAATTTTTCCTGAATAAAATCGTTTAAGGTAGGCCAGAGTTGGATTTCACAGGTACAACAGAAAAGGGTTAAAGAGGGCGTATTTTCATTTCCACATAATGTGTCTTACCACTCCAGGACATCCACGTTATACCCCCATTTAAACTTGCGGTAGCGCACCAGCCGTACCACCAACCACCACCTCTTAACGCAGCACAATTAGATGGTGCTCTGTCGTGGTCTTTGTCCTTAGTTGAAAATCTCTTTCCTGTTGATTCGTAGTTATAATTTCTGTTGTGCATCGAATCGCCTCTGTCACCTCTGAATGAATCTTTGTTTAAGGAAAGACGATAGCCGTCATCTTCGTTAGATAACTGAAATCAAAATTAGAATAAAAACGACGGTGATATAGGATAAAAACATTTTCATGCGATGTGACGTGGGAAGAAGGCTGTACGGTCAAACCAAAATTGACTCTAAAGAAATCCCAAAGAAGTCTTTTTCCTCGCTTGGCACTCAGAATTAATAAGACTGTGAGAACAGTTGCAAACTTGTCGACGCCATAAGTGCGCTATCCTGTTCCACCGCAGTAACGAGAACTTTATTAATGATAATCATTACTTCAATGACAGTGCAATAGGTAGGAATAATGATAAGGATATTAATAATATTAGCAATAATTATAATGATGATAGTAATAATTATTTTTAATAATATATTTATTCAGCTATAAGCAGTATATAAATAACAGATATTAAAACAAATTTAACTACAATCTTTTACTGTTTACACAAAAAGAGAGTGCAGTCTTCGTTAAGTTCTGTCCATTAGCTGTAAGAGTTGTTAAAAACAACTGCATACAAGAAAATATGTTTGTATGTAAAAAATAATGTAACATTTGTTCTTTAAAATTTTGAAAAAAATCTCTTAAAATTAGGTATCGACTAGGCAGCCTTCTCAGACCCGATTCCAATAATAATAATAATGATAGCGATAATAATAACGACGATAAAGATAACGATAATAATAACGATGATAATGATAACGATAATAATAACGATGATAATGATAACGATAATAATAACGATAATAATAACGATAATGATAACGACGATAATGATAACGATGATAATGATAAAGATAATAATAACGATGATAATGATAACGATAATAATAACGATGATAATGATAACGATAATAATAACTATGATAATGATAACGATAATAATAACTATGATAATGATAACGATAATAACTATGATAATGATAACGATAATAATAACGACGATAATGATAACGATGATAACGATGATAATGATAACGATAATGACAACGATAATAATATCGACGATAATGACAAACAGGAAAGGACGATAAGGAAAGACGTTAGCCATCTTCGTTATCTAACTAAAATACATTAAATTAATGATGATTATAGTAATGACAAAGCAGAAATAATGAAAAAATTATGAAAGTCCTAATTAAAACTCACCCTAAATCCAGTGTATTTTGCATAACCAGTCGATCCATCATTACGTTTCAGGTCCACTCTTAGTTCAAACTGTGAATAGGACGTCAACTGATATAACTTTTCATTTCCCCACCAGAAATTTAATCCCAAGTCTCCGAAACCGTCCTTGTATTCTTGCCATGTCCTGCTAAAGTCGAACATTCCATTGTTCCGTTGAATCACCAGCCATCCTCCACCATCAGTAGTTTGATCACAATACGCTAAAACATTTTTATTCTTGGCCTGAATGAAATAGACACCACTCGTAATATTTCCTACCTTCAGGTGGTCTTGGCAGTTTGAAACTGAGCAATGAAACAAAAATGGTTTGATTTTATTAAATATTTTTATGTTATATTTTAATTTTTCTTATTAAGTAACCGTCTAAGACGTGAATCGTAATCCTCAGCAGTTTAAATATTTAAGCGTATCTCTCATAACTTTAAACTAACACACTCAGTATTAAAACAAAATATTAAAACAAATATATTACGTATCAACATTTGTCATTAGCCTCGGACAACTGTGTCGAGGATTGCATAACATATTTAACTCATTAAGAGGCAAGGACGCACCTTAATGTTTAACTCAGACTAATGCCGCACGATTTTATTCGTCAAAGGGACGAGCCCTGCTCCTTAATGAGTTAATTTGGGGGACATTTGTATTCAGCCAGTAAAGTAGACATCTCGTTTTCTACTTCGCTATCAGGAACAGTATCTTATGCAATAAGTTTTAATTCACTATCTTATAACTATTCACCGTAATTAATCTGAATTTTGAAAAGGCGACTTAGGCTATCAACTATTACCTGTATCCCAACATTCGTATTTCTCTTCTTGATAATGCGGAATACATATTGCGTCTGGACAAGGATTTGAGTCGCATTTCGTCTTAAAAATGGGCGAAAAAATTTATGATTAAAACATAGTTAAAGACATAAATCGCTCTACGTTTTACAAGAAGTCGTTTTAGAAGATGTTGGAAGTGATTCGTGCTTAATTTGGAATTCACGTCATTTAGAAATCCTGAAATTTTCGATATGACGTGACTTTCCCTAACACTGAGTAGTAAATGTTGTGATTTCGTAATTTCATAAAGCATTTCAGCTATTAGGTACTTTACCTTCAATCCAACGTACGTCCAACCAGGTTGTATCGTCATGTTTTTAAACAACCTATGACGGTCCTGTTTTAGTTCCTCGCAAACATGTTCTTCCCCAACTCGTGGACCAAGGTTAATTGAAATACATTCTTCCGTCTTCGTACATTGTGACTTGCAGTCAAAGAGATTCCTTGCAGTCCCCATATTTAACGGACGTACTTTCAGCTTGTGACCTGCCAAAGGCAAGCCCCAGTTTATCACACGAAAATCAGACATTTCGCGGTAGGTTGCACTTGAGGAACTAATAACGATTGCGTACAAGAATACGTTAAGTGAGGTCGCTGGTGAGACGCCAGCCATAACTGCAGTGAGCAGTTTTTTTATATACTTCAGTGAAAATTGAATCACCACGGATTAGCGAACGGTTCTGAGTTATAAATAACGTGGGGAGACACCTGTTGACCTCCGTAACTAAGAAACAAAAGTATCTAAATCATTTCCATGAACACCTGTTTGCCTGGAAACGTTACGTAGATTTCTACCGGTGAACCACATTCATGTATTTGTGACCCGAAAAGATGGACGATGCATCGTGTTAAGTCGGTTTCTAAACCCTTAATGAATCTGTTCACGAGTTGGCACAAGGTACCATCTGCTTGATCTAATTTAATATATAGACTTTTATTAACTTTGTTTTATCCCTCTTTCTTGGAGGTAGATCTAGTTTTGCAATTAACGGCGTGGTACATGAACATTTTTTTACTTTACTGGTGTGTAAGCCAGATTTGCAATAACGCGAGAAAGTCAAAGGAAAATTTTGAATAGTCCCTGTGAATTCTCTACGACCGAACCGCTTTCATAAACAAAAATATCTAAATCATTTTCATTATTCCATTAAGACATTCTAGAAAACTTTAAAGAAGTTCTACTGCTAAAAAGAATTCATGTATTTGTGATTTAAATATAGGGTACGATGCATTGTAAGGTCTTTTCCTTAACTCTTAATTAATGTTTACTTCTAATTATTTTAAGACCAAAGACGTGTTATGTACAACACGTGCAATCTGTTTACCAAATGCCAGAACGAACCATCTGCTTCATCTAATTTAATGTTGAGGTATTACGTAATTTTATTTTGCTGGATCGGAGTGTTCAGTTTCGACCAGAGGTGCGCCACCTTTCTGGTTCTGCGGGCCAAATTTCTGGCTTAGAATAGTTGGCGGGCCACCTGTTTTTGCTTGCGCCTTCCATTTCCCTCCATGGGGGTCGATTGTTCTATTGCAAAGATGCTGTTTTTATAACTTAATAAACTTAATAAAGTCCCTACCTTTGAGTTAAGTGCATTATCGTTCTTGACATTTATTAACAATAAAAATTTCTAATTTTTAGTATAGAAAGTATTTATTTGTCAACTTGCAATTCTCCCGCGGGCCACGTAAAGGACTCTTTGCGCGCCGCATGTGGCCAGCGGGCCGTAGGTTGCGCACCCCTGGTTTAGACGTTAATTGATTTGTCTAAACCAGTGGTGTCCAACATACGGCCCGCGGGCCAGAGTCAGGCCCGCCAAGGGAATATATCCGGCCCGCCAGCTAATTCCTAGTCCCAACTCAAAATATTTATCAAAACAAAGATGAGCAGATAGCTCACTAAAATGTCAATCAAGCCATTGTACAGTGTACACTGCAGTAATACAACATGACCAGTATAGTACAGTAGATACTATATAACTGTATAATTATACTTTCTTTAGCACTTTAGCTAAACTCTACATAGAATCATGGCTTATCCGTTTCATCGGCTTGTCTTACCCACATTTACTATGCAGCCCTCCTTCTGGGGAGAAATGGGAATGTGGCCCCTCACACAAAAAGGTTGGACACCCCTGGTCTAAACAGTCGTAAAACTAGAATATTTCCGGAGGTGTCTGATATTCCGCCAAGCCAGGAGCACAGAACCAGGAGACCGTGAAACAACGGTCGTGGCTAGAAGATATATTTTAGGAGGGTTAGGATTAGGGTTAGGATTAGGGTTAGGGTTGGTTCTAGCCCTGACCCTAATCTTAACCCTGATCCTAACCTTAATCCTCAGCTATACCTTCCAGCCACCACCATGGCCGTGAAAAAACTTTGGGTTATTGATTGGGTTATCATCGGGCTCTGATCGCCTTCGTAATGCACCTCGTATTGATGTCGGGAGTCCCCGCGAAGAGAGCACTTCACGTAATTGAAAGAAGGACAAACGTGGTTGAAAAAGAAAGCACAAATTTCGCGTTTATGGTTGCGAAGCGACAGAGCTGAAACGTAAGTATACCACACACTGTTTTTATTAAAAAAACGTTACAATAAAGATGGGAAGACTGAGTGGGAAACGCAAAGGTTTTCTACATGGCTATATACATATTGTAATACAACATTTTTGCTATAACTGTATTCTATGTTGAAGCACCACACCGTGGAAATTAAATGCCAAGATAGCTGTAAAATGGTTGGATTTAAATGAGAGAGGACTGTTTCAATGCTACAAAAAGTCTAAAACTGTGAAGTATATCAAGAGAATATGCCTTCAAAACAACATGAGACGCTTTTCTTTCCTTTAATTCTTTTATATTTTCTTTCGCTTTTTAAAACGTGAATCGTTTTGGTTTTATCTCTTAATAAGCTTATAAGGGTATGTGTTAGGGTTAGGGTTAGTATCTAAAAGTTATCTCCGTACATACAGCCAACGGTGTCCTGTTTACGGACCAGAAAACGTGGCCGCCGTCAAAACAAAACGGTTCTTTGGTCTTTTTCCAAAAACAAGTGGGCAAAAGTGTCTTAAAGCTATTAATGAAAAACCAGAAGAGGCTAGGCATTGCACACACTAGAAAATCTTATAGAACCAACAACAGTGATTCTGTTATTCCCTCCAAGGGACAACTGCTGGTACTTTTTCAATGTGTCATGGGTTGTACCGTTTTATCTCTCGCGATAACTGACAAAAGACACAAGGAAAACAGGCGCTGCTGACAAGACAGTCCTTACAAACGGAGCCCTGGAAATGAAGTAAAGTAAGTGCCAGTGAGTAACATATCATGTGATAATATATGTGGAGGTGCTGGTGGTACAGTGATGGTGTATGTGTCTGTCACCACTGTGACTAGGGTTTGATTCTGGCTCTGTGCAGTTATCTGATTAAAGTTACTGTATCTTGGTCATGTGTGAGAAGAGTGTTGTCCAGTTTGACTGTTCCAAGCATCACAGGTTTTCTCTGGGTACTCCAGCTTCCTCTTATAGTAACACTGGACCCATGTGGAGTGGCCATTATTGGACCTCTTGGGAGAACAGCTCTGGTACTTGATAGGGTTATCCAGCATAAATAAAGGTACTTTACCTTTATATCAGGTCGTTTTATTTGGTTAAAATGATAAGTGTATACCTTGGAACTTAAATCTTGATGACACCAACAGGGTCTTTGAAAGCAAGTTTCAGTCCATGGGCATAAGCTTTAATGGGTTCTTTGCCATGTGAAAGAACACCCTCATGTAGAAATTGTTTGACTTTATGTCCTTACTATCACTTCATGGCAAGGAATGCTGAACGCACAGTGGTAGTGCACATGTCTCTTACCACAATTCTAGCTTTGTCTGGCTTTGTGATTAAGTTTAATTTTGCCTTTTTTCACTTTTTGCTTTTTGTAAGTACAGTTTTTGTGTATTCAAGTACACCTGAATGGAGTAAAAATATACCAAATAACTGAATGAACTGAACCAACTGGGGTCTGTGGACCCTTGAACCCTTCCTTGCCATATTTCTCTGGTCAAAGGCAAAATAGGATACATAGGCTTCTTTGAAGTTACTAGACTCACAGGCCCATTTTGGCTCAAAATGGCTGTGACAGGAAGGAACATTTGGGTAACCATGGTTTTTACACCAGTTGTTGCTCTGGAAATATAAAAGTATGAGGTGGAGGTGGGATTAAATATAAAATTCAACACAATGTGAATTATAGCATCTTGAAAATTGGAGACTTAAGTTAAACGAGGACAACAAAGTGTATTAGAGATATTTCAATTCACTACAAAGTCATTGTCAGCAGTGAAGACTTTACATTATAGTTGAAATGTCACTGATCAACACTATGATCTTGATTTAACTCAATTTCCAGTTCTCAATGATGATGCTATTATTCATATTGTGTTTTGTTTTATATTTTCCCAAACTGTTGGCTGATATTGGTTTATAGTTGAGACTCTAAGAAATTGCAGTTTACCTGAATGCCACGCTGTACTCGATATTTGGTCCTTAGTGCAGTTGGGCTCACACATCCAGCACAGCAACATTCACCCATCTTATTGCTGACAATGCAGCCAAGTATGCATGGACAGAACATACCAAGACAACCTAAAATATTTTTTATGCATACTTAGTGTTCTTACTTTCAGGATCTAGTGGTAAAAACACAAAACATTAAATCCATCATAAAGATAAAAGTACTTTGTAATGTAGGCAGCTTTCAAGAACATGGTGTAGAGTGGGAACATTGCTATGCATTAAATGTTTAAGAATACCAAGCATTTCCAGGCATGTATCATTAATTTAGTACCTAAATTGGAGTATTTTTAGATAAGAATTTGAATTTTTAGAAGAAAAAACCTAGAGGAAACTGCATTGAGTTGTCTGGTTGATGCACTCTTAGGGTAATACCTGTCATCACCATGAATCTTTAAACCAAGCAAACGATATCAAACCAAGGCATTTCTTTGTTTAATTTGTGATCATTACTGTCAAGTTGAATGGCAAACAATCTGTCATAATTTTATTCTGCAATTCTAAGTTTTGATTTGGTGAACTAGAAACAAACATTACATGCAGATGAGAGCATTTTGTCATATTCCTTATTTGGGTTTGCAAGGGAGCCAACTGATATAAAGTTTCTTAAGTCATTGTGAAATAATCAGAAAGGTTTGAGTACTGCTGAAATGTGAGAGTAGTTATTTAACGTTTTGAGTGAAGGCCCTTTGTTTTTTTTCTCTCTGACGAAGGGCCTTCGCTCGAAATGTTAGATAACTACTCTCACATTTTGGCAGTACTCAAACCTTTCTGATTATTTCACTTTGATTTTCACACTGCCTATGCAGCACTCCATTTTTACTTCATGGTTTTGATTTCTTAAGTCACTGTCTTACATGAGCCAATATCACTGCAACAGCCACAGAGTCCAGAGCCCCAACTACTGGTTCCATAAGTTGGTACAGCAGTCACAGGAGTAGCTTCCATTGGTAATTGTTCTGGTTGGTCTGTTACTGGCTGAACTGTAGTCATATTTTGTATCTGAAGACAAAACCAAAGTTGTAAGAATTATCAGAAAAGTTACATTAACATTGTGTTAAGGGCTGTTGTGATTTTTGCTGTGAACTTTAGCCTCCTGACACATGCGATCAAGTGGATTGACTTGCGGATCATTTGTGCAAAGCTATATGGTACAATACTGTGGCCAGTTGTTTACTGAATTGCATGTTTCACGATGAGAACAAATATTGCAAGAAGAATCACCCATGCAGACATCTTATTAGTTTTGATAGTTTAGGTAAAGAAGTTTTGACAGATATCAAGCAAAACAAAGATCTCCACAGACTTCCAGCCATCTACAGGAGTCATATTCTAATCAATTCACGTAGGTTTAGTCCCTAGAATTTAATTCCCCTGACTATTTACAGAGGTCAGAAAATTTGGCTGGGGAAAGTCAAAAAGATGTTTTCCAAAACCTCAACTGTCATTTTGGTACTATCCAAGACTAGCTTCAGGGTGGTGTGATCTGAAAGTATGAGCTAAAAGAGAGCTTATGATTGTCGACATTCATCAAGCTCATGTTCTAAGACTTTTTCTTGTCAAACAGCTGCACTTGACATTGATAAGGTTCTTAAATAACTTAATGATTTATAATTTAACATAAAAGCATCAGATTCCATCACAAGCATTCTTTCTCAAAATGAATTACAACCAACATGACTTTTCTTCCAACAAAGAATGGGGATTACACTTGATTCCCAAAAGAATTCACCAACCTAGGTGATGAACTTAAGCAAATATCTGCTGATGCCCTTAAGCTCAAACCAATTACTTTACTAGTTCTTTTCAGACAAGTGTTTGGTAAAGTTGACTCAAGTAACCATGGTATCTGGGACAGTTTTCTCGCACTTAGCTCCTCCTGAAAACCATGATCAGCCAACAACTTGAGAAAGTACAAAACGAAACAAGTTCCGGAAGAGGAAAGTCATCTTGAAAATTCGAGATTGAAGTTATAAATCAAGGGAGACAATGTTAAACTGTGTTATTTCTACATTATTTCAAATTCACCATTAGACATTAAGTCGAAATGTCACTGTTTAAAATAGTTTCTCCTCGGAATTTGTTTTGTTGTATAGTCTCTCCTGGTTGTCACGTTTCAGATGGTTACTTCAAGGGTTAGTTCACTGCAACAAGTGGAAAGAGCTCAAAAATAAAAGATAAAACATATTTCGAAGAATAGCGCCATGTTGAAAACTCAAGGTATGAGTCAAGGACAAGAAGAAATTTCGGTTGAAACAGTGATATTTCGACTTTATTTTAAAGTCATCCACAGATTGAATGAGGATGACTTTGAAATGAAGTCGAAATATCACAATTTCAACAAAAATTTCTGACAGGAAATTGCCCCTTCGAGGGTTGACAATTGTTTAAATTCAGGAACTCTCCATTAAAGTGTTTTGTCTTCAGTTGCTCTTATAGATAATTCACGAACCCTACGGTCGTTCAAAAGTGAACGACTGGATACTAAAGGTTAATCAGAACCACACCATCTTTCTAAGTCAGAATATGATACCCCTTTCGTTCGTAATTAGATTTTTTGAAAGACGCGATAATTTTTCTGAAATGTTAGTCAATGACGGATGTTGTAAATTCACTGAATTGTTGTCAGTCGTTGAGCACGGTACATCATCAACGCGAAGGCTCTTACAGCCAGGACACTAGGGGTGATTTCCCTGCTTTCCGCTTTTACTTGTACCATAAAAGTCCGTCAAGAACACGCCCTTGGCAAAACTCATGCACGTTGTTGACTTAGATGTCTGGCCTCCTTGGTGTCTAATTGATCAAACGTTTACACAAGAATTTTGGCGTTGTCAGATTCTTGAGAATAAGTGGTCAAATTCTAATGCACGCTATTTATTTCGTTAAACTTTATGATTAGTCTTCAAACGGTCTTTTCAAGTACAATGTTCCACTTTTCAAACTAACAATTTATGGAGTAATGCGAACGTTTCTTTAGTTCCAACTGTAGTGTATTGTTGCCGGGTCTCATGCGATCTCGGGATAGGATTGTATAAAATAATTTACTCCTTGCAGCAAACTTTATAGTAATTCTACGCTTTATTTACCCAACTTTGAAGAACTCTGTATTTACTATTGTTTACCAGTTGCTTAGCTACACTGTTCCTGAAATACTTTGCTTTCAACAGTTTTCTCCATTTGAAAAGCATTGTGGCCCTTGAGAACACGAAATGAGGAGAAAACCCGTCGTAGGCGAGCGCTTAAAAGGGCGGCCGATCTATTTTAACATTACCTGTGCGTTGATTTGAAAACGCGCCAAATTTTCGGAACTTAAGGTCCGGTAACAACTCGTCGTCAGAAGCCAGTTTTCTTATCTCTGATAACAACTGTTTGGCTGGAATTTACTTATGGGAAGAAGAAACCGCTCTTCACAAGCAGCGCTACCCGCTTAACTTCAGATATCCTTCTCTCAAACTTTCGTCATTACGTCTGGTATATTTGTCACTTACCTTAGAAAGAATAAAATCTTTCGCAACCGTTTGCAAGACAAGCCTGAAAGGTGATCCCAGCAGAAGCGAGTGTTGTGTAACTGGATCTCACAATAGAAGCATAAGCTTTTAATGTTGTCAATCAGCGAGAATCGCGATGCGCAATTTCCTCACCCCAGAAAGTGGGCAAACCTGGCTCACAGTTTGTTTTCAAGGTTTCGTGGAAAATTTGCACTTGTGAGTAAATGTAAGGTATGGCAACACTTCAACAGGACAAAGAGGTGGGAAGGAGCATCTAAGAATTAACCATGTTGATTTTTTTCCTCTACTTCCGCTTATGTTTATTACTTCACTAAATTTTCCTGTTGAACTTTTCTTGTTAACATCTCTCACGGGGCTAGTTAAAATCATCTGGCGTTAACCAGAGTGAAATATTAGAGAAGGTATGCATAATGTTCACGGTAAAGGATAAGCTCCTTCCTTTTGCCTTCACCAACTCCACGCGTAATGTCTCTACAATAGGCTTTTATCGGTTGTGCTAGCACATTTTTTTGGCATAATTTGGGAAAACGAGCACACTTTTGCCATTTTGTTGTCGAAGTAGCACTGCTAGCATAACCGGCATATTTTTATCAGTTACAGAGCACATTACTTGGGCCATAACTCTCCAGTAAGTCACGTTTTAGTTATATCGAGTTAATTTTAAAACTTTGTTCAGTCTTGTTAAATTCCGATCCAGTCCACGCTCTCAAAGTCAAAACGAAATGGTTAAATTTAACTGAACTACTGTTACATGTTTTTTTTTTTCAACCTTTCTGTTGGTTCAATGAATATTCTTTAACATGATTACTTGAAAACAAGTATAGTGCAGCAGGGAACCTTTTGAGGACACTAACTGATAGCAAGACATCAGTACAACTTTGTGTTGTATTTAAAACATTTCAGGGGATAGGGAGCAATTTAGAAAAAGCTAGACAACATCGGAAACAATGACATGTTTTGCTTTTGTTACTGTATGAAAACCAGGCATTTAATTTCAACCTTTTAAAGGCATTTTCTAAAAAGCATAATTTCGGTCAAAAACGAGCAATGATAATAGCATAATGTGCTACTTTTACTAGCACAATCGATAAAAGCCTACTCTGCAATCCCCGAGAGTGTTGTCGTAGCACGATACACACATGGCACAACCAAGGTATTTTGACGCCTTGTCACCTCTGGTTTGAGAGAATTTTTATCATCTCTTCACGTTTGCTGTATTTGTATTAAGGTGCCCCCCTTGAATAAGCGCCTCTCCTTTAAGTCCCAAAATTAGTGAGTGCCACGGGGCGCTTAATGAGAAAATATGGCACTCACCTGAGTTACAAGGCCATCAAGAAACGTTTATACATAGTTAAGCGAATTAACTTTTTAAAATGTCAGCAATTTATTTTTGTTCATTTTATTTTGTACATAATCAAATTAGCCCGCAGGATAATTTATGTCATCGTGACGTAAATGTTCTTTTTCATTCTCGTGAGGAGGTTCAGAGCGGGTCTGTTTAACTTAGTTAAAGACATTCATTCGATCGGTGAATCCAGCACAATGCAAGCCAACTTTAATCGCTTGATGCATCAATCTCCCTCGCGATCTGACAAAGAGCACATTGGTAGCACCAACATACGATGCATGCATCATGACAGATTGTACCCTGCAAAAAATATATGAATAATATTTTATATACGTGTATTTTTAAGTACTTAGTTCTTTAAACCAGTGGCAGTTCATGTGACAATAAATCCGATAATATTCAAGCAGTTAGGCAAAAAGATAAGGCAAACATAAACAAATTAAAAAAGACGAACGTGCAAAAACCTGCAAGTATGTAAATGTATACATTAATAAAACATTAAAAAAAAAACATTGATTAGAAACATTACGATCAAAGTTTAAAATTTTTTATTAAAAATCAACGTTTCGGGGCAACCCCGAAGCGTTGATTTTTAATCAAGATTCTTAAAGTTTAAAGTTGATTTATAAATAGTAAGACGTAAACCAGCTTTCACATGCATCCGTTCCAAATAACGATGGACAACCACACCAGGAACTTGTGTAAAAAAATTTTTAATCAACGTTTCGAGGCACCGCCTCTTGGAAGGACCTGACGAAGAGATCGTGCCTCGAAACGTTCATTGAAAAGTTTTTTTAGACAAGTTCCTGCTGTGCTTGTCCATCTGTGTGCAGGTACTCGACGTTGTCATGTTTGTATGTACCGTATGTGTCATGAAGACTCTTAGTCTCTTACCAAGATGTTGTTTTCAATGCGTACTCTTGTCCTCAGTGCGGTAGGATAAAGACATCCTGCGCAGGAACATTCGTTTACACTACAGCTGATAGTCATGGCAAGAACGCCGGGACAAAATGTTCCTAAAACGCCTTAATGAAAACAAGAAGGAAAAAATAATAAAAGACTTTTCCTCTCACTGTACGTCCAACAAAATTTCTATCACTGTGTTGGCCATGTGCCTTGAAATTAATTTCGTAGGAGATACAGACAGACTGGATAAAGTGACCTGGTGGACGGGATTTCACCTGTCAGCCTCCCGTTCTGTTTCTCACCGTGAACATTTCTATCCCATACAAACGTTTCACATGCAATTTCGTACATGAAAATGATATTTCATCGGTGAATTGTTTCAATTTCATATGTGAAATGAAAATTTCATATGTGAAATCAATTTTCATATGTGAATGTTTCATTTCGTGTTTCGTACGTCGAGATTTCACATGTGAAATTTTGAAGCAGTTTATTTCACTTGTGAATTAGGCATGTCAAGTATGACAACGTTCGAATTTCATATGTAAAAATATGCCAGTTCCGACCACGTTTTTCACGTGAAATGACATGAAATTTTTCTAAAGTATATTACACCGTCACCCGTTCCATAAGCTCTCCAAAGGTAAACCTTACATGATGACCAATCTTCAAAACAATCGAAAAGTCCAGTCGACCAGTATCTTGAAAGAGGCGGTGGTCGTGTTGTTGGAGCTTGTGTAACTGTTAATGTGCGGGCATGATATCCTGGTAGTGGTGGTCCTGGGTAAAAGCTACCCACTGGTGTAACACCCTGGTTTGGTGCTATCCCTAACGGGAATGATGTGGGGTCTGCTTGCCCTGGGTAATGCCGTGTGGCCACGACTGCATCGTGTCCATATTCAGGCAGGCGAAGTGATTCAGCTTTGTTCTGGTTTCGTGGGTTCTGCTTATCGTTGACGTGGCTGTCCATCCTTTGATTCGTCTTGATCTTGGTGCTGGTATTGAGATGAACTTACCAACCTTGGGAAAAATGGACGGTTTGGAAATTAAGACAGGCAAAAGAAGTGATACTGCATGTATTCTAAAGCTTTCTTATCGACCCAGTCAAGATCTGTTTGAAAAACAAATGTTAATGAAACTCTCCGCGAGAAAACCCTTTTCACGATCCTTTGAATATGGCGAGACCCAGTGCTCGCTACTGATTTCAATATCGTCCCTGGTTGGTCTCGAAGCCAAGATTTTGGCGAGAAATACGTATTAAAAAGAGGCGTCTGGTAACTGGAGCTTAAATAAGCGGTAAATAAGCTCAGACTTGTGATTGCTCTACTTGATTTTGTCTGCTTGTGTTATGTATTTGAATTACTGAGTGAACTAAGTTAAATTTTGGTGCAAAGAATTACAAGGTAATGTTTCGGTCGTTACTTTTAAGTACCTCGAAACTTTTGGTTAATAATCCAGTCTTCTTCTTCGTTGGTTTTAACGGCTTACAGTTCACTATGGTAAACTTGCCGAACTCTAGACGTGCTTGCAAACCAAGTTAAACTTTGTTTGAAATGACGATGTCTTCTCGTGGTAATGCCAATAGGTCAACCATAGACGCATGGTATTTTGCATCTTCCAGTAAGCTCTGTTTGAAGAATTCAATTCGCGAGGGACTTCAGCATTACGAACATACATCATCGCCTTTGTAAAATATACTTTAGTTGTGTTGGTGGGTATGGTCAACATGCGAACTCAGAATGTTCGTTCATGCATGAAGTGGTCACATGACACCAGAACCGCAAACTTGATGGGAAACCACTGCAGTGTATATTCAAAACAAAAAAAAAATCCTGCTTCACGGGAAGGAATGTTTTTGTGTTCGGAGATGTTTTCATTGCGTTGCCATGCAGGAGGGCGGAATGTACCCCATGACGAGTTGATGCTTGAAGACGGATAACCTGCATATCGTGGCTTATTCTCGAACAGTACCGTTTACCTATCGCTTCATCGCAAATTTTTGAACCAAAATTTCTTGTAGAAACCCCAACCGTAACAAATTTTTGATGAGGAATGGCACACACGCATGCGTAACCTTTGCCTCGGTCCATGGCATTCACTGGTTAGATAAAATGGCTTGTGATCAGGTTAACTGTAATGTACACATGTAACCTTCACTCCTTGTTAATTATATCACTTCTTACTTCCCAGTCATTCGAACGTCTCGAAGCCAGATCATGAGAAGACTACGAGATAGATAAAATTACGTGTATTTATGAAACATCAACTATAATGTAACAGACAAAACTTTAAACGACTTTCATTCGACTTTTTTTAGTCAATTGCGGTTTCACATTCATTAAAATGTCCTCAAGAATTATCTATTACAAAGTGAGAGGAAAGACTGAACATCCATCTTAGTAATCTAAGAAATATAGCGAACTGGTTGTCCTTCACATTCCTCTAAGATTCACTTCTCTTGCCATTTGGCACATTGCGCACAGTCCACAGCAACGTACGGCACAGCAATCGTCCGTGATCGTTCCCTGGGGATAAAGAAACCAGATCAGTTTAGTTAGGCTATATATAGGCAGATTTAAAGCCAGGGCAGCCAACCCGCTGTTGACTGGAGAATGGCCGATTCCCTTTATACACCTGATGAATACAACTACGAAAATGCTTTTCGAAATCTTGTTTGTAATGTTAATCAGTGTAATTGTCTTTCATTTGCTTTGGGGATTCAACGTTTGCATAAAAATAATAATGACAAAAATCGCAAAGTATTCTGGTAATTTAGCCAAAAAACAGCACGAAAAGTTGATGTGAATCGGGAGTTATATCACATTTAAGTTATTTTGTTTTTTCTTCATGAATTATCGAGTATTATAATTACAAAACGTGTGTAGTGACCTGATTAATTGATATTTTACGAGGCAAATGTTATTTACCTGAATGTTGTGCCGTTCTCTTATCTTAGTTCGAAGGGCTACAGGACAACAGATACCAACACAGCAACATTCTCCTGCATTGCTGGCCACAACACATGATAGAATAATTGGACAAAATGAGCCCAGAAGACCTTGAAACAAACAACAATAGCAAGGTATAAGATTTTACATTTTGTTTACATTTACAAACGTATCAACAAAGTACATTTTTTATCATGAATACCTCGGGCAAGTTCAATTATTTACACCTCCTCAGGTAGAACTGTAAATGTAATTCCAGGCCCCCAAACTGGAGGTTGGATGATCCCCCTACTTAACCCTTCTACTCAGTGTTTGCTGGTGCTTGGGTTACTGTATGATGTTCACAAAGACTGCAAGCAGGCCATTTGATCATATGTTTAATTTAATTCCAAGTCTTGTAATATTTTAATACTAATCCTAAATGCATGATAACTGCTTGTATACTACATATATAACTATTATTAACGTACAGTAAAAATATCCATACTTATTTCAACATAATAAATCACTTACACACTCCACAATCATCAAAACAGGAGCACAATCCTGTACTCCAATCAAGTGGACGCTGTATCACAACTTGAGTTTGTGGCTGTTGTATTACAACCGTTGTGTTGGAAGTAGTTGATGTATGAGTGGCTGGATATCCTGGCTGTGGTGGATAACCAGGTTGCGTTTGAAGAGGGAAACTAGTCGTTGACTGTGGTGATCGCATACCAGGCTGCACTGGGTCGGGTGGATCATCTGGTTCATCTTGGTTAGCAAGCATAGGTCTTGTATCCTCACTAACTGCACTGGCCTTAGGATGAAACATCTCGAAACTGAGATCTTTGCCTGGTAGATAAAAAGTCGTACATGAATAAACTCTAGTGACAAATTTACAGGGGGGGAATTTAGGGGTCCCAAACCCTCCATGGATTGATAACCAGTGATAAAATCTACTAAACCTGTGAAGTTTTTGCTACAAGGATCTATATTCTGGGGTTAACTAAGACTGATCCTGCTACGAAACAGTTACTACTAGGTACGCTGTCTGACACAGTATATCAAGATTGAAGGCATTCAATCGGATTGCAAATTGGTGCAAGCTTTTCAAAAGTTAGGACATGGACTTTACCACTTTGATTTTGCGGATGATGAATGGCGTCCGCTTGATCAATTTGATTCCTGAGCACAGTTTTCAACGATCTTAGCAGTGACAGCAGTTAATATGTTTGGCCATGTCTGACAACGAGAAAGCGAATGAATTCTCATGGTTATCAGTATTATTATTTATCTAATAAATAAGAACGCGTCAGTGTGCTACTCTTGTCTCACATCTCGATATTCTGGTTCATTAGTGTGTGAAATGCGCAATTCAAGCGACAGAATGCAGTCCCCTGATTGGATTAATATCTAATGAGTTGTTAATGACTTTAAAAAGTTTTGTCGTCCTACGTGTTCCGGAAGTTCAACAAACAGCCTATATATTTGGAACATTCAATGCCAGAGATTAAAATGAAGACGGGGAATAGCGACTTAGTTGGTGTACATAACTGAACAAGCTACGTACGTCTAATCTGTAGCCTAAAGCGTTGGCTTTGACGTCTAGAGAACACAATACATACAAATTAGCATAGTTAGGCCATGACTAATTTGTGTTGGCTATTTACTGACGTTTACAATGGTTCAACAAAAGCCCTTGACACGTGGTTCAACATTTGTTCATCAACATTGTTCACAATTTCTTCTTAACAAAAGTTGAACCACCTTGAGCCACTACAACAGAAAAGACCCCATCTTTATTTCGTTTAAGATCTTTGAGCTTTTGTTGATTGCAGTTATTGAACAACCGATGTTCCGCTACAATTTCTGACAATAAGTGCTGGCTGTAATGCCCGAATAGACATTCATGAAAACATCAACGTTTGAATTCTCACATTTACTAAAGTATTGGTTACCTGTTTTGCGGACTCAGATATTTACTTGGTGAAGCAAAGAATATTTTTCGCTGGCCAGTTCGACGCGGACAGATCAGTTTTGTTTGTGTCAAAAAGTGTTCACTGCTTAACTGAAATTAACATAACAAAGTGGATTGCTATGTTAATCACTGCTCGAATCACGTATATCCGGTACATGGCCGACGAAGGAAACTTAAAGAGCTATTATACTTCCTCTATTCAGTTACCTGGCCGTTTAACCGGGGTAAAAATAGCGCACTGCTTATAAACACTGCGTTTTTGTTACCTGTTCGGCGAGTTCAAATACTGCCTTGATTCGACTCTTGTTTTGCACAGCTCAGAGTTCGGTTTTAGTCAAAATTCAAATAGGACTCCACTAACTGAAATTATTATGATGTAAATTTTTCGTACCTTGGAGTATTAATAGCTCCAACTTTCTACCAATAGCTATTACCTTTGCCTTTGGCCAGGATCCCCAAATTTTTCTGGCAAACGACCCCATATTGGTTTCAGACTCTGTTACGACGGACGCCAATAATTTGTTGTTTACGATTCGTCACAAATACTTCAACAATATCTCAACAGTTCGTACGCAAAACCTGCACAAAGAAAGTAACTACCGAGACCATGGATTGGAAATGACCTCAATCAATATAAAATTTAGACAACTTTCAGCTTGATTTTCTCCTAAAGGTTCGGAAGGAGTGTTTGCTCTGATATCAAAACACTTATTGGACCGTGGCCAAGTTTTCTAACAAACTTTTCGGGCTTTTGATACCAGTGCAAAAGCTCCTCATGTGCGACATTTTGAAGAAGTGGTTCATGCTTTAGAAATTGATGAGGCAAATAACTGGGAGAACACCAACAAATCAAAGAGTTGCATTAGGCAAAAGCAGCAATCGGTCATTGAATGCCATTCTAACTTCCCAAGGGCGTTCATAACTCATCCGAGAACAAAAACAAACTAGGTAAGCTAGTTATTTTATGACATATTATACTATGAAATGATGAAAAATAAGTATTAATTTGCTGATTGAAAATATTTTTCTCCTTATTGACACTTAACCCACAGAACGCTTTTGATTGGAATATTGATATTCCAGTGTTACCATAGTTAATTCGAGGTACTCGATTACCTATGGTAACACTGGAATACCTCGAATTCGAGGTATTCCAGTGTTACCATATTCCAGTGTTACCATTCCAGGTATATCTTATTCTTATTAATTTTTGCGAGTACTTAATTTCGCTAAAATCCGGAAGCAGTATTTTGCGAGTATTTAAATTCGCGATTTTTGGAGGAAAAAAGCACCGAAACGTATTTGATTACGCGATTTTGTCATTTCTTTAATCTTGCAAAAACTCACAAAGACCAATTACATTCCTGTTTTTCAAACTTTTCTAATTTGAATAAAGCAAGTATATTTCGTTAATAGACATGAATGTTTCCTTTAAATTAATTTCCAAAAACATTTGGGTCCACCCACTCAATTCCAAATCACCCAGTCCCGTGACTTTGATACAGCAACTGTGAAACTTGTATTGCTTCATTTTTAATTTTATTTAAAAATTTAATTAACATTAAATTAAATTAACTTTCGATTAAATTAACTTTCGAAATTTAATTAACATTAAATTTCGCGATTTTAATTTTCGCGCATTCTATTTTTAGCGAGTACTAAATTTCGCGATTTTTTTGAAATCGCGAAAATCGCGAAAATTAGTACTCGCAAAAGTAAGTAAGAATAAGCCACATATCTAAACGAACATACGTACATACATACATTGGGTACGTACATACACACACACACACACACACACACACACACACACATACATACATATATATATACATACATACATATGTATATATGTATTAAAATATTTTAATACATCAAAAGTATGATCGAACTCAAGTATCGATTATAAAGAAAATGGTGTGACAAAAAGAAGATCAATGTAGAATAACCACTCATTCGTTTCAAATAACGTATTATTTCACGTTTTATTCAAATAACGTTTTTTTTTTATTTCAAATAACGTTTTATTTATTGTATATATGTATGTGTGTATATACATATATATATATATATATATATATATATATATATATATATATATGTGTACATAATTCATTTATGTTACTTTCATGCAAACTGAAACATATTGACACAAGAGACAAAATATACAATTGATTGAGGAATTTTTATTGTTTTCATAATTTTCGACCATTACCAGTCCATATTTACTGACAGGTTGTCAACTATTTACTAAATTACGAGGAGAGAGAGATAATGTCTTTGTAAGAGATCTAAGAGTTAATAAGATGACGGTCCTTCACATTCCTCGGAGGTTCAGTTCTCTTGCCATTTGGCACATCGCGCAACCTCTACAGCAGCTTAAGGCATGATGATCATCCCAGATAGAACCCTGGTGGTAAGATAACCAAACACGTTTAGTGCAGGATGTAATCATCGCGGGGGACTGTAACGCACAGGCTTTCCTTGCCTTAAACTAGTGAGCCTTTGATGACGAAGAAAAGCGTGATTGGACTAGGTAAACTAATATTTAACCACCAGGTAGGAGTGCTTTATCCGACTTAAAACACGAAGCTAGAGCCAAGTGTTTTATATCCGATAAAACACGTGCTTGTTTTGTAAGCCAACAAAGTTTGAGGAGAGTTGGAGGAGAAACGTCAGGTTGTCTTTATCGAATACAGACACGATACAGCAACAATTCTGCTTTGTATTTTCCTCATGAATTCTTAATAAGTCTTATGAGAAAACTTAAAAATTATATTCATCATTAAGATTAGTTTCTATGACATCGTGCTTGTATGGGGGGAGCTGTTGCTGTTTCAACACACCTAACATCGTAAGATAATCTCCTCGCCTACCACGCAAAGGGCCGGAAGAGGGACGAAAGCCCGTGCGGTCGGTGGTACTAATCTCGACGTGTTTGGGGTCGATTTACCCTGGGTGATGAACCCTCTGTCGGTTTGTATTTATAAAATAACGGGCGTCCTACGCACGCTCTGATTGGACGAGCCTCATTTCCTCTCAGAGCACAGAGACGTGAATGACGTCACACAAACTAGAAAAACCTTTTATAAAACAAATAGAAAGTAGCTTTCGTGTCTCTGTACTGTGATAGAAACAAGAATGACGCCATTTCAACCAGAAAAATACCAGAAAAAACTCAGCTACACCTCGTGTTTTCACTAGGCACTTTTCTGGTTAAAATGATGTCATTCATGTTTCTATCACAGTACAGAGATCCTCAAGCCATTTTTCTTTTTGTTCAGTGAATCATGAGAAATATTATTTACCTCGATGTGGTGTCGTTCTCGTATCTTTGTTCGAAGGGCGACGGGACAAAGAACCCCGACACAGCAACATTCTCCGGCCTGGTTGGCGACCATACATGATAGAATGTATGGACAGAAGAAGCCCAGAAGACCTTTAACAAACGGTGGCAAAGCCAGCAAAGATATTATTTGTTTATGTTTACAAATATTCCATCAAACTAGTTTTTTTTTTAGTTCTTTTTTCCTTTCACTCCGACGAAGGGCCCTCATTCAAAACGTCATTATTTCTCCTGCGATGTATACGTTGGAAATGTAGGAGCTTGGAGATATACTGAATGATAAATGAACGTTCGTCAAGTTCTATCCTTAGAAAAACGATTTCTGAGTTCCAGATGGGGGTCGACCCCCCCCCCCCCCCCAACCTTCGAAGGATGTCAATAATGCGATGTATGTGTTAATAACATCAATAACATTAAAATATCGTGGCTGCCGCTTACGTCGCACATCTGTTGAACTTGCATCTTAGCTCACCATCTGAGTCTTGGTAGTTCAATGGTTAGAGCGTCTCATCGGTCATCAGAAGGTTGCCGGGTTGATTCCCTCGTCTGGGGCTCAGAAATCGTTTTTTTTTTTTTTTGACGTTAGGGCTTGAGGAACGTTCATCGATCATTCAATATCTCCAGTTCTCCACTCTTAAGTTTTCTCACTCCTTTCGGCTTTCAAACACGTCGTTTACCACTGAACATAGGCGTACAGGGCGGGGAGGCAGGGGGGCAACTGCCTCCCAAATTTGAAGAGGACAAGATTCGGGCAAATAGCTCAGATAGAATTGGGAAAAATTTTCAAAAATCCGTAACGATGAACAAGAGTTTGGATATTAGCGTGCATTCAGGTTGCCATTTATATACCGTGTGCAGTATGTAATTCTTATTCCTAGGTTTTTTCTTAGGGGCGACATCCATAGTCATATTGCCACGCAGAACGTCAAACTGACGTTTTCACTCTGGCCCAGCCACCCAGTGCTGAAAACGTCAAGCGTACATAACATTGTCTTAAAATAACTTTTTTACAGTCATCCTATGGCAAGTATTGGGAAATCTTCAGTGGTGATGAAGTAGGAAACACTGCTGGAGGCCTGGGTTCTTTATAGGGCAACGGGAAGGCAGGCTCTGGGAACGAGATTGCCGGGGGGAAACCTCTTTATGGATATGAACGAAGGACGTGATGATGTGTGTGCAGGTATTTACAAACTTTAAAATACAGTCTTCAAAATTCAAACTGCCACGCAAAGCGTCAAACTGTCTCTAAAAAACCCACCCAGCCAGCCAAAACGTCAGTTCGACGTTTTGCGTGGCAATATGAGTATGGATGTCGCCCCTTACTAAACATTCGAACAGAGCGATTCGGGCAGATCGTCTCTGCCTCCACCAAAATGATTAGGGCCCGTACGCCTATGCCACTGAATACGTAGCACTGTACGTTTTTTCATCAAACATGCCTTAGCCTTGTTCTGTATTGTACATCACTTCAATCAATGCTGTAAATGTAATTTCGTTACTGCAATGATAACTAATTGATTGCTTTTTTACAAAGTGGCTTGTAGCTGCATCAAATTGCACAATTATGATACAGTAAATCCATTGCCAGCCGACAATTTGAAAAAATGTAAGACAAAAGATAATCCGAAAATAAACGTCTTGTAAATAAGTCAAGATATGAGCTTAGGAACAAGACTAAAGTATAGTGATAATATTTCGACCTTAGTTCAAAGCCTTCGTCAGATCATCTGTCGAAGGCTTTGAAATAAAGGCTTGAAATGAAGTCGAGATATCACCATAGTTTTGTCTTGTCCCTAAGCTGATATCATGAGTTATTTACAAGACGTTTATTTTCGGATTATCTTTTGTCTTATATGATACAGTAACTAATACCACTAAAAACAGTATGTAATTGCTTTGAGAAGGAACAAAAACATCCCTTCTAATTGACAAAAAAAAAAGATAAAATAAATGAATCGCTCACATATTCCACAATCATCACAGCAGGCACATAATCCAGTACTCCAAGTAATTGGACGCTGTATCACAACTTGAGTTTGTGGCTGTTGAATGACAACTGTTGTGTTGCTATTTGAGATATGGCTGCTTGGGTATACTGGTTGTGGTGGATATCCAGCAACTGGTTGTTGAAGTGGGGGGCCAGTTTGTTGTTGTGATGGCACCATACCAGGGTGTGTTTGTATCATACCAGGCTGTGGGTATAGTGGAGGACCTGGTTGTTGTGCTTCAATTGTTTTAGCTTCTGTATCATCCATACCAGGATTAAACATCTTGATATATTATCTCTTTTTTGTGGATTAAGAAAAAAAGTTATCATGCATCAAATAGTTTTTTTAAATGAATTATGACCCTTTATCACAAAATAGCTGAAAAAAATTAAGCCTTTGAAGTTAAAAAAGTCAGCGCACTATCTTTGAAATTTAACATCCATCTCATCCCAAAAGTTCGTTGCAACCATTCATTATAGCGATGGCAACCTTACTAAGGGTTACACAACTCTGCAGTGCTAGATTAACAAAGGACATCGGGGCATTTCCGGAGCTCCTGGTTGCCCATTCAAACTTGTAAATGCAAAAGTGTGTACATGAAATTTGAAACAATTAAAAAAATTGATAAAAGTCAGCTCTGGTGATTTATTTTAAGCAGCGTGGACTTAAAGAATGTTATCTTCAGTGTGCATGGCTTCCGTTAAAGTTGTTTTCTAATGGATTGTAACGTGTTTTTACCGATCATTGAACAATGAATGTTTAGTCTCATACCACATACAGGTTTTGCGTGCACTCTTAGTTGGTTCTTAAATGTACGAAGTGCTGTGAGTATTTTGAAGCATATCATGTGAAGAAAATGAAGCCGCAAATTAACTCCCGTGAAAAATGTAGGGAACTCCGAAAACGGCTGTTTTAACCGGAACTTGTGAAATATTGTGATTTTTAGGGATATTATTTGTTTCTATTTGTAATTTAATATTTATTTATTTCAATTTTATGTAAATTATTCTCGCGAGTAACACACACGCCATGAATTTTCTAAATAGATCTAATTACATTTGTGATGAAGTCATTCATCGAAGGCAGCTTAGACAATTCAGTTTATTTAACTGACCGTAGTAAACTTCATTTGATTAACTTGTATTCATATCAAGCTGCACAAGAACGACATTTCTCGTTACGCAGAGTAACACTGCAGGGGTCAACGTGCTGCCTTGGTTGAAACCTCAGACATTTTGAGGAATTTTCGGAATTTTTCTCTCCGAACTTGTTCACATCGACTCCGTTATCGCTCACCAAGTTTTTATGTTAGCTTTGACATTGTCTTCTCAAGAATACAAAAATATTGCTCTCAAAACCCCCAACACAAACTACAAGAATAGAGGTGTAGACGTGTAAATCTAGCCGTCCATATTGGTGCAGCTCACCTCAAAGATAGCGAACACGAGCTTATGAATTGAATTGCTTGTTTTTGTTGTTAGTTCAGCTACTTAAACATCCAAATTGCACCTCGACCGAGCTGGTTAGAAACTGTGCTACTGAAAAATTTCTCCGTTGAACGGGTGTCGAGACAACATTCAAAACAGCAGACAACCAAACAGGAACTCGTTTTATTGACAGTGATATTTGAACATGGTGTAATTTTAATCTGAGATTTCGCTCCGTGAACTCGAGCCGACTTCAGAGAAGTCATGAATGCTTGATAAAAAGCTCCAATTAAAATTACCCGTGGAGTAACACTCAACCCTCAGTCTAATAAAAGAACAGCTTTACCATGTAAAACGTTAAACAACAAACCAGGAGACCAGCTGTGTGAACCTAACATTGGTCGTGAATGTCTAGACAATAATATCTGTATCTTTAAGACGCCCTCGCTGACTGACTCACTCAAAGTGCGAGCGAACATAATATAACACAAACTTTGACACACCTCGCGTGAGCTATGACCAGTCAATTTGTACTCAGAGGAGTGTACAGAGGTTTAATTCTTAGTCACAAACCCACCATCAATAGTTTGTGTTTATTTCAATACTGATGCCAACTGGCAGCATGCACTGAGTCTGCCGTTGCGACTCTGGCAATTTTTTCCTCTTTTGCAAGTTCCGCGATGTGCAATCAGGCACATTGAATTGGTAAGGGGAAATTGATGTTTTAACTGCAAAAACGGAACTTCCCACAATTTCCCTTCATCTCTTGACATAGTCTTACCGTGGGAGTACTACATGGCTTTCGCATACCCTGAAGACGTTAGTTAAGATATATACCTATCTTATATTGGCGCAACATCTTCGACAGTATTAAACTACTCCGAAATACTTGAACAGTAAGTCCTGATACTTACCAACTGGATCCGATTTTTTTATCCTGTTCAAAACTCACCGACCTGCCGTTACGTGTACTTGTACTTCCAAGAATTGTGCGTATTTTCCAAACTGCTCAAACGGGAGTGAAGCAAGGGTGAAGAGGGTAGAGTTTGAGATCCTCATCTGATTGGCTGATGTCTGATAGCGAGCATAACTTCCAAAGTGAAAGTAATTGTTTTCCGAGTTTCATTATTGGAACCACTGGAGCGGTAAATCTTCCACTTGGCCTGCAATGAAATATGGAGCGCCGAAAATTTAAAAAAAAAAAAAACGACCAGATTGTGTCAAGTTTTGCTTTATTTACGTAAATAATCGGATATTATATCCAGGGTTGGATGTAGACCAGGTCAAAAAGGTTCTGGAACCTTGTCAACATTTCCTGACGAAACCGAGTTCTCTTTTCTTTTCCTAGGCCTTGATTATATGAAGACGAGTTAGCCAAGCTAACGGGCGAGCCCTGTGGCTAGGACGATTAAGTTTTGGTATTACGTGAAGTGTGCTGGCCCGCTTGCCGAGCTGGATTTTTGCTAGGATTGACTTTGAGCGTATGTTCCTTGATTGTAAGTTAGCCTGGTTGCTGGGCTCGTCCATTTTGATCATAATTACATGAGATGAGCTGGCCCAGTAAACGGGCTGACTCATTACCATGTAATCACATTATTTTCTTCAGTGACTTTATCATTGTTTGGTGGGCTAGCCCGTTTAGTGAGCTGGCCCTGTAGCCGAGCTGGCTCGTCTCATGTAATCAGGGCCATTTTGGAGACTTCCGGTTTCGTTTCGTGACTTTGGTCAAAACATAAAATAATCAGTCCTTCCTGGGTAATAATGCTTTTCTTTCGCTTGTATATAAGTTTGCGTACAAACTTCAGTCGTTGTGCGTGTTAATCAGTCGTCCTTCCGTAGAAACCAGTCAGTTTCCCGTGGAACCTAGTGAAACGTGGGTTGAACCTGGTCTAATTTGCGTGGAACCTGGTCATACCTCCAAACAACCCATTGGAAACTGCTTTATAAGAGCTTAGATTGTTCATGAGTTGCTGCTGCAGTCATTCCTATGAAGGAACTGGTGACATAGTGGGGTGTTATGTCGGTCATTCAACCCTTGTTCAGCGAGAGTTTAGTAAAGGTCTCCATGTTCACTGCATGAATCATCCACTGAACCTGTGTGTTGCTAATACAGTAGTTGTTCGTTGCTACTTGTGCTGAATATGATGGGACCTGTTTGAAAACATTCGGACTTTTTTTTTACAATTTCCTCAAATGCCATGATCACTTGGTCAATAAAATTAAAGCATAGTTGCCCAACAAAAAAAAGAAAGTTTCAATTGAGGTTTGAGGTTTGTTGCACAAGATGGATTGCTCATATTGATTGTTTGGCCCAAACTGTCAAGCTTTTGAAGCCATTTGTTATCTTAGTCCATTGTATCTACAATATTGCGTATAGATTATAGTCCAAAATATCCAGTTTTAGTTGTAGCTATGCAGGCATAATATCTTAGTGGCAATGGTCTGATAATCAATTTTTCGGTGCACTAGATAGAATTCACCTTTATTTGCATAAGTTACTCAAAAATTTACCTATCTTATTATAAATTTTTTTCCAAAAATTGTCCTCTCGAAATGTAGGGAAACATGTTCCAGGACTTCTCAAAATTAAAAATATTCTGGGGGAGCATGCCCCAAAACCTCCCTAGACATATTGTGCCTTTGCCACTTCGAACCTGGCCACCGATAATCCTAGATCCGGTCCTGATATTGATTTCTTTTAAAGATACCCGTGGCCGATTTAAATAGTTAACGGAGAGAGCGCTTTCTCGGTAGGTTCTCCTTGCATGAATATTGATATACACACATACATACATACATACACACACACACACATACACACACACATACACACATACATACATACATACACACACACACACACACACATACACACACACACACACATACACATACATACATACACATACATACACATACATACCTACATACACACCTACATACATACCTACCTACATACATACATACATACATACATACTTACATACACACACACATACATACACACACACATACATACATACATACATACATACATACATACATACATACATACATACATACATATGTACACATACATATGTACACATACATATGTATGTGGATTTTATTCGTAAACCTGTATGCAAATACCTTGCATATGTACATTCCATAGGTAGAATATGGTGATGAATATACTCATCACGCTATGTCCATGCAACTTGAAACGTTTTGATACAGAAGACAAAGTGCACTATTTATTAATCATGTTTCATTGTTTAAAGTGTTTTTAACCATTACCAGTTCATATTTACTGAAATGTTGTCAACAATTGTTTACTAAACTATGAGGAGAAAGAGAGAATGTCATTGTAAGATAGCTGAGAGAATAATAATAAAATGACCGTCCTTTATATTCCTCGCAGATTTACTTCTCTTGCCATTTGGCACATTGCGCAGACTCCACACCAGCTTAATACACAGAAATCATTGATGATGCTACCCTGTGGATAAAGAAACCAAATTTGTTTAGTAATCAATGTCATAATTTAGATCACTGCAGGTCAACTGTTGTTCCTTAAAAAATATTTTTCACGACAAATGGGTTGGGAGTATTCTTACCATGTGAAGATCTTAAACTGTGTGCATGCGGAAAAGCCATAAAATTGACTTTATCCCCATCTAGCTCAAGTAATTTTTCACGGAAACATGATGTAAAGGCAACACTTCTTCTCAATTTAGAATTTAGCACTGTACATTTGTAATTTTCACTTGTCTTTTAGCCCAGTTCAAACGTCAAACTTTTCATGTGCCGAAATGGTAATCAGTTTGAATAAAGGATTTTGCTCATTAACATTAGATTCGGCACATGAAAAGTTCGAGAATTGAACTTCGCCTTATTGTTCATCTTCAGATTTAATCTGGGATGGGTTGTAAGAAGTCTAGATAGCTTATCTAGGGGATATGGTCGTGGCAAATGATCAGCACTATTAATGCATTGAACAACCAAGCGTAAATTTATTCACCACGTAGATCTATAAGGTGGATAACATGCACTTTGGCAGATAAAATTTATATTCAGTTGCTCAAGGTATGGATGGTGATGTTTCACTTGTCACACTTAGTTTAGGCACCAGGTAACCAACTGACCATGAATAATACTGAAATCTTTCAACAACTCTGTATCATTGGTGTAGGAAAGGAGGAGCAACAACGGCTCACCGACCCTGGTTTGTTTTAGCTATGGACTTGGGCTGATACATTTTTGTAACTGTTAGAAGAGGAGTGCAGTACAACCAGTTAACCAACATATTATGGAACAAATGCTATTTACCGGAATGTTATGCCTCATCCTTATCTTTGTACGAAGGGCAACTGGATAAGAAAGGCCCACACAACAGCATTCACCTGCATTGGTGGCGACCACACATGGCAAAATACTTGGACAAAATGCGCCCAGAAGACCTTCAAATGAAAACAGTTGCAAGGTAAGCTACACTTACTTGTTGGTGTTCTCGAACTTACAAACATCCCAGGTCTTAGATTCTTAAACCGAGGAAGATTTGTTGGTTCCTCGGTGCAACTTATTTTTTTAAGGCAATTTTTAAAAAGAAAATCTTTAAAAATATTTACAGTTCCTACATTAAATCTGAAAAAACGCATTCGTGTATGTGTCTGGTAAATTCAAAATCTACATAAATAGTAACATCTTAATACTATACTGACTACCGACTACAGTTGGCAATGACTTAGTAATAACGTAAGAACGTGTGTATGTTTTGCAACACGGTCTTTTCTATTTCAATGGCATACAACATAATATTAATATATCTGGAAGTAGACATAATGTTTATTGGTTTGCTGCGTGCATGGTATTGATAAAAGCTTTGTTTGTGAGTGGTGGTTTACGTGCAGCGTACTGGGAAGACTTGTCTGAATTCATTATTCGGGCAAATGAGAAGGAAAAATTTAACTACCACGGCATCCCTTGGTATAGATACCTTAAACCGCTTGTAGCTCACTGTTGAACGTCAATCTGAAGTTAGTTATGAACATTGTGCCAATTAATATTTAATTAAAGCAACAAAACATACACGCTATTGCCCCTAATTGAAACAATTTTCAAATCTCCCAAGCGGTGTGAATCCTCAATTGCATAAGCAAAATCAAGTTGGTATTGTGTGCACATTATAAAACTATGTTGCTACCCAATTTTTGTTTGGTTAGAGCGGTTATCAGCCATTTGACCGCATTGACGTTTGTTAATTAATTCAGTTCTTCTAATTATTTTAACTTAAAATGAAAACATGCATTCTTATTTCAACACTAACAATATGAATTAAAAACGTCTGGGCTCTTTTTTAGCTAAGAACAGTGCAATTCCAAGGTAACGCAGTGTAGAAAAAGGTGGCACTAATTTACAGTGAATTACGTTTTTCTTGTACATTGTTAAACGGTAATAGTACGGTTTTGAATGAAATTTGGAAAAACATGCACTCCTGAGTTTTTCAAAGCTACTTCAAATAGCACCTGTCCTTCGGACACATACTATTTAGATAGTCTTTGAAAAAAACTCACTCTCGCATGTTTTTGTCGAAACTCCATTAGACAGCATGCAGTTACCTGTACTAATAAATCACTTACACACTCCACAGTCGTCGAAGCAGGAGAATAATCCCGTTGCCCACTCTTGTGGACCCTGTACTGCGACTTGAGTTTGTGGCTGTTGTATTACAACTGTTGTGTTGGACGTGGAGGTTTGGCTGGTTGGATATACTGGTTGTGGTGGATATCCAGCTGGTGGATATCCAGCTGGTGGATATCCAGCTGGTGGCTGTTGAAACGGGAGACCACTACCGGTAGTTTGTTCCGGTGGTTGTACCACGCCAGGGTTGGACATCTTGATTTATTGCCTCTTTTCGATAGAATAGAAACAAATCATGCAGACAATATAGTTTTTAAACGAATCATGACAAAGCAGCCGCAAAATTTAAATCTTTGAAGTTAAAAAACGTTTGTGCACTATGTTTGAAGTTCTACATCACGGCGAGCGTGAACCTTCCTTGCGACCAGTCATTATATTGCTGGCAACCCTGCTAAACGTCATCATGCTGGGTTTGGGAAACACTCTGCTCTTGACCAGGACCGCACAACATTACTGTGCTAAATTAACATAGGACACAGTACCTACGTGATCATCACACATGATTGAGAGATGCTGTAAGAGGTATTGCAACTTTTGTTCGGAAATCTTAAGCCGTGAATGTGTTTTTAAGAGATGATTTCTTTTGCCAGCATGAATGGTTATTGTGTGGATAGCTCTTAACATGAATAGGTGGAACATACATGCAGTGCTTTAGTAGACTTAAAAGGACTGAGGCAGTTTAATCTGAGGTTGTTGCCCAATCTACAAGTTGAATCTGAGAAGACATACGGAGAGTACATTTACATATATAGTATGAAATGAGGCCGACTGCTGTAAGTTAGTTCATCCATCAATGACACCGTCATAAGACAGTACAGTAAAATGTCGGGTGAGAATACAAATGACCGTACACATTCCTCGCAGGAATAATTTACATAAAATTGCAATAAATTAAAAAAAGAGGAATAGACAGGAGCAGCAATTTGCCATTTAGGTAACCATAAAAATCATAATGACAGGTCACATATCCTGGTTAAAATAGAAGCTACTCAATGTTCTTTACCTACTTTACAAGAATCACTGCTGTGCTTAGTTCTCCTGACATGCCTCAGTTTGTTATTCTGCTTTTGTTTTAATGCCTCTAAATCATTATTTCTGAAAGTGACATCTGCCTGTATGTGCTTGAAGGCATGGGATGAATGTTGTTTAATTCTATTGTGAGTCAAACTGATAGTGCTACCATTACATCCCTTTCAAAAATTTCACATACAATTTTACATATGAGTGTATATATATGTATATACTATTTACAAAACGAGCAGGAGTGCGATAGCCGAGTGTTTTGGATCCGATAAAGCTCGTACTGCGAGTTTTGTAGATGTCTTATAAGACGAACCTCTTTATATGCTAATTCCCTGTGAAAGTTTGGCAATTTATTTTTTCTAAGGCGAAAAATATTGAGGAGAATTTGAGAAGAGTTTCAGGCTAAAGTACATGTGTCTTTATCACATATACAGACACAACACGGTTATGATTTTGTTTTGCATTTTCCTCGTGAATTCTTAATGAATTTTATAAGTATATATGTATGAACATGAATTGTTTCAATTCGATATGTTAAAAAAATTTCGTAACTATGTAAAATTTTTATACTTGAATCTTCCATTTCAATCTTTGACTAAAGACCTTTGCTCGAAACGTTAGAATTCCTTGCGAGCAGTCACGCAGTTACCAAGCTTTGAACTTTATACATGTGCCGAATTTTTCGTACACCAAGATTACACATGTGAAGTTTTGAACCAGTGTATGTCACATGTGAAGTGACATTTAAAATTTTCATGAGGCGAGACTTGTGGCCTTTCAAGCATATAATTATGTACACTCAACCAATATTTGGCATTTACGCTCAATCACTTGAAATCGACTTCATGTTTGATGAACGATATTTTTGAGTGTCATAATCGAGCATTTTAAGACCCAGCCGGAGCCAACTGCGGAAAAATGCAAGTAGTAATCGGCGTCTGGCTTGGAATCAAACACCGCCATAACGGTCGTTGCTCACCAAAGGAGTGGTAAACAAAATATTAGTCGTTCAAAATGCCATAACTTTCATAGTGGTAGCACTGTACATTTAACTCACGACAGAATTTAAGAACGTTTATTTAATACTAACCGTTATGTCTTGCCGCACCTTATACAAAGTGAGGCAGACCATAGAAGTATAAAGGTAGATATCATTGCTAGGTATAACAATCCAGTTGACATCGGACAGCTTGAAGCGTATGATATAATGAGAATGAAGCTTAAAACTAAATTCCGCGAAGAATTAGAGGAACTCTGAGAACTTCCATTTTAAGCAGATTTTGTGACTTTTCATGATTTTTATTGTTATTTTAATATTTTTTCTCCTATTTAGAACCTTATTTTTAATTAATATCAATTTTACTACATTTGTATCGGATATTGTTGTTGAGCAATGAAAGCTTGGACAGGAGGACTTCTTAAGACTTTCCGTTCCCGGCTGAAGGACGACTTTTCGGAGAGTCAAACTGCAGCGGTGAGATGTTCCCTGGTCTGAAAAATGTTTCATCCCAAAGAATTTTTGGAATCACCGTTCTTGTAGTTTACATCCACACGCTGATCACTCACCCTGTTTTTTTGTGTTAGCTTTAACAATATATTTTATCTTCTTAAAAAAAATAAGAAAGCCCTTACTCTCAAAAGCACCAATACAAAATACAAAAACAATAATGTAGACTTGTACATCAGCCCGTCAAAGTTGACCTGGTTCAACACAAAGATAGCGAACACGAGCTTATGAATTGAATTGCTTGTTTTTTGTTGTTAGTTCAGCTACTTAAACATCCAAATTGCACCTCGACCGAGCTGGTTAGAAACTGTGCTACTGAAAAATTTCTCCGTTGAACGGGTGTCGAGACAACATTCAAAACAGCAGACAACCAAACAGGAACCCGTTTTATTGACAGTGATATTTGAACATGGTGTAATTTTAATCTGAGATTTCGCTCCGTGAACTCGAGCCGACTTCAGAGAAGTCATGAATGCTTGATAAAAAGCTCCAATTAAAATTACCCGTGGAGTAACACTCAACCCTCAGTCTAATAAAAGAACAGCTTTACCATGCAAAACGTTAAACAACAAACCAGGAGACCAGCTGTGTGAACCTAACATTGGTCGTGAATGTCTAGACAATAATATCTGTATCTTTAAGACGCCCTCGCTGACTGACTCACTCAAAGTGCGAGCGAACATAATATAACACAAACTTTGACACACCTCGCGTGAGCTATGACCAGTCAATTTGTACTCAGAGGAGTGTACAGAGGTTTAATTCTTAGTCACAAACCCATCATCAATAGTTTGTGTTTATTTCAATACTGATGCCAACTGGCAGCATGCACTGAGTCTGTCGTTGCGACTCTGGCAATTTTTTCCTCTTTTGCAAGTTCCGCGATGTGCAATCAGGCACATTGAATTGGTAAGGGGAAATTGATGTTTTAACTGCAAAAACGGAACTTCCCACAATTTCCCTTCATCTCTTGACATAGTCTTACCGTGGGAGTACTACATGGCTTTCGCATACCCTGAAGACGTTAGTTAAGATATATACCTATCTTATATTGGCGCAACATCTTCGACAGTATTAAACTACTCCGAAATACTTGAACAGTAAGTCCTGATACTTACCAACTGGATCCGATTTTTTTATCCTGTTCAAAACTCACCGACCTGCCGTTACGTGTACTTGTACTTCCAAGAATTGTGCGTATTTTCCAAACTGCTCAAACGGGAGTGAAGCAAGGGTGAAGAGGGTAGAGTTTGAGATCCTCATCTGATTGGCTGATGTCTGATAGCGAGCATAACTTCCAAAGTGAAAGTAATTGTTTTCCGAGTTTCATTATTGGAACCACTGGAGCGGTAAATCTTCCACTTGGCCTGCAATGAAATATGGAGCGCCGAAAATTTAAAAAAAAAAGTTACGACCAGATGGTGTGAAAATAAGGTAACTGGAACGGGTTGCACCCGAGTTTTTGCTAGAACGGACTTGAATGCTCATAGAACCATTTGAATTATTGTCCTAACTCTGCAGAGGTCAAAATTGTTGCAGCTAAGGAAACATTGTCAAATTTTCTTTGTGAATTAGTGTTAAAGGGTTTCGTTTTTAAAGTCATTTAAAAAACTTGTAGCATGTGATTTGTTGGATTTAAAACACTCCTCTGTCACCTCGTGTTTTAAATTATTACTTAGTAAAAACCAGGGATTATTTATCAACAAGCCATGTGTTATTTATCAATAAGCCATAGGTTATTCATAAGTAATTGTGGGATGAATAAATATTTAACCTCACCTCAGCAGTGCCCACCAGCTGTTAAAAAATGGCAGAATAATTTGGGTGTTTGGCACAAATGGGGTTAGTGTCTGGGTATACCTACCCCGGTATAAAGTGCATTTGTTGACAAAGAGGTGAGAGCTTTGACTTTGACAGAAGTCTGAAATTCTGAAACATTAAACACATACGTAGTTTGTTGTCTACACTTGTACAAGGGATAATGGGAAATAAGTCTTAATATGCAAGTTGAAAACATTTTGCTACCTTGAAAGTCCAAGAGCTTAGAATGCTTCTGTTGTTTTATTGATTTTCCCAAGCTACCATGAGGAGACTGAGCACGAGAATTGCACAGTCAATTCAACTTTTTCATACATAAATACACATACACATATATACATGTCATAATGTGCATATTTCATACATATTATAGTAGTGCAAACACTTTACACATGTATAACCCATGTAACAACATTATACAGGTTAATGCTTTTGTAAATAAATGCCAGATTCATGCATTTATTTTAAGTGTTCTAATGAGAGACAAAATGTACATACTATTGATGAACTTTTACTGTTTTCATTTTTTGTAACAATTACCAGTTCACATATAATGAAATGTTGTTAATACGTTCACTAAAATCAATGCCAGGAGACAGAACCTCTTTGCAAGAAAGCTAGGAGGTAGGATAAGATGACTGTCATTCACATTCCTCGGAGATTAATTTCTCTGTCCATTTGGCACATTGCACATGGTCCACAGTAGGCTAAGGTACAGTAATCCTCAATGATGCTACCCTGATGGTGAGGAAAGCATATGTATTTAGTAAAGGATGTAAGACCTCAGAGTCTTGTGGGTTAGCTGTTGTTGCTTAGGAGGACACAGGGAGTCTTAACTGACATGTCCTTAAAAATGGCAAAATTCTAATTAATCCAGGAAAATCCTCTTTAGTTGCCCAGGAGTCAGATTTCATGTAAATATCCATCCAACTCCCCATTTTCTTAGTTTCAGAAAGTCTCCACTAAGAAGTGTGAACTGTTTGATATTTTTATTGTTTAGGGTGTAGAATCCACAGAACTGAATCTGGGGAAATAGCCCCATGCATTTTTATATTAACTGGTTGCTGCTGTTCTCTGATGACCTAAACTTTGCATACATTCCCAAGACAATTTTTCATGTGTTTACAGAATATTAAAATGATAGGAAAATGACTCTCATCAGGAACTTTGATTTTTTTTTCTCCACATGCCATTGTAACCATGATGGACAATAGTACCGGTAACTCTAATGATGATCTTGTTCAGTGTGGTGAAGATTATGTTTAAATAACATTAGTACAGTATTTCCCTTTTTTCTTCTTTGAAGCATTCCATTTGTGAAAAGCTTGTTGTTTTATTCAAAGGAGATGCTTCTTTCAAAAAATTTCTGAGGTTTAGCAAACACATGAGTTCTTGGGAATATATTTTTAATGGGAGGGCTGCTATTTTTGGCATTCGTTAATCCTTGGGAAATCCAGACTTCACATTGGGAAATGGGGTCCAAAACTGACCAATCTGTATTTTAATTCTACAATTTTTTGGATTTTGAGTGGGGCCAAAAGAGCCTTTGGGAGGCCATAGCTCCTCCACAGATGTGTCTGTAACTCTACCTGTTGTTCCCACTTCCAATGGGACTTGCTAAAGGGCACTCATTCTGGTAAATTACATGAAACTTTAATGTGAATTGTTTAAAGCTGAGTGCCATTTGATCACCTTCAATCCAAGTGTACTTGTTAGAAAAGGAGCATGGTGTGATCAGTTAATTCAGTTAACTTTAAAGGATAAAATAATGTTATTCACCTGAATGTTATGCCTTTCCCTTATCTTTGTTCGAAGGGCAATGGGGCAATACATACCAACACAGCAACATTCTTCTGCCTTGCTGGAGACAACACATGAATGAATAGCAGGACAACAAAAGCCCAGAAAACCTTGAAAGAAAGACATTTCCGAGGTGAACTAAATTTGCTTTTTTACATTGACTAATCAATGGTCAGGGAAATATTTTTTCTGATAGCCAGCCAGCAAAGATATTATTTGTTTATGTTTACAAACATTCCGTCAAACTAGTTTTTTTTTAGTTCTTTTTTCCTTTCACTCCGACGAAGGGCCCTCATTCAAAACGTCATTATTTCTCCTGCGATGTATACGTTGGAAATGTAGGAGCTTGGAGATACAGTATACTGAATGATAGATGAACGTTCGCCAAGCTCCGTCCTTAGAAAAACGATTTCTGAGTTCCAGATGGAGATCGAACTCCCCCCCCCCCCCCTCAACCTTCGAAGGATGTCAATAATGCGATGTATGTGTTAATAACATCAATAACATTAAAATATCGTGGCTGCCGCTTACGTCGCACATCTGTTGAACTTGCATCTTAGCTCACCATCTGAGTCTTGGTAGCTCAATGGTTCGAGCGTCTCATCGGTTATCAGAAGGTTGCCGGGTTAATCCCCTCGTCTGGGGCTCAGAAATCGTTTTTTTTTTTTTGAGGTTAGGGCTTGAGGAACGTTCATCGATCATTCATTATCTCCAGTTCTCCACTCTTAAGTTTTCTCACTCCTTTTGGCTTTCAAACACGTCGTTTACCACTGAACATAGGCGTACAGGGCGGGGGGGCAGGGGGGCAACTGCCTCCCAAATTTGGAGAGGACAAGATTCGGGCAAATAGCTCAGATAGAATTGGGAAAAATAAATTTCTAAGCGTGATTAAAACAGAAAAATTTTCAAAAATCCGTAACGATGAAAAAGAGTTTGGATATTAGCGTGCATTCAGGTTGCCATTTATATACCGTGTGCAGTATGTAATTCTTATTCCTAGGTTTTTTCTTAGGGGCGACATCCATAGTCATATTGCCACGCAGAACGTCAAACTGACGTTTTCACTCTGGCCCAGCCACCCAGTGCTGAAAACGTCAAGCGTACATAACATTGTCTTAAAATAACTTTTTTACAGTCATCCTATTGCAAGTATTGGGAAATCTTCAGTTGTGATGAAGTAGGAAACACTGCTGGAGGCCTGGGTTCTTTATAGGGCAACGGGAACGCAGGCTCTGGGGACGAAATTGCCGGGGGAAACCTCTTTATGGAACCCTCTTTATGGATATGGACGAAGGACGTGATGATGTGTGTGCAGGTATTTACAAACTTTAAAATACAATCTTCAAAATTCAAACTGCCACGCAAAGCGTCAAACTGTCTCTAAAAAACCCACCCAGCCAGCCAGCCAAAACGTCAGTTCGACGTTTTGCGTGGCAATATGAGTATGGATGTCGCCCCTTACTAAACATTCGAACAGAGCGATTAGGGCAGATCGTCTCTGCCTCCACCAAAATGATTAGGGCCCGTACGCCTATGCCACTGAATACGTAGCACTGTACGTTTTTTCATCAAACATGCCTTAGCCTTGTTCTGTATTGTACATCACTTCAATCAATGCTGTAAATGTAATTTCGTTACTGCAATGATAACTAATTGATTGCTTTTTTACAAAGTGGCTTGTAGCTGCATCAAATTGCACAATTATGATACAGTAAATCCATTGCCAACCGACAATTTGAAAAAAATGTAAGACAAAAGATAATCCGAAAATAAACGTCTTGTAAATAAGTCAAGATACGAGCTTAGGAACAAGACAAAAGTATAGTGATAATATTTCGACCTTAGTTCAAAGCCTTCGTCAGATCATCTGTCGAAGGCTTTGAAATAAAGGCTTGAAATGAAGTCGAGATATCACCATAGTTTTGTCTTGTCCCTAAGCTGATATCATGAGTTATTTACAAGACATTTATTTTCGGATTATCTTTTGTCTTATATGATACAGTAACTAATACCACTAAAAACAGTATGTAATTGCTTTGAGAAGGAACAAAAACATCCCTTCTAATTGACAAAAAAAAAGATAAAATAAATGAATCGCTCACATATTCCACAATCATCACAGCAGGCACATAATCCAGTACTCCAAGTATTTCGACCCTTTGTCATAACTTGAGTTTGTGGCTGTTGAATGACAACTGTTGTGTTGCTATTTGAGGTATGACTGCTTGGATATACTGGTTGTGGTGGATATACTGGTTGTGGTGGATATCCAGCAACTGGTTGTTGAAGTGGGATGCCAGTTTGTTGTTGTGATGGCACCATACCAGGGTGTGTTTGTATCATACCAGGCTGTGGGTATAGTGGAGGACCTGGTTGTTGTGCTTCAATTGTCATGGCTTGTTTATTCTCCATACCAATATTAAACATCTTGATATATTATCTCTTTTTTGTGGATTAAGAAAAAAAGTTATCATGCATCAAATAGTTTTTTTAAATGAATTATGACCCTTTATCACAAAATAGCTGAAAAAATTTAAGCCTTTGAAGTTAAAAAAGTCAGCGCACTATCTTTGAAATTTAACATCCATCTCATCCCAAAAGTTCGTTGCAACCATTCATTATAGCGATGGCAACCTTACTAAGGGTTACACAACTCTGCAGTGCTAGATTAACAAAGGACATCGGGGCATTTCCGGAGCTCCTGGTTGCCCATTCAAACTTGTAAATGCAAAAGTGTGTACATGAAATTTGAAACAATTAAAAAAATTGATAAAAGTCAGCTCTGGTGATTTATTTTAAGCAGCGTGGACTTAAAGAATGTTATCTTCAGTGTGCATGGCTTCCGTTAAAGTTGTTTTCTAATGGATTGTAACGTGTTTTTACCGATCATTGAACAATGAATGTTTAGTCTCATACCACATACAGGTTTTGCGTGCACTCTTAGTTGGTTCTTAAATGTACGAAGTGCTGTGAGTATTTTGAAGCATATCATGTGAAGAAAATTAACTCCCGTGAAAAATGTAGGGAACTCCGAAAACGGCTGTTTTAACCGGAACTTGTGAAATATTGTGATTTTTAGGGATATTTTTTGTTTCTATTTATAATTTATTATTAATTTATTTCAATTTTATGTAAATTATTCTCGCGAGTAACGCACACGCCATGAATTTTCTAAATAGATCTAATTACATTTGTGATGAAGTCATTCATCGAAGACAGCTTAGACAATTCAGTTTATTTAACTGACCGTAGTAAACTTCATTTGATTAACTTGTATTCATATCAAGCTGCACAAGAACGACATTTCTCGTTACGCAGAGTGACACTGCAGGGGTCAACGTGCTGCCTTGGTTGAAACCTCAGACATTTTGAGGAATTTTCGGAATTTTTCTCTCCGAACTTGTTCAGATCGACTCCGTTATCGCTCACCAAGTTTTTGTGTTAGCTTTGACATTGTCTTCTCAAAAATGCACAAATATTGCTCTCAAAACCCCCAACACAAACTACAAGAACAGAAAAACTTTCTGAGTCCCTGACGGGAATCGACCCCGTAACCTTCTGATCGCCGGTGAGACGCTCTAACCATTGAGCTACAAAGACACAGATGGTGAGCTAAGGTTAAATTTGTGTACTGGTTCGTATAGATGGTAGACATATGTACTGCCGGTCTGCTAGTCTCGATATGCCGTCTATTTTTATGTTAATCAATGATGTGTTTGTGGTAGCTTGGTAATTATGTTCTTAATACGCACAGTACACAAATTTAACCTTCGCTCACCATCTGAGTCTGTGTAGCTCAATGGTTAGAGCGTCTCACCGGTGATCAGAAGGTTATGGGTTCAATTCCCGTCAGGGGCTCAGAAAGTTTTTTTGAGAGAACAGCTTGAGAGCGTGCATATTAAGAATATAATTACCAAGCTACCACAATCACATCATTGATTAACATAAAAATAATAGATGACATATCGAGATTTCCAGACTGGCAGTACATATGTCTACCATCTATACGAACCAGTTCACAAATTTAACCTTCGCTCACCATCTGAGTCTTTGTAGCTCAATGGTTAGAGCATCTCACCGGCGATCAGAAGGTTATGGGTTCGATTCCCGTCAGAGACTCAGAAAGTTTTTCTGAGAGAACAGCTTGAGAGCGTGCATATTAAGAATATATTTACCAAGCTACCACAATCACATCATTGATTAACACAATAATATCTGTATCACCAAGACGCTCTCGCTGACTGATTCACTCAAAGTGCGAGCGACCATAATGTAATACAAACATTGACACACCTCGCCTGAGCTATGACCAGTCAATTTGTACTCAGAGGAGTGTACAGAGGTTTAATTCTTAGTCACAAACCCACCATCGATAGTTTGTTTTTATTTCAATACTGATGCCAACTGGCAGCATGCACTGAGTCTGTCGTTGCGACTCTGGCAAGTTTTTCCTCTTTTGCAAGTTCCACAATGTGCAACCGAGCACATTGAATTGGTAAGGGTAAGTTGACGATTTAACTGCAAAAACGGAACTTCCCACAATTTCTCTTCATCTCTTGACGTAGTCTTACCGTGGGAGTACTACTTGGCTTTCGCATACCCTGAAGACGTTAGTTAAGATACATACCTATCTTTCATTTGTGCAACATCTTCGACAGTATTAAACTACTCCAAAATACTTGAATACTAAGTCCTAATACTTACCAACTGGATCCGATTTTTTTATTCTCCTCAAAACTCACCGACCTGCCGTTACGTGTACTTGTACTTCCAACAACTGTGCGTATTTTCCAAACTGCTCAAATGGGAGTGAAGCAAGGGTGAAGAGGGTAGAGTTTGAGATCCTCATCTGATTGGCTGATGTCTGATAGCGAGCAAAACTCCCGAAGTGAAAGTAATTGTTTTCCGAGTTTCATTATTGGAACCACTGGAGCGGTAAATCTTCTATTTGGCCTCCAATGAAATATGGGGCGCCGAAAATTTAAAAAAAAAAAAATTACGACCAGATTGTGTGAAGTTTTCCTTTAGTTGCGTAAACAATCAGTTATTATATCCAGGGTTGGATGTAGACCAGGTCAAACCAGGTTCTGGAACCTTGTCAACATTTCCTGACGAAACCGAGTTCTCTTTTCTTTTCCTAGGCCTTTTCTTTTCCTAGCCCGGCTAACGGGCGAGCCCTGTGGCTAGGACGATTAAGTTTTGGTATTACGTGAAGTGTGCTGGCCCGCTTGCAAAGCTGGATTTTTGCTTGGATTGACTTTGAGCGTATGTTCCTTGATTGTAAGTTAGCCTGGTTGCTGGGCTCGTCCATTTTGATCATAATTACGTGAGATGAGCTGGCTCGTTTATCGAGCTGGCCCAGTAAACGGGCTGACTCATTACCATGTAATCACATTATTTTCTTCAGTGATTTTATTATTGTTTGGTGGGCTAACCCGTTCAGTGAGCTGGCCCTGTAGCCGGGCTGGCTCGTCTCATGTAATCAGGGCCATTTTGGAGACTTCCGGTTTCGTTTCGTGACTTTGGTCAAAACATAAAATAATCACTCCTCCCTGGGTAATAATGCTTTTCTTTCGCTTGTATATAAGTTTGCGTACAAACTTCAGTCGTTGTGCGTGTTAATCAGTCGTCCTTCCGTAGAAACCAGTCAGTTTCCCGTGGAACCTAGTGAAACCTGAACCTGGTCATACCTCCAAACAACCCATTGGAAACTGCTTTATAAGAGCTTAGGTTGTTCATGAGTTGCTGCTGCAGTCATTCCTATGAAGGAACTGGTGACATAGTGGGGTGTTATGTCGGTCTTTCAACCCTTGTTCAGCGAGAGTTTAGTAAAGGTCTCTATGTTCACGGCATGAATCATCCACTGAACCTGTGTGTTGCTAATACAGTAGTTGTTAGTTGCAACTTGTGCTGAATATGATGGGACCTGTTTGAAAGCATTCGGACTTTTTTTTACAATTTCCTCAAATGCCATGATCACTTGGTCAATAAAATTAAAGCATAGTTGCCCAACAAAAAAAAGAAAGTTTCAATTGAGGTTTGAGGTTTGTTGCATAAGATGGATTGCTCATATTGATTGTTTGGCCCAAACTGTCAAGCTTTTGAAGCCATTTGTTACCTTAGTCCATTGTATCTACAATATTGCGTATAGATTATAGTCCAAAATATCCAGTTTTAGTTGTAGCTATGCAGGCATAATATCTTAGTGGCAATGGTCTGATAATCAATTTTTCGGTGCACTAGATAGAATTCACCTTTATTTGCATAAGTTACTCAAAAATTTACCTATCTTATTATAAATTTTTTTCCAAAAATTGTCCTCTCAAAATGTAGGGAAACATGTTCCAGGACTTCTCAAAATTAAAAATATTCTGGGGGAGCATGCCCCAAAACCTCCCTAGACATATTGTACCTTTGCCACTTAGAACCTGGCCACCGAAAATCCTAGATCCGGTCCTGATATTGGTTTCTTTTAAAGATACCCATGGCCGATTTAAATAGTTAACGGAGAGAGCGCTTTCTCGGTAGGTTCTCCTTGCATGAATATTGATATACATACATACACACATACATACATACATACATACATACATACACACCTACATACATACATACATACATACATACACACCTACATACATACACACCTACATACATACATACACACCTACATACATACATACACACCTACATACATACATACATACACACATACATACATACACACCTACATACATATATACACACATACATACATACATACACACCATACATACATACATACACACCATACATACATACATACACACCATACATACATACATACACACCATACATACATACATACACACCATACATACATACATACACACCATACATACACACCATACATACCTACATACATACATATATACATACATACATATATACATACATACATACATACATACACACCACACATACATACATACATACATGCATACATACATACATACTTAAACACCTACATACATACATACACACCTACATACATACATACATACATACATACACACCTACATACATTCATACATACATACATACACACCTACATACATACATACACACCTACATACATACATACACACCTACATACATACATACACACCTACATACATACATACATACATATGTACACATACATTTTTACACATACATATGTATGTGGATTTTATTCATAAACCTGTATGCAAATACCTTGCATATGTACATTCCACAGGTAGAATATGGTGATGAATATACTCATCACGCTACGTCCATACAACTTGAAACGTTTTGATGCAGAAGACAAAGTGCACTATTTATTAATCATGTTTCATTGTTTAAAGTTTTTTTAACCATTACCAGTTCATATTTACTGAAATGTTGTCAACAATTGTTTACTAAACTATGAGGAGAAAGAGAGAATGTCTTTGTAAGATAGCTGAGAGAATAATAATAAAATGACCGTCCTTTATATTCCTCGCAGATTTACTTCTCTTGCCATTTGGCACATTGCGCAGACTCCACACCAGCTTAATACACAGAAATCATTGATGATGCTACCCTGTGGATAAAGAAACCAAATTTGTTTAGTAATCAATGTCATAATTTAGATCACTGCAGGTCAACTGTTGTTCCTTAAAACATATTTTTCACGACAAATGGGTTGGGAGTATTCTTACCATGTGAAGATCTTGAACTGTGTGCATGCGGAAAAGCCATAAAATTGACTTTATTCCCATCTAGCTCAAGTAATTTTTCACGGAAACATGATGTAAAGGCAACACTTCTCAATTTAGAATTTAGCACTGTATATTTGTAATTTTCACTTGTCTTTTAGCCCAGTTCAAACGTCAAACTTTTCATGTGCCGAAATGGTAATCAGTTTGAATAAAGGATTTTGCTCATTAACATTAGATTTGGCAATTGAACTTCGCCTTATTGTTCATCTTCAGAATTAATCTGGGATGGGTTGTAAGAAGTCTAGATAGCTTATCTAGGGGATATGGTCGTGGCAAATGATCAGCACTATTAATGCATTGAACAACCAAGCGTAAATTTATTCACCACGTAGATCTATAAGGTGGATAACATGCACTTTGGCAGATAAAATTTATATTCAGTTGCTCAAGGTATGGATGGTGATGTTCCACTTGTCACACTTAGTTTAGGCACCAGGTAACCAACTGACCATGAATAATACTGAAATCTTTCAACAACTCTGTATCATTGGTGTAGGAAAGGAGGAGCAACAACGGCTCACCGACCCTGGTTTGTTTTAGCTATGGACTTGGGCTGATACATTTTTGTAACTGTTAGAAGAGGAGTGCAGTACAACCAGTTAACCAACATATTATGGAACAAATGCTATTTACCGGAATGTTATGCCTCATCCTTATCTTTGTACGAAGGGCAACTGGATAAGAAAGGCCCACACAACAGCATTCACCTGCATTGGTGGCGACCACACATGGCAAAATACTTGGACAAAATGCGCCCAGAAGACCTTCAAATGAAAACAGTTGCAAGGTAAGCTACACTTACTTGTTGGTGTTCTCGAACTTACAAACATCCCAGGTCTTAGATTCTTAAACCGAGGAAGATATGTTGGTTCCTCGGTGCAACTTATTTTTTTAAGGCAATTTTTAAAAAGAAAATCTTTAAAAATATTTACAGTTCCTACATTAAATCTGAAAAAACGCATTCGTGTATGTGTCTGGTAAATTCAAAATCTACATAAATAGTAACATCTTAATACTATACTGACTGCCGACTACAGTTGGCAATGACTTAGTAATAATGTAAGAACGTGTGTATGTTTTGCAACACGGTCTTTTCTATTTCAATGGCATACAACATAATATTAATATATCTGGAAGTAGACATAATGTTTATTGGTTTGCTGCGTGCATGGTATTGATAAAAGCTTTGTTTGTGAGTGGTGGTTTATGTGCAGCGTACTGGGAAGACTTGTCTGAATTCATTATTCGGGCAAATGAGAAGGAAAAATTTAACTACCACGGCATCCCTTGGTATAGATACCTTAAACCGCTTGTAGCTCACTGTTGAACGTCAATCTGAAGTTAGTTATGAACATTGTGTCAATTAATATTTAATTAAAGCAACAAAACATACACGCTATTGCCCCTAATTGAAACAATTTTCAAATCTCCCAAGCGGTGTGAATCCTCAATTGCATAAGCAAAATCAAGTTGGTATTGTGTGCACATTATAAAACTATATTGCTACCCAATTTCTGTTTGGTTAGAGCGGTTATCAGCCATTTGACCGCATTGACGTTTGTTAATTAATTCAGTTCTTCTAATTATTTTAACTTAAAATGAAAACATGCATTCTTATTTCAACACTAACAATATGAATTAAAAACGTCTGGGCTCTTTTTTAGCTAAGAACAGTGCAATTCCAAGGTAACGCAGTGTAGAAAAAGGTGGCACTAATTTACAGTGAATTACGTTTTTCTTGTACATTGTTAAACGGTAATAGTACGGTTTTGAATGAAATCTGGAAAAACATGCACTCCTGAGTTTTTCAAAGCTACTTCAAATAGCACCTGTCCTTCGGACACGTACTATTTAGATAGTCTTTGAAAAAAACTCACTCTCGCATGTTTTTGTCGAAACTCCATTAGACAGCATGCAGTTACCTGTACTAATAAATCACTTACACACTCCACAGTCGTCGAAGCAGGAGAATAATCCCGTTGCCCACTCTTGTGGACCCTGTACTGCGACTTGAGTTTGTGGCTGTTGTATTACAACTGTTGTGTTGGACGTGGAGGTGTGACTGGTTGGATATACTGGTTGTGGTGGATATCCAGCTGGTGGATATCCAGCTGGTGGATATCCAGCTGGTGGCTGTTGAAACGGGAGACCACTACCGGTAGTTTGTTCCGGTGGTTGTACCACGCCAGGGTTGGACATCTTGATTTATTGCCTCTTTTCGATAGAATAGAAACAAATCATGCAGACAATATAGTTTTTAAACGAATCATGACAAAGCAGCCGCAAAATTTAAATCTTTGAAGTTAAAAAACGTTTGTACACTATGTTTGAAGTTCTACATCACGGCGAGCGTGAACCTTCCTTGCGACCAGTCATTATATTGCTGGCAACCCTGCTAAACGTCATCATGCTGGGTTTGGGAAACACTCTGCTCTTGACCAGGACCGCACAACATTACTGTGCTAAACTAACATAGGACACAGCATCTACGTGATCATCACACATGATTGAGAGATGCTGTAAGAGGTATTGCAACTTTTGTTCGGAAATCTTAAGCCGTGAATGTGTTTTTAAGAGATGATTTCTTTTGCCAGCATGAATGGTTATTGTGTGGATAGCTCTTAACATGAATAGGTGGAACATACATGCAGTGCTTTAGTAGACTTAAAAGGACTGAGGCAGTTTAATCTGAGGTTGTAGCCCAATCTACAAGTTGAATCTGAGAAGACATACGGAGAGTACATTTACATATATAGTATGAAATGAGGCCGACTGCTGTAAGTTAGTTCATCCATCAATGACACCGTCATAAGACAGTACAGTAAAATGTCGGGTGAGAATACAAATGACCGTACACATTCCTCGCAGAAATAATTTACATAAAATTGCAATAAATTAAAAAAAGAGGAATAGACAGGAGCAGCAATTTGCCATTTAGGTAACCATAAAAATCATAATGACAGGTCACATATCCTGGTTAAAATAGAAGCTACTCAATGTTCTTTACCTACTTTACAAGAATCACTGCTGTGCTTAGTTCTCCTGACATGCCTCAGTTTGTTATTCTGCTTTTGTTTTAGTGCCTCTAAATCATTATTTCTGAAAGTGACATCTGCCTGTATGTGCTTGAAGACATGGGATGAATGTTGTTTAATTCTATTGTGAGTCAAACTGATAGTGCTACCATTACATCCCTTTCAAAAATTTCACATACAATTTTACATATGAGTGTAGATATATGTATATACTATTTACAAAACGAGCAGGAGTGCGATAGCCGAGTGTTTTGGATCCGATAAAGTACGTACTGCGAGTTTTGTAGATGTCTTATAAGACGAACCTCTTTATATGCTAATTCCCTGTGAAAGTTTGGCAATTTATTTTTTCTAAGGCGAAAAATATTGAGGAGAATTTGAGAAGAGTTTCAGGCTAAAGTACATGTGTCTTTATCACATATACAGACACAACACGGTTATGATTTTGTTTTGCATTTTCCTTGTGAATTCTTAATGAATTTTATAAGTATATATGTATGAACATGAATTGTTTCAATTCGATATGGTAAAAAAATTTCGTAACTATGTAAAATTTTTATACTTGAATCTTCCAGTTCGATCTTTGACTAAAGACCTTTGCTCGAAACGTTAGAATTCCTTGCGAGCAGTCACGGCAGTTACCAAGCTTTGAACTTTATACATGTGCCGAATTTTTCGTACACCAAGATTACACATGTGAAGTTTTGAATCAGTGTATGTCACATGTGAAGTGACATTTAAAATTTTCATGAGGCGAGACTTGTGGCCTTTCAAGCATATAATTATGTACACTCAACCAATATTTGGCATTTACGCTCAATCACTTGAAATCGATTCCAAACAATTTTTGGAATCACCGTTCTGGTAGTTTATATCGACACGCTGATCACTCACCCTGTTTTTTTGTGTTAGCTTTAACAATATATTTTATCTTCTTAAAAAAAAAAATAAGAAAGGCTTTACTCTCAAAAGCACCAATACAAAATACAAAGATAAATATATAGAGACTTTGAATATGTAGATGCTTGCTTTTGTTGTGAGTTCAGCTGGTTAAATATTAATGCCCAGCTCAAAATTCGAATGTGAATAGCCATAACAGGATAAAACACGATAAATAACAAAACATGTTAGTTTAGACAAGCTTTACTGACGTTTCGTTGCTAACGCGCAACATTTTCAAAGTAACATAGATGATGGATAAGGTAAGGTTATAAATACGATATTTACAAGGTGTGAAAATTAATTAGCCAATGAGAGGAGAAAAGGTGTGAGAAAAGTAGAAGAGGAAGAGCGGAAGGAGAGAAGACTAATTAAAATAAGGCAAGCGGAACAGACCTGATGTTTTCATTAAGGACAGGCTTAAATTTATCAATGAGTAAACTCTCCCGAATGAGTAACTTACACTAGCCTGTCTAGCATCCTTTCTCACACCAAAGCTTCTCATCACACCATCTCCGCCGATGACTTTTCTATTATTTCGTCCGGTAACTCGCCCCTTGAGTTACTCATTCGGGAGAGTTTACTCATTGATAAATTTAAGCCTGTCCTTAATGAAAACATCAGGTCTGTTCCGCTTGCCTTATTTTAATTAGTCTTCTCTCCTTCCGCTCTTCCTCTTCTACTTTTCTCACACCTTTTCTCCTCTCATTGGCTAATTAATTTTCACACCTTGTAAATATCGTATTTATAACCTTACCTTATCCATCATCTATGTTACTTTGAAAATGTTGCGCGTTAGCAACGAAACGTCAGTAAAGCTTGTCTAAACTAACATGTTTTGTTATTTATCGTGTTTTATCCTGTTATGGCTATTCACATTCGAATTTTGAGCTGGGCATTAATATTTATCCTACGACTACGATTCCCGCCTGGTAAATCCTTGGTCAATATTTCAGCTGGTTAAACATCCGAATGGCGTGTTGCACGAGCTGGTTGGAAACTGTGCCGCTGAACACTTTCTCTGTTGTACAGGTGAGAAGACAACTTTCAAAACAGTGCGAACAACCAACCAGGTGCACGTTTTATTGGCAGTGAAATTTGAACCTAGTGTAATTTTAATCTGAGATTTCATCCCGTGAACTCGGGCCGTCTTCAGGGAAGTCATGAATGCTTGACAAAAAGCTGCAATTAAAATTACCCGAGGAGTAACACACAACCCTCAGTCTAATAAAGAACAGCTTTACCATGCAAAACGTTAAACAACAAACCAGGAGACCAGCTGTGTGAACCTAACATTGGTCGTGAATGTCTAGACAATAATATCTGTATCACCAAGACGCCCTCGCTGACTGACTCACTCAAAGTGCGAGCGAGCATAATATAACACAAACTTTGACACACCTCGCGTGAGCTATGACCAGTCAATTTGCACTCAGGGGAGTGTACAGAGGTTTAATTCTTAGTCACAAACCCACCATCAATAGTTTGTGTTTATTTCAATACTGATGCCAACTGGCAGCATGCACTGAGTCTGCCGTTGCGACTCTGGCAATTTTTTCCTCTTTTGCAAGTTCCGCGATGTGCAATCAGGCACATTGAATTGGTAAGGGGAAATTGATGTTTTAACTGCAAAAACGGAACTTCCCACAATTTCCCTTCATCTCTTGACATAGTCTTACCGTGGGAGTACTACTTGGCTTTCGCATACCCTGAAGACGTTAGTTAAGATATATACCTATCTTATATTGGCGCAACATCTTCGACAGTATTAAACTACTCCGAAATACTTGAAAAGTAAGTCCTGATACTTACCAACTGGATCCGATTTTTTTATCCTGTTCAAAACTCACCGACCTGCCGTTACGTGTACTTGTACTTCCAAGAATTGTGCGTATTTTCCAAACTGCTCAAACGGGAGTGAAGCAAGGGTGAAGAGGGTAGAGTTTGAGATCCTCATCTGATTGGCTGATGTCTGATAGCGAGCAAAACTTCGAAAGTGAAAGTAATTGTTTTCCGAGTTTCATTATTGGAACCACTGGAGCGGTAAATCTTCCACTTGGCCTGCAATGAAATATGGAGCGCCGAAAATTTAAAAAACAAAATTACGACCAGATTGTGTCAAGTTTTCCTTTATTTACTTAAATAATTGGATATTATGTCCGGGGGCGGATGTAGACAAGCCAGAAAATTTTTGCTAGGGTGTCTGACAAATTGTCAGGCACCAAATGGGTGGTGCCTCACGTGCCTGACATTTCTCACTGAGTGCCTGATATCACAGGCGTCATAAATTAAAACTAAAATATAAAAACTGTTAAAGATAGAGAAAAGCTTCTTATAATTATCTTTGTCATAATATTTTTTGACTTCTTCGGTCTCTGTTTATACTTTTTCCTTTTACTCTGGTTAGGTCTGATTTTCCTGTTACACCATAGTTTAACTACAGGAGTAGGATCAAAGGATCCTAATGAAGGACGTTCTTCTTTGATTCTTAGCAAGTTAGTTAGTCTTTGTTCACCCAAGGAACATCGTGGGTTAACTTTTGTTCTCTGCATGTTAGAAAACATTTGTTCCAGCTTTGCATTAGATACTGGGATGGAAAACACCAACTGTATTAACACAAGAATGTTCTTCCATTTTGTATTAGCACAAGATGATTCAAAAAGAAACTTCCAGGTTTTTTTATAATTGTTTTTGTCAGGCTGCAACTATGTTACACAGTAAGTGAACAAATCATGCCACTCATCCAGAACTTCAGTACATGGGCATTTGTCACCTATGACAGCTTGAAAATGTTCAAACAATCTGCTGATTTCAGTATCAAAATATGTTCCTCCAATACTTATAGGACAAGAACTTGACTTTTGCTCTTCTCGATCTTTTTGGTGCTGAGAAATATTTTCCATCCATGATTCAGTGTTTAATGCAAAGGCAACATCTTGCAATATTGTGTTATCACAGACACAGTCATCTAAATGAGAAGAAATGCAATCAAATACAGCTCTTGCTATTTCCTGTTTCTTGGTTTTAAGCATTTCCAAATCATTCTCAAATTGGACAGAACTGAAATTAATGCCTTGGTATATGTGAGTCCCAAATGCCTGGTCTACATCATGTAGACCAGGTCAACCAGGTTCTGGAACCTTCTCAACTTTTCCTGATAAAACCGAGTTTTACTTTTTTTTAATTCAGTGTGACTAGTTACTTTTCTGGAATGGGTTGCACCTGAGTTTTTGCTAGAATGGACTTGAATGCTCATAGAACCATTTGAATTATTGTCCTAACTCTGCAGAGGTAAAAATTTTTTGCAACTCCGGAAACATTGTCAAATTTTCTTTGTGAATTAGTGTTAAAGGGTTTCGTTTTTAAAGTCATTCAAAAAACTCGTAGCATGTGATTTGTTGGATTTAAAACACTCCTCTGTCACCTCGTGTTTTAAATTATTACTTAGTAAAAACCAGGGATTATTTATCAACAGGCCATATGTTATTTATGAATAACCATAGGTTATTCATAAATAATTGTAGGATGAATAAATATTTAACCTAACCTCAGCAGTGCCCACCAGCTGTTAAAAAAATGGCAGAATAATTTGGGTGTTTGGCACAAATGAGGTTAGTGTCTGGGTATACCTACCCCGGTATAAAGTGCATTTGTTGACAAAGAGGTGAGAGCTTTGACTTTGACAGAAGTCTGAAATTCTGAAACATTAAACACATACGTAGTTTGTTGTCTACACTTGTACAAGGGATAATGGGAAATAAGTGTCAATGTGCAAGTTGAAAACATTTTGCGACCTTGAAAGTCCAAGAGCTTAGAATGCTTCTGTTGTTTTATTGATTTTCCCAAGCTACCATGAGGAGACTGAGCACAAGAATTGCACAGTCAATCAGAATTCAACTTTTTCATACATAAATACATGTACACATATACACATGTCATAATGTGCATATTTCATACATATTATAGTAGTGCAAACACTTTACACATGTATAACCCATGTAACAACATTATACAGGTTAATGCTTTTGTAAATAAATGCCAGATTCATCCATTCATTTTAAGGATTTTAATGAGACAAAATGTACATACTATTGATGAACTTTTACTGTTTTCATTTTTTGTAACCATTACCAATTCACATATAATGAAATGTTAATAAGTTCACTAAAATCAATGCCAGGAGACAACGTCTTCGCAAGAAAGCTAGGAGGTAGGATAAGATGACTGTCATTCACATTCCTCGGAGATTAATTTCTCTGTCCATTTGGCACATTGCACATGGTCCACAGCAGCCTATGGTACACCAATCATCAATGATGCTACCCTGATGGTGAGGAAAGCATATGTATTTAGTAAAGGATGTAAGACCTCAGAGTCTTGCAGGTTAGCTGTTGTTGCTTAGGAGGGCACAGGGAGTCTTAACTGACATGTCCTTAAAAATGGCAAAATTCTAATTAATCCAGGAAAATCCTCTTTAGTTGCCCAGGAGTCAGATTTCACATAAATATCCATCCAACTCCCCATTTTCTTAGTTTCAGAAAGTCTCCACTAAGAAGTGTGAACTGTTTGACATCTTTATTGTTTAGGGTGTAGAATCCACAGAACTGAATCTGGGGAAATAGCCCCATGCATTTTTATATTAACTGGTTGCTGTTGTTCTCTGATGACCTAAACTTTGCATACATTCCCAAGACAATTTTTCATGTGTTTACAGAATATTAAAATGATAGGAAAATGACTCTCATCAGGAACTTTGATTTTTTTTTTCTCCATTGTAACCATGATGGACAATAGTACCAGTAACTCTAATGATGATCTTGTTCAGTGTGGTGAAGATTATGTTTAAATAACATTAGTACAGTATTTCCCTTTTTTCTTCTTTAAAGCATTCCATTTGTGAAAAGCTTGTTGTTTTATTCAAAGGAGATGCTTCTTTCAAAAAATTTCTGAGGTTTAGCAAACGCATGAGTTCTTGGGAATATATTTTTAATGGGAGGGCTGCTACTTTTGGCATTCGTTAATCCTTGGGAAATCCAGACTTCATATTGGGAAATGGGGTCCAAAACTGACCAATCTATATTTTAATTCTACAATTTTGGGGATTTTGAGTGGGGCCAAAAGAGCCTTTGGGAGGCCATGGCTCCTCCACAGATGTGTCTGTAACTCTACTTGTTGTTCCCACTTCCAATGGGACTTGCTGAAGGGCACTCATTCTGGTAAATTACATGAAACTTTAATGTGAATTGTTTAAAGCTGAGTGCCATTTGATCACCTTCAATCCAAGTGTACTTGTTAGAAAAGGAGCATGGTGTGATCAGTTAATTCAGTTAACTTTAAAGGATAAAATAATGTTATTCACCTGAATGTTATGCCTTTCCCTTATCTTTGTCCGAAGGGCAATGGGACAACACATACCAACACAGCAACATTCTCCTGCCTTGCTAGCCACAACACATGTATGAATAGCAGGACAAAGAAAGCCCAGAATACCTTGAAAGAAAGACATTTGCAAGGTGAACTAAGTTTGCTTTTTTACATTGACTAATCAATGGCCAGGGAAATATTTTTTCTGAGAGAGTTTGTTTTTAAGAAAAACAGTGGTAATTGCTTTAAAATTTGACTGACTACAGGTTCCAGTCAGCAATGACCTTTGCAACGCTGTTGCAACAAATTGTGTCTGTTGTACAATAATGAGTTTTCTTATTCCTGTTGTAATTTGACATTGGTGATTTTCAGAGTTAAGCAGACATGGCATTCATTGAATTGTATAGTACTGTAGTTATTGCAGAGTTTCAGCAGTTCTGCTTGAGAGCACAAGTTTTTGCACTCAAGGAGGTGGAAAGATGTGTATGAATTTATCAAAGGGGAAGACAGCAAGAAAAATTCAAACAACCACTTTACTAGAGCCTTTGGCACAAATACTTTAAATCAAATCAAGCTTGCTGGTAAACATCTCCTCAGTTGGGGAAGTTAATAGTGTCATGACAATCAAGTAAACAGAGGATTCTTAGTACAATTAATAGTTCAAAATCATGCAAACACCATGAGAAACAGCAAGCTGTTGGGCAAGTGCACCTTGGCATCATTTTCAATCACCACAAGTGGTGCAAATCATTACTTTCAAATACAAAATTTTGGTGTATACATGACAAAGTCACATTTTTATCTTCTTATTTTTTTTTTCCATTACATTCATTTGGTTATTAGCCATGTGATCCTATGTTTAATTTTAGCCTTGTAATATTTTAATACTTACCCTTACATGCATGATAACTGCTTGTACACTGCATATAGAACTATTATTAACTTACAATGAAAACATCCATACTTATTTCAACATAATAAATCACTTACACACTCCACAATCATCAAAACAGGAGCACAATCCTGTACTCCAAACACCTGGACCCTGTATCACAACTTGAGTTTGTGGCTGTTGAATGACAACTGTTGTGTTGCTATTTGAGACATGACTGCTTGGGTATACTGGTTGTGGTGGATAACCAGCTGCTGGCTGCTGAAGTGACATACCAGGCTGTGTGTATGGTGGAGGACCTGCTTGTCCAGGTTCATCAATCACAGCTTTTGTACCCTCCATTCCAGAATCACTCATTGGACTGAACATCTTGATATCTTTATTCAGTAGAATAAAGAAAACATCATGAAGCAGCCACAGAAATTAAGTCATCAAAATAAAAAACCTGATTGTACTGTATCTTAAATCAACCCTAGCAACCCCAACCCTTGATCATATACAACAGATTTTGATTGATCAAAAGACTGATATGAGTGATATCCAAATGGCTGAAGGTGTGCAGGATATATTTTAACATTGCCCTGACATTCACACCACTAATTCCTAAGCAGGAATTGTTCTCTGAAGGGATATTAGCTTTTGCCAATGACATCACTCCTTTGGTCACATTCCCACCACATCCCTTCCAAACGTAATTATTTGACAAGATATTTGGATGTATTTCATAGCTGTGTTACTTTTGCTAAGGACTATTCATTTTAACAGCTAACTCATTTCTGGTGGGGATAACAAAGATTATAGCAGTGACCAAAGTATTGAATGTATTGGCATTGTCTTTTTAGTTTGGTGACATATGGTATTGTCAGTGGCATGTCTTTAAAAAAGTTAAGAATTCTGTAATTTTCAACATCACCAAAATTATGCAACACATTTGAGGGTCATCATAACCAAAAAATGCAAAAAAGTTATGAAATTTTTAATGCAGTTATTAGAATTTTTAAAGGCATTTTCAGTATGAAAACCAGTCTTAGGGTCGACCAGTGAAATGGTAAGAGCTTTTTTCTTAATCCTAATGTTCATTAGGAACACTTCAATGGCCGTGATACTTAGTACGTCAAAGTATAAGCATTGTAAAATTGCTGCAGAGAAGACGCTGCCTTGCTTAAGTGCTCTTTATTTCCGAAGAATTATTGGAATTTTTTTCTGCGAAGCGTCACGTTCATGTCGACTCGCTTATTGCTTTCTAAGTTTCTGGTTTAGCTTTAACGTCATATTTTTAAAAATAAAAAGAAATTATTCACAAAAAGATGAACACAAAGTACAGAAACAAAGACAAAGACAAAGATGTGGACGGGTACATCAGGCCATCGATGTTGACCGTAGTTGATGTTGACCAAGCTCAACACGTAGGGGGGCGAACACCTTTTTATTCCAATAGCTTGTTTGTCGTCAGTTGAGTTATTTGAAACGTCCGAATTGTGCTTTTCCCGAACTGGTTTGAAAATGTGCCACTGAATTCTCTCTCCATTGCACAGGGAATGAAGACAACAATCAAACCCAGCACAAGTATATAAACAACCACGTATTCGGCTGTGTACGATGAACAACGGACGCGAATGTCTAGACCAGAAGGTAGATCACCAATCTCGTATCCCTAGATCACTCAAGTGAAAGTTAACATACTTCTACACAGAAATTTTGTCACACTTGGCGTAAGCTCTTTCCATTTAAATAACTGGTTTATGTTAAGTCGTAAGTCAGACCTTCGACGTTTAGTCTCAGGTCCAATATCGATAGTTTATTTCAGTTTTAATTACACGTCAACGAGAAACATCCACTGATTCTACCACGTTTTTCCCCTTTGGCAAAAATCCAACGACGTGCAATTTAGCTCTTTAAATTACTGAAGGAACCACAACTTCACAAAGTTTGCCATCGCGTGTTGGCATAGTATCGCCTTACTGGAGAACGACTTGCGCAACCTGTGAACACGTATGCAATAATACCAGCTCAAAATTCTCAAGTGCAACGCCATTAATGATGAAGATAAAAATGTTATGATGAAATTTCAATTTAACTGTAATTTCATCTTAACATGTTTATCTGACTTAACTGAACTTTCATGTTAACATGTTTATCTGACTGCTTTGTTATGGCGTTGTACTTTAGAATTTTGAACTGGGCTGTAATTCTTATTCTTCGATTACGTTTTCCGCCCGGAAAATCTATGGCTATGCTATGATACCTATCTTTCATTTGCTCAACACCTTCCACGACATAAAACCTATCCAAAATATGTAAATAGTCAGTCCTAATACTCACCAAAGGCAACCGAGTTTCTATCCTGCACAAGAAATGCTTTAACTTTCTACCATTGCGGGAATATTTAACTTCCCGTTGGGCGGTTTTCCAAGGGAACAGGCTGCACTTGCCAAAAGCCTCATCTGATTGGCTGATTTCTGAGGTGAACAATACTTCCCATAGTGACGAGCAGTGACAAGCATTTCTTTTTAGAGTTCTATTGTTGGGATCATTGAAGCAGTAAATCTTCGATTGCGCATGCAACGTCACAGGGGGGTGCCGAATATAAAACATTATGTGCGACCAAAGTTAGTAAATTTTTTCTCCATTTACGTGAATAACCATTACTTATCTATCGGTTTCTAATAATCGTTATTTATCGGGGAAACTCGGAAAAGGAGAAGGGTGAGGATTAGGGTGAGGATTAAAGGCTGGTTTCCACTAAGGAAAATTTGCCTCAGGAAAGGAACGGACAGGAACGTTTTCTTTGTTTTAAAGTCATTAGTTCCGCCCGAGAATTCACAAGACAAAGGAAATTTTTCTTGTCTGTTCCTTTCTTGTGGAAAATTTTCCTTAGTGGAAACCAGCCTTTAGGGACAGGGTTTGGATTAGAGCCGGCGTTTCGATTAGGGTTAGGATTAGGGTAAATCACCACCGGCGACGGTCAACCTACGTCTCGTCCTGTTTTAAAAAATTTTTTAAGCAATGATTATTCGATACAGCAATCGATTTGTCTCTCAGTTTGTCTTTGATTCTACGTATGTATGTATGTATGTATGTATGTATGTATAATATGTATGAAATTTATGTATTTCTTTGTTTATTTATATTTAATTTTATTCACACCTTTTGCTGTTCATTACCAGAAAATACACTATCATTAATGCCAACCTCAAACTCATTAACGCAAAAATACATTCATTTTATTCAATCGACATTCATTCGCGCAGATAAGCAACCATTTGCATCGAAGAGCATTCTATGGCGCCAACAGACGGCCATTAACACCATTCTACTATACATTAGGGTAATAAAATTTCAATTATGTAAGAGAAATATCTTGCCTAATTGAAATTTTATTATCATCAGTGTGTTCTAGAATGGTGTTAATGGTCGTCTGTTGGCGCTATGGAATGCCCTTTGATGTAAATGGTTGCGTATCTGTGCTAATGAATGTCGATTGAATAAAATGAATTTATTTTTGCGTTAATGACTTCGAAGTTGGCGTTAATGATAGTACATTTTCTGGTAACGAACAGCAAAAGGTGTATAAGGCTCGACTACCACTTCATTCTTAATACATTTCGATCCGAAAGTGATATGACTGGGAACAATATTTGACAACGATTTTCAACTCAAATATAAAAACGGTTATTATTAATATTATTAATATAATAACGATTAAAAAAAAATATTGGGCCGAATTTTCAAGTGTGGATATCCCCTGCCAATCGAGTGCCAAACGATAGGAATCAACGCGAAACAGCAAGATTTGGGAGCCTCTGGCCTTCATGACCACATCACAGAAATTTCGAAGAGTTGCCAAAACCTCGTTTTGCAAAGGGCGGACGACATGCCTGATATGGTCCCCCCTTTGCTATTGGGACGAATTTTCAAGTGTCGCTATGTCCTGCAAATCGAGTGGCAAACGATCGGAATCGACGGGAAACACAAGGATTTCGAAGGCTCTGGGCTTCGCTGAATGTATCTCGGAAGTTTCGAAGAGTTGCAAAATCCTCGTTTTGCAAAGAGAGGACCACATGGCCCATGTGGTCCTCTCTTTGCTATTGGGCCGAATTTTCAAGTGTGGATATGTCCTGCAAATCGAGTGGGAAACGATCGAAATCGACGGGAAACAAAAGGATTTGGAAGCCGCTGCCCTTGGCTGAGAAGATCTTGGAAGTTTCGAAGAGTTGGAAAATCCTCGTTTTGCAAAGGGGGGGCCACATGGCCCATGTGGTCCCCCCTTTGCTATTGGGCTGAATTTCCAAGTGTGCATATCTCCTGCGAATCGAGTGCAAAACGATCGGAATCAACGGCAAACAGCAAGTTTTGGGAGCCTCTCGCTTAGCTGACCAGATCAGAGATGTTTCGAAGAGTTGCCAAAACATGGACCATGTGGGCCCCCCTTTGCTATTGGGCCGAATTTTCAAGTGTGGATATCTCCTGCCAATAGGGTGGCAAACGATTGGAATCAACACGAAAGAGGAAAATTTGGTAGCCTTTGGGTTTGGCTGACCACATTAGAGAATTTTCGAAGAGTTGCCGAAAGCTCGTTTTGCAAAGGGGGGTCCACATGACTCATGTGGTCTTTCCTTTGGAATGGGTTGGAAAGGGGGGATCATACACAATTCGTTGTAAAAATTAATAACTACAATAATTAACAACGATTTTCGCCGCAAATATAAGAACGATTTTCGACGGAAACCCGTAATCTGCAACCCGACACTACGAAATTTCATTAAAACTCGATCACAAATTGTTGGTTAAGAATTGTTATTAAAATTTTGCTGGGGAACATCACCACTAGGCATTCACACGCTACAATTTTCAAATTGGAGAAAGGTTAGTGAGAAACGGTCTTTTCGTGAAATTCACCAACAACTCATTCTCTGACCCCGGGATTCGAGGAACAACAGATTTTCAGGAGCAAGGGCGAAAATCGCTTCCTAAAAGTGGGGTGGGGGGACGGAGCCGGCCAAGTGATATGGAAGCATTCCCTCTGAAAGTTTTTTTTTTTTTTAATCTAATATTTATGAAATGCCTTTTCAGGCATTCTGAGATTGTTTCTTTGGAACAACATTCATACCTTATTTTTCAATCGAAACGAAGCCATGCATTTACTCCAAACAGCAATAAAGACGTTATAGCATGACTAAACAAAGTATTTCTGATTGTTTACAAAATGGCGTCCAAAGGAGAACGATCGGACCGTAAAATAATTTGGCAAATTTTCATAATTTGTCATGTATTTGAACCAACAATACCTAGGTAAGAATTGGGGCTTAAAAAGGTTAAGGTAAACATGGAACCATAAGCGCCGAGGGAACAGAAATTAGGCTTCAGTTCTCATGAACTTTGCAAAAAGTGGGGGGGATAATTATGTATGTACCCCCTCTGTCCAAAAAGTGGGGGGGATATATCCCCCCGATCCCCCCAGGATTTACGTCCTTGTTCAGGAGAATAATACTTTAATCGTTTCAGCCTTTGAGACTTGTAAATACTAACTCCGAGATGTTGTGATTTGCATTTTTAAAATCTAAATCGAATTCTACACACTCGACTGAATTTCTGGAATTTTGCCCTAGTTGACACGTGTGCAGCGCTCAAAGTGCAAAGTCGTCCATGTAAAAACCTGCTTGAAACTGGTCTTTCCGGTTTCTACGAAGATCGTGATTGGGTTCATTTGGTGGTTTTGTGCTCTGTGATTGGCTACTGGTGACGTCTTCGCAGTAATGGTGCATCAGCGGCAGAAAATCATGCGGTGTTCACTCGATTTCATCAGATTTGGTTGACAGAAGTGATAAATAACTTACGTGTTTTTTACGCGATGGTTTTGTAAATCCGCGGTACGTGCGCTGTGCACGCCTTTAGAGCTAACAATATGGCGTAAGTATAGACTTTTGTATGATTGCTGTACAGTTTGGGTTTTTGTTTCAGGATAAAGCAAGTGTCGTCAGGTTGTGGCGCCGTCAATCATGTTGATTTCGAGCCTACGTCGTTTTAATTCTTGCTTATTTGAAACGTTAGTTTTTCAATGGCTTGAGAGAATATCTTCTCGTTTGTAGTTGAAAAATGTTTCATTCAAGACATAACCTCTTATATAATCTAGTTTTCTGAATCCTTTCGGGCAAGAGACTGATCAGATGAATTTTGTGTTTTACGTTCTTTTCCCTCCCTTTCAATCTTGGTTCCTTCCCGGCAGTTATGAAGAGGAAATGGAATAGTACAGCTTATTGTGTATGAGCAAATTAACTTATATTTGTTTACTCTTTCAGTTCTACTACAACTGTTCAAAACATACTGTACTATATTACAGTCGAATACAATATAAATGGATACGAAAGCTGGCTATTTTACAAACACAAATACAATGTATCAGTCACTCTTTGGCCTAGATGAAGTTTTCTGGCTTGTTGAACAAGACGAGGACAGAAACGCTCAAAATGAGCTGGATGTCGGCCTGTCAAAGATTGATACTGAGATACATTCCAACGACCACGTTCTTAGATCAACGTTTGAAGGTAGGAGAAACGTTCACTGCGAGGGTAGTAAGGAAGGCATTTTTTGATGTACGTGGCAAACTAATATAGGTCTATTGGGTAATTGTGTGATTTGAAACTTGGTTGTTTCATGACGATTTTGAATGAATTCTGCTTTGAAAAATTCAGCAATTAGTAAATTATTTCATGTTATCCTTTACATGGTGACCACATTTATTGAATGAGGGCTAGGATTAGTTTAAAGTGGTTTGTTGAAAGGGTTTTTATTGATTCAGGTAAGTATGACAGTACAGAATCAGTTAACAGGCATCTGATTATAACCTCTACCAGTATCGTACAAAGAACTCATTTTCATTAAGGTGGAACCAGATAGATTGCTTCTGTTCAAGACATGTTTAGCCAGACTTGTGATGTTAGAGGTTCTCCTTCCTGTTTGTTGTCGTTCACTTTGATTGTTTTTTTAGAGTAATATGGAATGTATATTTAGTTTATTGACAAATTCTCATGTTTTGTAGGCTCAGAGTCACTATTTGATGATGAATGGATGAACACTAAGATTGATTTCTCTTCTGGAGATGTTTCACTTGTGTCCAGCTACCAATCTGTGGCCAACATCACAGAGACACCAGATGTCATGGAAACTACCATTGAGGTTGTCAATCCACCACAAAGGATTTCATGTCGCAGTACCTCGGACAGTACTAGCACAAGTGAAACAATGGATGTTTCTCCTACTTCACCTGAACAGCATGTGCCAAATGTTGAGATAAGTTCAGATGGTCAGCAGATTAAAGATGTCATTGAGTCAATTTTGTTGAATGGTACACCATCTCCAGAACTAACTGAGCCTTGCTTTTTTCCTGATGCTATGGAAAACATTATGGAAGTAAACAAGTCTTGCCTCATCACTAAAATGACAGCTGAAGTGGGAGTGATAAGTCATTGCCCGCAGCCCAACTTGAAAGGCAAACCAAGGACATCAGAACAAAAGCAGAGAAAAAGGTTGCAGAACAGGAATGCTGCTACACGTTATCGGTGCAAGAAGCGTAGTCAGCAGGAAGCCTTAAATAACCAGTGTTCTGAACTAGAAGAGGAAAATCAAACCTTACGTAAGAAGATCAAAAGTTTAGAACAAGAAACTGATTACTTGAAAAACTTGATTGCAGATGTATTCCAAAAAAAGGCTGACAAGAAAATTGAACAAAAGAGCAAGGAAATACATACGTGATGTTAATGTAGTGGCAATGTATTTGTTTTAGCATGATTGAAGTTCTGATCAGGAACCAATGTAAATAGACTGTAAAGGATGTAATAGAACATGTGGTATTTGAACATATTTTGTTACAAGTGAATGAAATGTTTGGGTCTATGTAATTGTTCTTAAAAATTTGAGAACTTTTTGTTTGAACTAGAAGTGATATAGAACAGTTACTCGGTTGACTCATTTTAGTACAAACAGCAGTCATTTTCCTTGAAGATGACCGTCATTGCATTGATAAGTTGTGATAATTCTGTTATATTATCATTCAGTCTTCTTGCACTAAATGCACAAGTTTAAGCCATTTTCTGGCAACCTTGTAGGACAAGTCATGTTGAAAGAAGTGAAAACTTGAGTAGAATGTCAAGGACAGTTCCATTCCTGTGAAATTTCCTGATGGTGAAAACTTTTCACCAGGAACATGAGAAAAATTTAAGCATTTTCAACTTTTCAATCTTATTTTCTTGGGAAAGGGAAACCAGCTTGGACAGCATTAATCCACAGGAAGATTTCCTTGGGTGAAAATTATCCATTCCTACAACAGTGTAATGAGTATTACCCAATTACATAAGCTGACCATCATTTGGAGGCAGTATGTTAAATGTAACACTGTCCTACCCAATTTAAGTGGAGGAAAACAATGAAAATTAGTCCTGCAGAAGAAGTATGAAATAGCTTAATGATTGGTCTCTACAAGCAGAGTTTGCAATCGGTAATGAGGATATGGGGAAATTAAAAGCTGAAGGCAAATGACAGGTTATGCCACGTACCAACGCCTATTGGGAGTGCTGAAGGTGTGGCTGACAAAGTAAAGGAGCATGTTACCTCAAGTTGGAATGAGGTGCCTTGTGGTGGTTAAACTATGGCAAACGTCAAGATCTGTACTGAACAAGGAGTGTTAAAATAGTTGAAAAAAAGGAGGTGGTTTTGGTGATATTATCACAAAGATAAGCCAACTTAAAATATGCCTCAAAGGCTCAGAAACAAAGAATGAACACAAACTGAAATACTCCTTTGTGGTGGATGTTATGTCCACCTTCATGCAGGGTTGGAATTTTTACAGTTAAGCTTGTAAATGTTTGATACTTCCTTGAGCTATGAGGGTAATTGAATGTTTGTCAAAGGACGTTATGAAATGTAGAATACTGTTCATGCCAATACAATTCCTGATGGTAGGGGGCATAGCCAAAATTTACAGAGAAATGCCCCAGTCATTCACCACCCATTGCTGTTCACTGATGACTGCCATTTACCTGTGATAACGTTAAGTAATATTTAAAAACCGAGCAGGAGTGATTTAAAGTAAATGGTTTGAACCTGGGAGAATCGTAACATGTTTGAGGAAGTTGATCGTCCAGGTTAGTGTAGTCTTGAGAAAGACTGTTGGTGGAAGTGACTGACGTTTCGACAGCCTTAGCAGCGGTCATCTGAAGATGACCGCTGCTAAGGCTGTCGAAACGTCAGTCACTTCCACCAACAGTCTTTCTCAAGACTACACTAACCTGGACGATCAACTTCCTCAAACATGTCAGGAGTGATTTATCGGGATTTAAAACACAAGGCAATAGCCGAGTGTTTTAGACCCGTTAAAGCACGAACTGCGAGTTTCTTAAATGTCTTCTAAAATGAACCTCCTAATACGCTAATGCGTGAAGAAAGTTTGGAAATTTATCTTTCGTAAGCCGAAAAAATTGAACTTCTTCACGTATAAAGGCACATGTATCTTTATCACATATATAGATCCGACATGGTTATGATTTTCGTTTGTCTTTTCCTCATGAATTAATAATGAATTTTAGAAGAATTGATAAATTAACCTGCTTGCGACTGATCTATTTCCAAAATATGGTACCACCGGTCAATTTCTGAGTTCACTGGATTAGCTACCGCGATGTACCCCCCCTGTTGTCTAGTGTTGGATGAATCCAAGATGGCGTCGCCAAAATGGTAAGATATGTGGTTTTCATGTCTTTTTCATTTGTGTTGTAATCACTTTGAACCCAAACTCTTATATATTTACACCCAGCAATAAATAAAGGGGACGAGTGTACCTTTTTATTTGGAGAAATGGAAAACCGTCCGTATAGTCTATGCAAAATAGAGGCGCCAGTTCTCCTACATGATAGAATTGGTGCGTAAGATTGCTGGTTTAAAAACTGAAAAGGTGGAGTCGTTACTCATGCAGTATCATTTTAACGTGTGAGACTAGACGTGGCAAGTGATATCGGTAATTTTCAGCAATATCGTGATTAAACTTATTCGCGATTTATCGAGCTAGCTTTTAGTACAGATGAACCGTGTCCACAGATTGGATATGGTAGCTTCATTTTCGTAGCTACTTAAGTGTTCACGGTTCTCAAATTAAGCTCTGGCTATGTTCCCTATGGGTTGTTCCACAAAAAATTATACACACAGACCAATATATTTGGACCTGGTGGAATTGGTCTATACGCCAGTACCCTGCTGTACTCTCATTTTCCGTCCAAGTCGCAGTTTCTTATATGCCTGACTGTGTGTCATTTTCTAGGCAATCCAGGGAAAGAGACCATGCTAGTGAGCAAAAATCTTTGGCTGTGCATGGTGAACTAGTGACAAACCATCCCTTGAAGGTTCCTACGGTAACTGTAAGTATAAAAAGGGACAGTGATGTGACCAAGGAGAGGTAATGACAGTGGTAAAGCTATACATAGCAACCAGTCATGTTATGCAAATTTAAAATGATGTAGGATATCCAAGCCATACACGTGTACTAGTGCAATGGTTACTACATGAAAATGTAATAATCAGTGGTCAAGCTAATGGTTACACTAAGTATCACTAGAAATTACCACAAAAATACTTGTCGATGGATAATTGTTTTGCTAGATGTTTCTATAATGTTCATAGTTTTACATTTGCATAGCATGACCAGTTGCTATACCTAGCTTTGCCACTGGGAAAGAGAAGTCAATTGCACCCCCTAAATGATCCAGATACCATTCTCCTTACATGTAACCACCCAAACATGTTGAATGGTACTTTGTTTTTCAAGATAAAATTCTGAAATTTTCACCAGTTAACCACAGTCTGCTTTGGTAAACGATAAATTGAAATTGTAAAATAATTTTACCTAGAGAGCATTAGTGATTCAAGGTAACCTGTACTTGAGAACATTTATCAGACATTATCTGATATTGATCAACAAACTTTTGACTACATATAACTCAACATGCCAACATGCTTTGCCTATATAAATGATGAATTGGCATTATTTATGCTACAATGTAATTTTTGTTATGGTATAAGACTGTTCACATAGATTTTCTTTTTTTTTGACCCTTGTTGATCTAGAGTTCTGTTGACTTGAAATCTGGTAAAAAGATAAAATCTACCACACAAGATGCTGTTGATCCTCTTTCTACAAATGTTTCTGGTGGTAGTGGAGTTGAACCCATTGACCCTTTGTCAATGTTTGCTGCAGAAAATGCTACAACAATGGCAAAGAATAAGCGTGTGGTAGGTCTATGAATTTTACATTGTCAGAAGGGTATTTTGATCTTAAAAGTGTTATGTATCTAGTCTTATAGAAGAAAAAAACATTGCTGTTCTTTGATTTATGGCTTTTCTATGGCTGCCCTTTAAGACTTTAATTAAGAACTCCATGTTGACATGCAGCAGAGCTTTTCTGTTTAATTTTGACATCATAGTTATTAGTTATCAAAATCCAAATAACAGTATCAAAATACAAATGAGAAGACCAGCAAAAAGCAGACGGTGAAAGTATGAAAATATGTACTATATTCTGAGTGCTAGAGTAGAGATTGTAAAACTATTAAGAGCTCTTCATTAAAAAGTTAGTTTCTGAGCAGAATTTACTTTTAAAGAGTGTTCAAATTAATCAAGTGAATAAATTTGTCCTGTTGCTAAAAAGGAGTTAAAATATACACAAGTACAGTAGCACTCATAGAGTTTCACAGATAATGAAGGTTTATGAACAGAGAGTGAAGTTTGTAACAGAGAACATTTGTGGGACGTTTTCCACTGTTCATTATGCTTTTGTTAAGGGTGAAGTATCAAACAAAGAAACTGAAGAAATCAAGTTTGTATTGGATGATTATGCACTTGAGCCATGGTCCAGCAAAAGGCTTGGCATTTTAACCAAATATACAACCTCTGAAAAACTTTCAATCGCAACAGTAAGTATGGTTACTGTAAACATTAACTGCACCAGACTCTCTGGTGATCCCAGTTTGAAGTACAAGACAGTTCTAATGAGGTGTAATCTGATTCCTCCCAGAGTTCTTGTCTTAAGAACAATAATATATGTCTCTTTTTTAAACATATACAAATGTGTTTACACTTTAAAATGTTTTAACTAAACTGATTCTATTCCCTACTTTTTAATATTACACTCTTGATACTAAATGTCATTGTATTAAAAAATTCCCATTGTAATTTTTGACCTTTTTCTACATTTGATAGAGCTTTCTCTCTGATACTGACAAAGGTAAATTTTATTCTTTTACCTGCAGTCTTGTGCCAATTCAGAAATCATTTTTAATTCATAAGGAATTTTGTTGCACAGATGAAAACCTGTCTGATCAATGTAATGCATTTTAACTGAGTTTAGAAAGATTCAAACCACATCAATCTTTTGGTTCAGATACACTTTTGCTCCAGTGGTTTCTGTGTGGCAATATATAAAAAGTCAGGATATATGTTATGCTATGCCTTGCTATAATACTGTATGTTATGCAATGCTATAATATACAAATCATATTATAGTTCTTTCTTTTTCATGAACTTTTTGTCAACCTGTCAGTTGTCATGAAACAACCATCAACTGTAAGTGATAAAGTGAAACACAGAGTTGAGCAGCTTGATGACATTGATGAGGTAAGAGATAGAGATCCATGATCATTAGGTAGTCAGGTTAAGTAGGATATACAGTGGGGATAGCGAAAGAATGATATCATCCCCCTGAGGGACCTGTTTATGCTAGAGCAAGGGGGGAAACCTGTGTTCTTATATAAAAAAAAGAAAAAATTCAGTGTGAAACAATGGTAGCTGGATTTAGTGCAGAAGTTGATGAGTATGTTAGATTACTCAGTCTGAAAATGGCAGTTGGCATTCTTGAGAATTGTCAAAATATCTGGGCCAGCACTGTCAGAAATTTCTTGTAACAGGATTCATGTTAAGTATCATCTCTACTGGGGAGTTGAGTGTTAAATATCACCTTTTTTGTATGGCTTCCTGATACAGATTATTGACATTTGTTGTACCAGCTGGGGTGTCAAACATCCAGCACTTGCATCACTACGCTACCTTACTCACTCCACATCCTTCCTCTGCACCTTTATCCCTCTTAATCTCATATACTATTCTTGCAAGATGCCTGAACCTGTTAAAAATATTGTTCAGTATTTTAGGGGTGTAAGCTGAACTGCAATGTATTATGATTCATGACATACAGCACTGTGGAGAAGGTTTATTCCTAAAAGATATTTAAATTTTGCCCCTAACCATCCCAGCCTTCAAAAGTGTCATTTAAACATAAACAGGAGAGCATGTGGCCTCCAAGGTTGGGGTATTTACTTGCTTTGAGTTTGAGTTTTACCTTCTTTGTTTTATATTGACAGGGATCTGTGAAAGAAATGTTGAATCTTAGCCAACAAGAGTATGTGACAAGAATTGAGCAGCTCAATCAGGTAAACCAAGGCCTTGCTATTATAGTCAAACATTGTCATGTGATTGTTATTTACAGGTATCTACATCAATCCATGCTGCCAGCTAAGATGTTTACTTATCACAGGGTTAATGCATGTTTGTCAGTTTAACTCTTGTCTATTGCCCTGTTTTTTTCTTTTTTTTGCCTTGTCTCCCTCATCCTAGCTCCCTTTCTCATCCCACACTTACCCCCTCCTCTATCTCACAACCTCCCTCCTCCCCAGCCCTCTCCTCTTTTCCCCACCCTCCCCCAATTCCCTCACTCTCCCTAATCAATTTATAAACATACATTTGTAAACATTATATAACCTACGGTATCTCAAATCATACATTTGTGTACAAATCATACTGTATCTTACTACCAACTAGTCCATCTAGTTTTCCATAATTCTGTCTTTTTCCACCTGTTCCTCCATTCTAATATCTGCACATTCTCTGTAGATAGTGCCACTTTTATTCTATTAATAGTACACTGATTCATACTCTGAATGTCCTCCCCATGGTGGTCTGACTATTTGTGCTCTCATTCTACATATGTCGATCTGTTTGCCTTTCCCCTGTTCATTTGTTCTCATACCTATTTTATTCTCTCTCCCATTTCACCTACTCTTTATAGTTAGTCTATCTTTTTTTTTAACTTGTTTTGTATATTAAATAAATTTTACTTAATTGCAATGTAAGTCTATTTCTGGTCACTGATTAATTTATCCTCCCCACATGACTTCCAGGAATTGATTGTAGCATGGGAAGGTGAACAAAGAGTTAAAGCTTTGAAGATTGCAATCCAGGTAGGTCAGTTCAATCAAGTACAGTGAAGTGTAGTGCAGCTAAGCACAGTGTATTCTAATACATTTCAGTGCACAATACAGCATTCCACTACACAGTACTGCTTTGTGCTGTACTGTACCCTACTTTATGTGACTGTGCTGTACTTAACTGTATCGTACTTCACTTAACTGTCATGTATTATACTTAACTATTACATGACTGTATTGTACTTAACTGTACTGTACTTAACTGTATTGTACTCCACTTAACTGTCATGTACTATACTTAACTATTACATGACTGTACTGTACTTAACTGTACTGTACTTAACTGTATTGTACTCCACTTAACTGTCATGTACTATACTTAACTATTACATGACTGTACTGTACTTAACTTTACCCTACTTTATGTGACTGTACTTTACTTAACTGTCTTAAACTATACTTAACTGTTACATGACTGTACTGTACTTAACTGTACCCTACTTTACGTGACTGTACTTTACGTAGCTGTCTTATACTATACTTAACTGTTACATGACTGTACTGTACTTAACTGTACCCTACTTTATGTGACTGTACTTTACTTAACTGTCTTAAACTATACTTAACTGTTACATGACTGTACTGTACTTAAATGTACCCTACTTTATGTGACTGTACTTTACTTAACTGTCTTAAACTATACTTAACTGTTACATGACTGTACTGTACTTAACTGTACCCTACTTTACGTGACTGTACTTTACGTAGCTGTCTTATACTATACTTAACTGTTACATGACTGTACTGTACTTAACTGTACCCTACTTTACGTGACTGTACTTTACTTAACTGTCTTAAACTATACTTAACTGTTACATGACTGTACTGTACTTAAATGTACCCTACTTTATGTGACTGTACTTTACTTAACTGTCTTAAACTATACTTAACTGTTACATGACTGTACTGTACTTAAATGTACCCTACTTTATGTGACTGTACTTTACTTAACTGTCTTAAACTATACTTAACTGTTACATGACTGTACTGTACTTAAATGTACCCTACTTTATGTGACTGTACTTTACTTAACTGTCTTAAACTATACTTAACTGTTACATGACTGTACTGTACTTAACTGTACCCTACTTTACTGTACTGTACTTAACTGTCATGTACTATACTTAACTATTACATGACTGTACTGCACTTAACTGTACCCTACTTTACGTGACTGTACTTTACTTAACTGTCTTAAACTATACTTAACTGTTACATGACTGTACTGTACTTAAATGTACCCTACTTTATGTGACTGTACTTTACTTAACTGTCTTAAACTATACTTAACTGTTACATGACTGTACTGTACTTAAATGTACCCTACTTTATGTGACTGTACTTTACTTAACTGTCTTAAACTATACTTAACTGTTACATGACTGTACTGTACTTAAATGTACCCTACTTTATGTGACTGTACTTTACTTAACTGTCTTAAACTATACTTAACTGTTACATGACTGTACTGTACTTAACTGTACCCTACTTTACGTGAATGTACTTTACTTAACTGTCTTATACTATACTTAACTGTTACATGACTGTACTGTACTTAAATGTACCCTACTTTATGTGACTGTACTTTACTTAACTGTCTTAAACTATACTTAACTGTTACATGACTGTACTGTACTTAACTGTACCCTACTTTACGTGACTGTACTTTACTTAACTGTCTTAAACTATACTTAACTGTTACATGACTGTACTGTACTTAACTGTACCCTACTTTACGTGACTGTACTTTACTTAACTGTCTTAAACTATACTTAACTGTCTTAAACTATACTTAACTGTTACATGACTGTACTGTACTTAACTGTACCCTACTTTATGTGACTGTACTTTACTTAACTGTCTTAAACTATACTTAACTGTTACATGACTGTACTATACTTAACTGTACCCTACTTTACGTGACTGTACTTTACTTAACTGTCTTAAACTATACTTGACTGTTACATGACTGTACTGTACTTAACTGTACCCTACTTTATGTGACTGTACTTTACGTGACTGTACTTTACTTAACTGTCTTAAACTATACTTAACTGTTACATGACTGTACTGTACTTAAATGTACCCTACTTTATGTGACTGTACTGTTCTTAACTGTCTTGTACTATACTTAACTGTTACATGACTGTGCTGTACTTAAATGTACCCTACTTTATGTGACTGTACTGTTCTTAACTGTCTTGTACTATACTTAACTGTTACATGACTGTACTGTACTTAACTGTACCCTACTTTACGTGACTGTACTGTTCTTAACTGTCTTGTACTATACTTAACTGTTACATGACTGTACTGTACTTAAATGTTCCCTACTTTACGTGACTGTACTGTTCTTAACTGTCTTGTACTATACTTAACTGTTACATGACTGTACTGTACTTAAATGTCATGTACTATACTTAACTATAGTCTACTTGAATGTACTTTCTTGCACAGTACTTTACTTTACTGTACTGCACTTCACTACCCTGCACCACAATACTCTCCTTTACACTACACCGTGGTCTGTGGTCACGTATATTACATCAATGTAACAACTTTTACAGTTTGTTATAGCTCAGTACAGTTAAACAAAGTGTATGCATTGCGGTAACTAAACCTTACTTATGTTTTATTCTATTTCTTTTATTAAGTGTGCCAAGATGCTTGCTAGTGTCTCTGTAATGCCTTTTTATCCCAGTAAATTCGTTTTGATCACAGACGTTCTCGATACATTTGGTGAGAAAAATTTTTTTATGTTCAGCTGGATTATTTGGAAGGCTGGAGATCACGAGAGTTTACATTGTAGAGAGATGAACTGAAATGAAAATGAGTATTTTTAATTAATTTCGTGACAAGAATTTTTCTTGTGATTTAAGTTTTGTTTGTGGGAAGGACAGACAAAATGCAGAATTCAAGCAATGAAAAGAAATGTTTTGAATTTTTGTCCTACTGCGCATTTTAAGACGGTAGTTTGGTAATGCCAAACAATATCAGTTCTGCAGTGTGATGAGTTAGTGAGGAAGCAGTGGTTTCGTATTAGATTTCAGTGGATTTTATGTAATGTTTAAAAACGAGCAGTAGTGTTTTATCGGATATAAAACACGAGGCGATAGCCGAGTTCTTTACATCCGATCAAGCACGTACTACGAGTTTTTTGAACGGCCAAAAAACGAACTTCTTAATACGCTAATTGGCAAAGAAAGTTTGAAAATTAATGTTTTCTAGACCGAGAAAATTAGAGGAGAAAAGTAAGCGTGTTTTTATCACATATAAAGACACGACACGGTTATAATTTCCCTTTGTATTTTTCTCATGAATTTTTAATGAGTTTTTTAAAGAATATGTTTCGTTAATCTCCATGTGCCATACTGGTGAGAACAGTTCATCCTCCAATCTTACAACCTGTGTTTCTTGTCATTCTTGTCTAGGACGTCTGGTTTATCAGCGTCTTCACAGGAAGTCTGCCACACCTGTACCGGGGACAAACCTGATCAAAATGTTACCAGGTAGGACGTACATACACTAAGAATATGTTCTCTACGCTAGTAAATGTGACATGAAGAATCATTACTCTGGAGAATTTTAATCGGAGAATTAGGATCTAGGTACACTGTAGTAGAGCGCAATTTCACTGCAACTTGTCTGACGTTCAGATGGACGATAAAGAAGGAGGTATTTTCATTGGAAAAATCATTGACTGTCGTTTTAACTTTTAATTCAGAATTGATATAATCGCTTACTTTTCAGACAAAAAAAGGCCAATTTGTAGAACTGTAATCATGAAGTAAATCTTTTGCAGAAAATTTCGCGCCAAGCGATGTCAGTGATGTCGCCAAGGAAACCTGCCGGAATTGGTTCTACAAGATTGCGTCCATTCGTGAACTGATTCCGAGATTGTATCCTTTCCCTTTGCTATCCTTTGCCAGCGATATCCATTGCGATTGGTACCCTTTGCAAGTGGTACCCATTGCTAGCATTAAATAAAATTGATAAATGATTATTCATAATTATGTCTTTTGTACATCCTACCAAAAGGAGATATTTTAGTTTAATTATTCTGATATCCATTGTTTGTCTATTATCCTTAACGTGACGAAGCTACGTGGAGACCTCGCTTCTGAAGTGTTATCGTTTTCTTACCTCTGGGTAAATTTTTAGTTCTATTTTAAAGGCCCTTAAAACCACCGTAAAATTATTTCATCCTTTGTCAAAATTACGCTGCGAACAAAAATACTTAAAATTAATGAAATTTCTGTAGAGAATATGACGAAGCTTTGGTGCGATTGGCAAAGATGATCAGAGGAATTGGAGACCCGCTTGTGGCTATTTACGCTAGGTGCTACATCTGCAGGGTAAGTACTCGCTGGTAACTATGGTAATGACAGCCTGTGTTTTTACATGAGGTGGTTGACTTTATGACAGTGGTATATCTCCTAACTGTGACGGTGATAGTGTCAGCGGACCTTCGACATCCATATTTCTAGAATTTGTTCTGTCGTCTAAGTTACAAGGCCACGCTGAGAGAGGAAATGTCATTTTTCTTGCTTCTTACTATTACATACACCTTCATCTGTTTTTTAACCATAGGTCGGCATTCTTGTGGCTCCAGAAGCCAAAAACCATTTACGTGGAAGTCTTCTGGACTTTTTTTACACATACAGACAGGTAGGATGGTAACGAGTAAAAGTATTTCTTTTTATAAATTAACACACATCCTACGTACGCTCTGATTGGACAAGCTTCATTTTCTCCCAGAGTACAGAGACACGGCTGGCGTTATTTTGATTTTATGGCAAATTTCAACAGACATGAATGTTACGAGAACTCGAAAAAACTTTGGTTATTTTATAAAACAAGTAGAAAATAGCTTTTTTGTCTCTCTGCTGTGATCGAAACATTCATGACACCATTTCAACCGGAAAAATGGCTGAAAACGCTCGGCAAAACCTCGTGTTTTCACTGGGCATTTTCCGGTTGAAATGACGTAATTCACGTCTCTATCACAGCACAAAGACACTCAAGCTATTTTCTATTTTCTTAATAAGAACCAGAAGGTGCGCAACCAACATTTTTACGAGGGAAAAGTACCAAGTTGCCAATTGAATTGCACCGAGAGGTCTAGTGATGTGTTCCTCCAATGAATATTTAATTTGCCATTTACACACTTCCGGGATTAAAAAACGTTGGTAGTCCGTGGACGTTTGATCCACGGATAATCCTATATGTAGCTGTTTGTCTTCTTGTTCATCGGGTTTCATCCTGCTTATTAATTTCCTTTTGCTTATGTTCTTAGCTGCGAACAGACACGGTTCAAAATACATTGGCAAAGCAAAACGTTGGTAAGAATTAAAACTGAATACTTGCTCAAATAATTGAACTTTTTATGAAAAATTTATATGTTTTGGTTGATGGTTGACGAAAAGTTGATCACGTGATGACCGTTTTGCAGTTGTTAGGTTTGTAAAATTGTGGACAAATAGATTCAGCTAACGATTGATACTACCTGTATTCACTATTCGTTACCAGCATTATTTGAATCCAAAAAAGTTTAGGACAACGCTGCATGATCATGCTAAAAGTATGTGAATTGGGCAGAGTATTTATTTTGTTTTTATGTAAATGTTTTTCACTATAGTCACCAATTGAGATATTTTATTTTGTGCTCATGAAGTAACTTTTCTCATTCCTGTAACTGACGCGAATGAATCTTTGTTTCCTGATGAAACAAGAAAGGCGATTTATATATTTCAATGTAAGCGAAGATATTTAACTTCGCGAGCACTAAGGAAAAAAAAAATACCTCTGTGTTTTTTTGACAGCACCCTCAAATTACCTTCAACTGTACACTCCAGCTCTTGAGTGGATCATTCAGTGTATTGCATTCAAGTCACCTGAGGTTAGAGAGCATGAGAAATATATGTTTTTGAGGTTCGAATCGATTAACCCAAGTGAAGAGATGCACTATTCTACGAAACAAACAAAGCAGCTGACCAACAAATAAACAAAACCCACAGGCAAACAGATGAGATGACGAATGAACAGTTGAGTAAGTAGGCAGGTAAACCGATAATTAGACAGATAAATACGTACGCGGGCAGGCGGGCGAATGTGCGGGGAAGCAGACAGACTTGACAGACTATCAAATAGGTAGAAAATCTGTTAGTAATGCACTAAGTCGAACGTCGGGAAAACGGGATAACTAGGAAAGAGATACTGGTAGGTCTTTGATTAAGAACTCAAAAAACAATCAGACGAACATAGAGGCAAAGGGAGACACGCATTGGCTCAGCTACTTTCACTTCTGTAGTTGTAACGTTGTTACATTATGATTTAAGGATGTGCTGACTGAAATTTTGAACCGTTGTAAAAAAGATTGTAACAGGTAAATCAGTCTCATTTGCCCTAAATGAAATCTTCACTTAAAGGAACGTTTTGTGACGGTTGTTTGTTCTCTCACATGTAGTGCCTTGATCTTAAACTCGATTATATCTGCCTTTCGACCATCATACATCAGTTCCAGGTAGGTACTCACTGGAGGGCAAAAAAATAAATGAAATGTTACACAAATCAATTAATACTCGTTATTTCCACATTTTTTTCTTATTAGGGCGTTGGAGTTTGTCAAGATCATAACAAATTGTGAAGATGCTGAGTTTCCGAAGGTAAGATAAATATGTAAAATCTGATGGTATAAAAGGTCTTGGAGCATTTTAGAAAGGCTTCTGAACATTTGATAGATATATCTTCAAACTCTGGATGTGCTGTTCCATGTCCTGTTTTGAGCATTATACACTGCTAAAAATTTCTGTTTCTTTAACATAAAAAATCTGCTGTAAAATTTTACAGAAAGTATGTTGTAAAACTACTTTATAGTAAAAAGTACTGCTATTGGAGAAATTTTCATATTTTAACCTGACAAACAGCTGTAATGCATTTCATGTTTAATATCATTTTAGTGGAAACTTCTATTAAGTATTTTTTGTTTACAGTATTTTTTTCTAGCATCCAAGCTGCCAGAAGTTTTTACTGTAAAATAACAGTGGGGTTCTTGACAGTGTACCCTGCTCTGTTTTATGAGAATCATTTCTCTTCAGTGCTACCATCCTGACCTGCTTTGTTCTTTATTACGTCATTTCGGTATGATGTCAGGTCATGTATTACTGACTGGCTCCTTATTATCTCCTCCAGTACCAACTCTATAGATCCCTAGGAATGAACGTGGTGTTAGAGGACCCTCCAGAAGCCCAGAGGTTGCAGTTGCTTAACGATGTTTGGAAAGTTGTCATGAAATTAAACTCTCCCGCGGTACGTTTTCATGCGTTTTATGAAAAGTGATGCAATCTCTTCAATTACAATGAGTTAAAAGTCCAAACATAAGTGAGACAATATTTGTGAATATTTCACGAGTAATAAATTTCATATCACACGCAAAGCCAGTCCATTTATTCTCTTGTATTTTATTCTGCTGTTCTTCACTCTTACTCTCTTCACTCCATACACTCCCTCTCCGCTCTGTTCCTCCTCGTTATGATTCAGTTTGTCTCTGCTGTACTTCAAGTGTTACCTTGTACAGCAACTAAATCAAACTAGTCTAAAAACAAGGAAGTATCAATTTATCAGTTACTGAAGCTTTTCGGTGTAATCAAACCTTGCTGTCTGAGTCTTTCACCTAAACTACTTCACCGTCGTATTAGTCAATTAACTTGACGTTTCCCTGTCGCATTCTTTACAGGAATATATATCCTGTGCAGAGGTTTGGGTGGAGTATCCCTTGAAATATTTTGGGGTGAGTATGATGAACTACGTGCTCTTCCTGGATCAGTGAAAAGATATTGCTAAAAGATGTCGGGATAACCCTCAACAGTCTGTGCTTCAGTTGACTTAGAATATTAAAGAGATTTTTATTTTGTACTGAAAGTTGACTGAAGTAATATTTCAAGTACGAGTTGGTGTTCTTCCTCCGATTTCTAGATACCGAGAAACGAGTTGAAAAACGAGGCGAAGCCGAGTTGTTTTAACAAGTTTCGAGGTATCTAGAAATCGGAGGAAAAACACTAAACGAGTGTTTGAAATTACTTCTCAAACGAACCAGTATTTTAGGCGAAAATCCAGCCGAAAGTTGGAAAAATTCAGCTGTAATCTTCCGATTTCTAAATACTGATTAATTATGTATTTCTTTTGTTTTTTCTTCGTGAATTATCGAGTTTGAGAATGGTGCATCAATGAAGCAGCAGTGTAAATCTGCTCTTAACCATTCCTGTCCTATCCTATGCTATCCTATTCTATCGTATCCAGTTCTATCCTATCTCATGCAATCGTATCCAGTGCTATCCAATCCTATGCTATCCTTTCCTATTATTCTTCCCCCGATCTTATCCAATCCGAGGAGAAGTGTAAATTAGGTTGTAAAAAGTCCATCCTGAATTGTTAATTTCCTAGTTTTACGGAACTGATATCAATTTTTATTGAAGTTATATAGCTTTTGTCATTCTAGAAAAGAGAAACTGATACACTACTTGGTGATATTTTGAAACACCTCACTCAGGAAAGAGCATTTGAAAACTTCTATCCCCAGGTAATTTATAACCTGATAAGGCACGGCACGTTAGGAGTATTACATTATGTAGTTAGAGCGAAATATCTTTTTGAAATGCAATGGAAAATTTCCGGTTTTCTACTTAGAACAAGATTATAAAAAAAAGTTTTCATAACATCAGTTAGCCTATTATGAACTTTGAGAAGAGCAAATTGTAATCACTGTCTTAAGAGCTGTTAATTTTATTTCACAGCTTTTATCAATATTATCCAAGACTCTCTCTGGCTTACATGATTTTTCAGTTTTATTTTCGATGGTGAGTGGATATGTCTCTGTTCACATGACATTGATTAACACTTGTGTTGATCCGACCGTAAATTTTTTGTTGTGTTGACAATAATCTATTTTCCCACCGATGTTTTCAGAACAATTTTCTTCCATTCTTGGACTTGTTTCAAAAGGAATCCGTTAAAACAGACGCCTGCAAATTAATTATGGAAGCTTTTTGTAGGTATGCTTAGCTATACAAAAAGTACGTCGAGAACGAGGGACTTTTTTACGGATTTTGATGTAAACGAATGTGCGTGAACGAACTAGTGACGTGGAGTAAACGTTGCAATTTTTTGCAAGTTTCTTTCAAGTTTTAGTTCTTTTATATATATATATATATATATATATATATATATATATATATACTATTTTTTTTCACATGCAGGTATCAAACAGAGACCACTAATGACCCTGTGATTGTCAATGGATTAATGTTTGTCTGTAAGACATTGCACGACTCGGTGAGGTAGGGAAAAACCCAATCTATGCTATTGATCTATATCCATTACTGCTCCCAGTTTTAAATGGAGAGCTGACAGGTTGTGGCAAAGTGAAGCCAACGAACGGGAGCCTTTTTAGCCCTTAGTTTCTGTCTCTACGCGGTCATTTCGATGTCAAATTGATGTAGAATAGAGTTATTAATATTATTGGGCAATTTTTGCTTAGACTGTTTTTTTTTTCTGCAGTTCTTTATCGTTGAGCGATGAAAGAAGATCAGTTGGTAATTTGATTACAGGATTCATTCGCAAGGTATTAAGACAATGGTTCATTTTCTTCGCCAAATTTCCAGCAGTTATAAGACATAATAAAACGTTGCTGCTGTGCTAAAACAAGTTTAAAAGTAAAAGCGTCTGACGCAAAAATTGTTAAGTAAAAACTGAGAAACTTTATTTCGTAGTTAGGTATGCTCCCAACTTTCATTGCTGTGAAATGGCAAAAGGATTCTTGGGTCTGGAACTTGTCATGACTGTCTTCTGCGGTATCATTCTTACATGTTTAAACCGCTGACAAAGGATTACGTTGGTTAGGATTTGTTTTCCTAACTCATTCTAAATTTACCAGCAGTCTATTTATCGACCCCTGCTACTACTCCCCACCTTCGTTTGAGTGATTTCTATCATTCTTTCTCTAGATTGACTATGGTCGGGACTTTGAACAGCAGTTGAATTTCTACGTGGACGCTCGAGCGTCTTTTTGTAATTTGGATCCAGTGTTGGTATCTCTCGTTCAGGTATTCTGCTACGAGATTCCTTTATTTATTTATATATTCATTCATCCATTCCTCCATTCACCGATTCTCCCATTCCTTTATTCTCCCGTTCCTCTATTCTCCCATTCCTCTATTCTCCCATTCCTCTATTCGTTCATTTATTTATTTATTTATTTATTTATTTATTTATTTACCGTTTATTTATTCATTTATGTATATATGTATTTATTTATTTACGGTTTATTTATGTACGTATGTATGTGTGTATGTATGTGTGTATGTGTGTGTGTGTGTGTGTATGTATGTATGCATGTATGTACGTATGTATGTAAGTATGTATGTACGTATGTATGTAAGTATGTATGTATGTATGTACGTATTATTATTATTATTATTATGTATGTTTGCATGTATGTATGTATGTACGTATGTATGTATGTACGTATGTATGTATGTGCGTATGTATGTACGTACGTATGTATGTATTTGTTTACCGTTTATTTCTTTATTCATTGGTTTCTCACTCTGTTGTGTGTGGCTCTCGCCGCGAGGCAAGACTCCTCGTTAATAATCTGAAAAGACGAGGAAGTCTTACCACTTACTGAAGTTGATCCGAAGGCAAAAACTTCTTGTCAATTATTGGGAAAAGCTTTACAGCTATGATGACCACTACACCATAGCAGCAAAGCTTTTTCCAGACATGTATTGACTGGAAAACTGGGGAAAAAGAGGTTGCTATCATAGAGCAAGCTACGAGATGCGAATCGTCGACTTTAACTCCAGCCGTATCCAGTCTCAAGGAGTTCCCGTTATTATTAATTCTATCTTTCTCTGTGTACGACAGCTCGTATTGCTGGATATTTTCCGTCATATCAATCTTTCCAGGGTATTTAAGATCCTCAAGCGTTCAAGCCATGCAGTTTGTCGTGGTTTACCTACTTCACATCGAAGGGAAATATCTCGTTAATGCTGACCTGTGAGGTTGCTTGTAGGTTAATCCGCCATGAAATTGTTTATTGTTTATTGCACTGTAAATTTCTCTTGCAGTGCGTGAATTTGTTGTCTATGAAAACCCTGGAGATCGTAAAAGGCAACCACACAAGAAAGACTGCAGTTTTTATTCGGGTAGGTGCTTTTTAACCAAAAACCATGACCAGCCGACAACTTCAAAAAGTATAAAATAAAACATATTCCGAAGAATAAAGTCATCTTGAGAACTCAAGATATGAGTCAATGCAAGATAAAACTATAGTTGGAACTGTGATATTTCGATATAGTCATCTTCAGACAGACATCATTCTGTCTGAAGATGACTTTGGAATAAAGTCGAAATATCACAGTTCCAACTATAGTTTTATCTTGCATTGACTCATATCTTGAGTTCTCAAGATGACTTTATTCTTCGGAATATGTTTTATTTTATATTTTATAGGTGCTTTTTACTTAGCAAATATTGATTAAAACATTTTACAAGATTGATCAAGGTCCCCGTCTTCATCTCGAGTATTTTTTATTTTCTTCATGCCAGGCTTGTGTCGCTTACTCGTTTATCACCATTCCGTCAATCCAAGATATATTTAATCGTCTCACTCTCTACCTGGAGTCAGGAAAAGTTGCATTTGCTAATCAAGCCCTCAGCCAAGGTAGGATATTGATCCTAGTGCTGCAATGAGTCCTTACCGATTAAGCTTCGTATTGCCTCTAAATATTCGCGAGTACATCACGCAGAGGAAAAAAAGAAATGAGTATTGAATTACTGGCCTCTTAAGCCTGTTTTCTGTTAGAGGCGTACCACATGAATGTTCAGTCTTATTAACGTTCAGACTGGACATGCTGATTGATCGATACATTACGCTAGCTTCTCGTGCGTTTCACTTGGAGTAGAAGCCGTCTTTTGTAACGAAATTTCTGTGGAAATATTTCTTTAAAACGCCAACTGACGTCTTTATTTCCTGTTAAGGTGATGCGTTTTTAAAAGCGGCGATAAGTCTCATGACAGAAGTACCAAAAACTATCGGTAAGTTGGGCACCAAGTATTAGTCACAAGAGCTGTTCCGTATGTGATTTATTGTTGATGTTGTCGTCGTTGCTGTGACAATGGTGGTGGTGTTGGTGATTTTGGTGCTTGTTGCTGCTAGTGCACCTTTTGTGGGTTGGTGGTGGTACTGCTACTGACATTTCTGCCGTTCTTTCATTGTGACACTAAAATTCCTAGAAATTGACAACAAGATGAAATCATCGGAGCAATTTCTCGTTTCCTATGTCAATAACTTCCTGTCCTTTTTGCTTGTGGTTCCGGTAAGTTACATTTTTACCCATAACACTAAAATATTACCTTTAAGTAACAAACAAGAATTTCCCCATCATAATAATAATGAACATCATGATCACTTTTATCATCATCAACATCATTTTCATCATCATTGGTATCAATATCATCATCATCAGTATCAGTAGAGATATCAACATCGACATCATTACCAATATCTTCATTATCATCATCAGCGTTGTCATTGTCAGAATTATAGTGATCAAAATTGTCATGATCATCATCATTGTGGTTACAATCATAATCATTATCTTCTTGATAGTCATAATCATTGTTACTTCTATCACAACCGTTAATGTAATTGCTACGTCATCCACATATTATCGTCATTAACATCATCATCATCATTGTCATCAATATCATTAACATGATCATTACCATTATCATCATAGTCACCACATCATTCGCATAATTATTACCATTGTCATCTTTATCATTGTCTTTGCTGTTATTATTTCTTTTACTGTCGATCTTACCTCGTTCATTAAACATGTGATGTTTCTATAGGATCACCCTGACCAAGGTGTTCTGTATTTAGTGAGAGGTCTTCTTAATGTCGTCGAGGATTACAACTGGGAATCTCAAGGCGATGGAAAGATTAAAATTTACCTAAATGTCATTTCATTGTTGGCGGCTGCTACCCAGGTAGAAGAATTATGTAATTTCATTAACCGTGACTTACTTGCTTCTGTGGATTACTATTTTTATTTTATGCTGTTTCTCCTGCCTTTCCCCCCTTTTTTTTTTCGTGGTTAAACCGCAAACTTTAAAAGGTTGGTTCTAGTTTTTCATAACAAGTAATGAAGGTTTAATGAGTTGTGAAAACAATTCAACTTTATGCTTTAAGATTCATTGAAATTTGATTTTCTACTGTGGATTAGGAGTGAAGGTAAATAAGCATATTTTAAGGCATCATTTGGTCTGCCGACCATCGTGTTCATCAAGTCATTGATATGGTTCCTTTTTTTGCCTGAATTGTGTTATTTACTTCTAGGAAACCTATTTCTATCACATAGATAAAGGTGGGTGAAAGATTTTAGTTAAATTATCTGGTCCTTTGGCTAAAATTAGCTGCTAGACGAATGATATACGAGGTTAAAAACAACGCAGTGTAATTACAACCTCACGTAAACCAAGCTGAAGGATTTAGAACCATTTTAAAACATGAATATGTTAAGATTTTATTGGGTAATATAATGGAACACCATGTGAATTCATGCAATTACAAGCTTCTGCAGTGTCGACTGAGGAAATTACTGCGTAATTGCCCTGTACTTTCATACTAATGTTTGGTGCTTTTGACTCTTGGAACTTCACATCGTCTGGGAAAATTCCGAATATCGCAGAATAAAAATTTCTGCTTTTTAACTGCCATTTTTACTTGTGGTTACTACGTACCGTAAGTTTTAATCTAGGGTTTATAGGTTTGGGTTAGAGTCTGACTGGAGTCCCAAAACCTATTCAAAAATCGATAATAATCTGTAAATCGATCTTACCTTATCCCTTAATTTTTTCTAGTGGTTTCAAACGATGGAATGTATGGGCATGACAAAAAGTTTATTGCTGAATTGCACAAAATAATATCGACTATCATTGAAGAAATATTGAAATATCTCCATGATTTGTCAGGGACCGAGGCAAGCAATCAATTTATGCCTGTAGTTATTGCAAAGTTGAACATTATCTGGCTTCCTTCGCCGCTTCTAGTTGTGTTAACCTGGTAAAACACGAGCCATTAGTTGACTGCTATACTTCACTGGTTGCCAAATATCAGAACCAAAAAAATTGTCCTTTCTTGCGGATCGCAACCGGAAGGTTGCTCTACAAGGAACTTTTTTAATTCTGGATTCAAACATTTTACATAAAATTGAGGTTCCTCAATTTACGCTCGACGTTCTTAGTTCCATCACGCTGACTGGGTGCGTGCGTAACGAAAGACTGTGAATTACAAAGCCAAGGCTTTCTTATGGCTCTACCTAAACTAACATCAGCTGCGAAAATTGAATGCCAGAATCTCAAAATCTTCCCCCAAGCTCTTGAGTCTAATTTCCATTAAGCGGAACTTTTTGCGCGTGATACTTCTTTCTTTTTTCTCATCGGCTCTCAGTGATTCTCCAGTCTAAGAGCCAATGAAATGAAAGAAAAAGGCAGCCCGCTACCAGAGTTGGCTTGGCACCCAATTCTCTCACTCGTTATTTTCCACTAACTGATTAAGGAGCGTGGTTTATCCCTTCGACGAGTAAAATCATTTGGCGTAAGCCAAAGCAAAAGTATAACACCTTTTGCTGTTCATTACCAGAAAATATACTATCATTAACGCCAACCTCAAACTAATTAACGCAAAAATACATTAATTTTATTCAATCGACATTCACTACCGTAGATATGCAACCATTTGCATTAAAGGGCATTCCATAGCGCCAACAGACGACCATTAACATCATTCTGCTATACATTAGGGATAATAAAATTTCAATTAGGCAAGGTATTTCTCTTGCGTAATTGAAATTTTATTATCCGTAATGTATAGTAGAATGGTGTTAATGGTCGTCGGATGGCGCTGTGGAATGTCCTTTGATGCAAATGGTGGCGTCTCTACGCTAGTGAATGTCGACTGAACAAAATGAACATATTTTTGCGTTAATGAGTTTGAGGTTGGCGTCAATGCTAGTATAATTTCTGGTAATGAACAGCAAAAGGTATAAAGTGTGCCCTTCCCCCGTTAACCAATTAGATTACAAGAAAAATATGGCCTGTAACTTTTCCCACCAAGAAGAAATCCGGCTTAATGGACCTTCTTGCAATCACTCCCACCCAAACTCATTTCTCATCTACATTACAATGCAAATTGAGAGCACATTCTCACGTAGTCACTCGTTGACTGGTTGTAGGCCAAAAAACGACAAGGACAACTAGCCCTGGATTTTTTCAACAGGTAGGAAAAAAAAAACAAACAAAAAAAACATGGTTCACTTTTTCGCTTTTAATTCATGACAATTTATGTGGTAGGTTCTCATGCTTCCAAAATTTATTTCCTTTTTTAAGGATCGTCGCGTCTGCTGACTTGTTGAGCGAAGAAATGTCTGTTCTGGCCGCCAACTTGTGGACCCTGGCCCAGAATAACGGGCAAACCGATACAAAATTAATGGTTAGTAAGTTAGTTGATTGGGGCTAATCAAATGCGATATTTTGTTCAATATCTAACGCGTAAAGATTGATTTGGCGCAACATTACGGTTAGAGTAATATAAGTGGCACCATTTCAACCATAAAATTGCCATGTGGAAACGCGGCCTACTGAAGCGCTTTCCGGATTTTCTGATAATTAATTTTTTACATTGATCTCATCACGGTAGAGGCAAACAAAATCCTCAATGTAGTTTTATAAAATGTGGGCTTTTGTAGCCTTACATCATGTCGTGATTCACGTCTCCGTACTGGAGATCAGTGCTCTGTACTCTTTGAGAAAATGTGGCTCACCCATAAATTTGTAACGTGCTCAGATTTTATGTTCGGGAGTTCTGGTAACGAGAAGCCCTGTTGTGAAAAGTTTGGCACTTGAACTGGATTTCAAGTGCACTGTTTTTACTTTCAAATTTTTTACTCTTCAGGTTCGTACTTATGACTTTCTAAAACGGACTGGAACGCACAGCAGGCCTGAACTTTTGCTGCTTCTGCAGAGGTTATCGCTGGAGTCACGAGCATAGGCGTGACGTAACCGAGTGTGGCCCTTTCTAGAAATTCTGAAAAATATTCGCTGACTGTTCCACTCATCTTCTCATTCACATTTCTCATTCCTTCTCATCATTACTCTTCTCTTTCATCTTCTCTTCACCTCCTGAAAAGATATAACATGTCAAGTGAGTCAGAACTAATATTTAATTTTGAATCCAAGACTTTCTCAATAAACATTCACAGTCTACCATCAATTTTAAACCAGTAAAACTGGTCGAATATTGATTTGTGAAAAGAACATTATTTTTGATAAATTAACTGATAAACTGATGAACAAAGTCATATTAAAATCTGAAAATTATCTTTAATAACTAAATCAGCAACATGAATGTAGAATTCTGTTAGTAAATATATTTTCATAGTTGGTTAAACCTAACCTTGTTATGCCATCACAACAAGCATTGGTCTTGTATTCACAAATGATGACTAAGACAGATGCAAAGTATAGTTCATTATTCTGATGCTATGCCACTGTATAGAAAGCCATGGGGTCACAATTTTTTCACAGAGGTGCAAACATATGTCCTTCCAAACTGTCCATCATTTATGCATGGAGTGAACGTCCACAAGTGGCTTTGATAGGAACTGTTAGAAGACTGGATCCTGTGCAATTTGCAAGACCTGTATTCAACTGAAGGTTTTTCAATGCACCATCCACCAATCACAACTTGTACTCATTAGCAAGTACCCATTGTATTCAAGGTTTCTAAGGTTGTCAATGACTGGGAAAACTGTCAAAGCACATGCAGTTATATCCCTTGAGATTTTTACCCTGTGTTTCCTGGAGGCCTTCACATGAGTAACAAAGAGCATGGTCACCAATATTGCATTCTGAATTGTAGTTTACGGTATGTAGACCAGTATGGCAGCTAACATTAAAGGCCATTAATAATTTTTTATTTATATCTTTTTTATTCCGTTTGACTCAAAGAAACATTTATCAGTTTTTATATCATTCATTGATCATCAGCCATGCAGGATACAAGTGTTGTGGTCATTACAGAGTTATAAAGGTTTCACTGAATTCCTAAATCCTGGGCCTCTTTGGCTTGGAAGAAAGTATAGGAGAGCGTAATGGTATTCACTTTGTAAAGAGCAGGATCCTCAGCAAACTCTGGATCAATGTAAAAGAAAACTGGCATATCGACCTGAAACACAAGACAATTAAAATTTGATAATCATTGGTGTACACTGACATAGTGGGTAGTTACCATTGTTTTTAAAGACTATATTACTGACCTGCTCATGCGGATTTAATCTTTGCTCCTCAAAACAGAAACACTACAAAGAACATATTAAGTGATTACTTAGAAATATTAATTAGGTTAGTTAGATTAATAGAAAAATTTTGAACGTAGTACTTTGCTAAGGCAGAAGCCCTTCATCAATCAAGTGCCATTTTGACCCTGATGAAATGCTGTTGATGGAAATAACAGTACATTGTCCTTTCACTTTCTGGCTGAGTACTACACTTAAAAATTTTCATTGTTTATTTGGAGCTACCTTCACAGCACTCCATTTGTTGATATCACTGTTTGTTCCAGAGATGTCCTGGTTTAACAGATTTCTAATAAACCATTAATTAGTTTAATTTTAAATTCAGAGGACCATGCTTCATTGTATCACTATTGACCCTTGATCACACCACTCATCACAAGTAGGTAACTACAGCTCTACTGGTTCCAAATCGTCCATCTATGTAACAAACACATTTACTATGTTGTAGGGGATATATGCCAGCTAAACTGGGAGGAGAGCCTGGGTACAAATACTGAGGGGTAACTACCAAATGCATTTTCTGAATGATTTTATTTACGATACATGTATACTTACATGTACTGTAGATTGTACTGTAATTATGGGTATTTTTGTAAGGATTCACAGTACTCAGTTATTCTTCAAACTTACCTGAATATTGTGAGGTGTTTGCCCGACTGGGTGCTTACACCAGTAATGAAATGGTAATTACAGTACTGAGTTGATGTTATGGTTAAATCATGAACCTCACACGACATACCTGGATTTTATTAAAATACTGTCCAGCCTCAAATGGGATGACATTGTAAGTTGAAATTCCTGTTACTGGAAATTCAGTGGGGTTCTTTGCTGTGTAAAAAGCCAAGGCAGTTTCACCAGGATAAACCTGAAGAAAATTTATTGAGAAGAGGAAAAAAGCAGCCAGTGGTGATATCACAACATAAAGATGTAACTGATTTTTTTTTTTAAATCAGCTTAATCGCAACTTCCAAGTATATGATATAGCTGCTAAAATAAATCCATATTTAAAGAGAAATTTGGGTTTAAAGTTGTCAAAATTCTATGCATGCTTCCAATCCACACCTTGGTACCACCATTAATTTTCTTCGTGTTTTCCTTGTGAATTGTTAATGACTTTGAGAAGGTGAATTAATTACCTTGACTTCACTTTGCTGTGGTTTGAAAGACCATTGCATTGTGGCACTTTTATCAGCATTAAACCTCACTGTAATGAGGCGTTCCTTCTGTGCTGTCATATTTTTTATTTTTTCACCTGCATCTGTCTGTTGCACAGTTCCACCAAGCCCTGAAGCCTAAAAACATTTGAGTTAAGCTTGCGTAGTTGGAGTGGTGCCTCTAGCAGAAATATGGTCTCCAATTTGGAAGTGCAAAAGTGAGAGGGGCACCCAAGGCAAGTCTTACCAGAAGAACTACAACTTCTAGAAAGTTGTGTCCATTTCTTGGAGTATTACTATGTAAGTGAACACTGAAAGTCATTTCTTCCTTGGATTCAATTACCAGTACTTTCCTTCTGGAGACCAAATGAAGACCTCTGAATGGGAAAGATTTAAAAGTGAGAGGTTCAAGAAATGGTCATACTGAAACAACTATGAACACTGAATGGACAAGAAACCTATTTTTTCATGAAATTAAAAGTGAGAATTCTTGGTCTCAGGTTTTGAGGGGTATAACTGCTATACCCAGAGCTTGACTCATGCTGTCACCTTTGGCAGTTTCTGGGCATTGGTATTCTTTTTTTGTACTCTTTTTTGTACTTTTTTTGTATTATACAATAATACTAAAATCAGATTTGATCTTTTTTGCAATAATTTGTTAGTTGTTGGGGATATCAATTTAAAATAGCCCCTACAAAGTTGAAGGTCATGAGGATGAAAGTTTCTGACCTGACAGAAAATCCTGTACAATGGTACAGCTGCATAAGAACCACCAAGAACCAGTGTAACCAGCGCAATGATATAAATTGCAGTTGTCTTGTTCTTTTCCTGATAAGAAGTTTGAAAGCTTGAAAAATTCTTGAAATATCCACAATGATTTTTCAAAAAAACAAATTGATTTTGAAGTCCACTTTTATGTCTTAATCCCAGAGTATTTGGCTTTAGTTCATTGAAACCCCAGCATCTACAGGTCCTGCTAATTGTAATGGTTTCCAAGTGTTTGAGATTACAACTATTATGGAACAGTTTTGAGTCAATCAATGGATTATGCAATCTTTCCATCCTGTAGCCATTATAAAAAATTTTGATGGCCTGACTCCACGATGGAGATCCACAGAAGCGTCCATAATTTATAAAATAAAAGTTACACATCGATGGAAGTTTACTGAATACTCCAGATAGAAACGTTTTCATCATTTCTGAAAAAATATCAAAAATTAAACCCAGTAACGTAACATGGAAAAGAATTTTATACCTGGGAACTAGTGCGCATAAGTGACGTAATACTCACGTGATCCCCTCCATGTGGCGGGAGCAGATGGAGAAGTGATGAATTTTTTGAGGACAATTTTATGTCAAATAAAAATCGCAAAATTACGTTATGGAGTACCGTGGTGTCCGGGTATTTGGTCGTAGGGCTTTTTACTGTATTGGTGTAATATTTGGCGTGATTTTATCAGGCCAAGGTTTGAAAAACACTTGCTTTGTTGACAGAGTCTACCAATATTTGAGTTACAAAATTGGGACTGAAACGTTTTTTGTTGATTTGAAGGATTTTCTGAAGAGTGTGGTGATTTACTGAGGATAAAAATGAACAGGACTAGTTTAAAGTTTGGATTTCACAGGTATTTACTCGATAGATAATGTTACTGGTTGATAAACCAGTGAAATGGTGGCACTATTTCACCATAGTTAGATGATAGTCCTGTAAATGTTGAGTGAAATACTCTGTCCAGTCTGGAATTTTGTTCAGTCAAATATTAAGGTGTGGTGATTGTCTGGAAAGAGTTAATAAGCTTGCTAGTAATTCTTTCTTGATGTCAGGTCTCCCATTGATTAAAAGAAATTGTGTGGTGTCTTGCAAACTGTGGTACTAATGGGATCAAGGGTCAAATTTAGTTGCAGACATTGCAGATATGGCTGACAATCAGTAGCAAATGTCTCCTAATAGAAAAATATTTTCATTAACTTAGCAGCCAGTTTTGACTGGAAATTTAGTTCACAAGGAAAAGTTAGCATTTCCCTAAATGTCAGAACCAAGAAATTCAATTACCTGTGACTAACAAACATACCCTTAAACTTACTGGTATGGGTGTAGCAAGAAGTGAAAAAGTGGAGCAGATGACATCTGTTTAGGTAAATCTTAAGAAGAAGAAGATCACAGAGGAGGTCTGTTTGTGTACTCTCAAAACTGTGGGGTGCACAATGCCCATGAACACTGTAGATATATTGAAAGGGTATCAAACTGAAACCCAGCCAATATAATGCCTAGATTTCTCTACGTTCTGACAGTGAGGAATAAACATACATTGTAACTGCCTTAAATGCTACAGAATTGTATGTTTTTAAGTAAAGGTTTACCCAGGGTTGTGATGGAAGTGACCCAAAGCGGAAGGTAATTTATACGCAGGTGGCCAAGAATTGGCTTTAGGGATTATCATTAGGTTACTATATGTACAGTAAATAGAGCTTTATCTATCTTTTTTAACAATTTTTCTTATTTTCACCATTTCCTTTTATTAATCAAAATGAATCATCTCAGTTTCAATCAATTTCCAAGTGTGAATTTACAACATGAATGTTTTGTGTTTTTTTCTTACTTCATCACAGAGATATTGTTACAAACTTACAGTGGTTAGTTGCAAGTGATCAGACAGATGCAAACTGCAATATATTGTTTGTTGAACATATTCCATCTGAGATGTTCATTGATTTGGATGAGATTAGGTCCCAGAATATTAGTAAGGTTGGTAGCAGTAAATGTAAACAGTTGTATCATGTGGCAAAAACTTAAATTTATTATTCCTAAGTGTTGTTCATGAACATTCATAAAAAATTCAAGAATCTGACATGGCCAATTCATAAAAACTCAGGTTTACAGTCAGTCAAATTGCAATTTACAATGATTATTATACTGTACACACTGGAAGATGAATTCCTAGAGCATTTTTGGGGGGATAGTTTAAGGTGACAAATTTTCATGGAAGTACCAAAGTGAGTTTGCATTAACTGAGAGCAAAATTTTATTTTATTTTGATTTGAACACCCTAGTCAAAATCCTTGGTTGTGCCACTGATTCTCAGAGACTCTACCGGTAATTGAGCTACTGTATGTGGATTCAATTGGTGGTAGTGATGAGCATGCAGTGATCATGCAGAAACTAGCTACACTTTGGGACTTCTGTGCAAGATCAGGAAGTTTACTGGTGAAATTGGGTCACTTGATGAATTCACACAGATCTATGGTGATTACAACAACAACAGTTGTTTTATGGCTGTTTTCCCTGCTTACTCAGGGGTTGGCCAGCGACTCTATACAGCAACCTCCTCCACCTCTCCCTATCCTTTGCATCTTCCCTTTTCAACCCATACTCTCTCATGTCCCTTTCCATCACCTGGCTCCATGTCCTCTCTTACCTTCCACCTAAAATGACATGATCTTTTTTCACCCAATCATCATCATTCCTCTGCAGCACATGTTCCAACCATCTTAACCTATTCCGTTTTACAGCATCAGACACTGACTCAATCCCCATTTTTTCCCTCAGCTCTGCACTCGGCACTCTATCCCTCAGCTATACACCACACATCCATCTCACCATCCTCATCTCCATACGTTCCAATCTCCCATTCTGCTCTGCCGTCATGGCCCATGTTTCACTTCCATATACCATAGCACTCCTCACACACGTCACATACACCTTCCCTTCAGTTTAAATGACACTTCCTTCCTTGTCAAAATCCCTGATAACTCCTTAAACTTTTTCCATGCACAATGCACCCTTGCCATAGATGCAGAATTCGCTCCTTTACCCCCTTTCAGCATGTCACCCAGGTAATAAAACTTTCCAACATTCTCTAAGTGAACCCCATTTCCCAGATCCAAGCTCTCCTCCACATTCCTATTCTCTTTATCACCTCTTTCACACATCTTGCACACAAATGTATCCTCAACTCTTACCAGAGAGCCCTTCACACCTGCGCATTGCTTGTGTACCCATCCACTGCATCCTGTACATCTAATAGAATTGCTCCCAACTCCCTTTCCACATACAGTACATGGCCACTTCCCCAGTCTTTCAATATCACCACAATTCTTCCCTGACACCATCACTTTTGTTTTACCAATGTTTATCTTCAACCCTTTTGCCTCCATGCACTCTTTCCACTGCAGCACTTTCCACTTAAGTTCCTCAATGCTGTCAGCCATCAGAACTAAATCATCAGCATATAACAGCTCCCATGGCAGGCCCTCCCTAACGTCTTGTGTCATAGCCTCCATCACAACCACAAATAGTAATGGACTCAGGACTGATCTCTGATGTACCCCAACCTTCACCTCAAACTCCTCACTATTTCCATGCTTCATTTTCACCATTGTTCTCGCTTTCTTATACATTATTATCACTGCTTTCTCCAGCCATTCTTCAACCTCCAGCTTCTTCAATGGCCCACCTAACCACTTCTCTTGGCATCCTATCAAATGCCTTCTCCAGATCCACAAATGCATAATACAATGGTCTCTTTTTTTCCAGAAACTTCTCCTGTATCTGTCGTACCACAAAGATCCCATCTGTTATCCCCTTCTCTGGCATAAATCCAAACTGCATGCCATTAATATTTACCTTCCCTCTCAACCTTCTCTCCATAACCCTCTCAAATGCCATCATCCTGTGTTCTAACAGCTTTATTGCCCTATGTGCCCCACACTCCAATGGGTCACCTTTCCCCTTGTAAAAGGGTAAAAGGGTACTCAGCTCCCAGTCCCTCAGTATCTTTTCCTTGTCCACTACCATATTGCAGATCTCCGTCATCTTCTTCACCCCTACCCAATCAGCTGCACTGATAACCTCACCCACCAATTCCGTCAGACCACCTGCCTTCCTACTTTTCATCTGCCCTATTGCCTTCTCTACTTCCATCTCTGTGATAAGCTCTCTTGGTCCTTCAACTATTCCACATTCTACAATTCCATCCCAATCATTCTCTACATTCAGTAGTTGCTCCATATACTCCCTCCATCTCTTCTTTATCATCTCCAGTTTCACAACTATATTTCCACTTTCATCCTTCAGGCTGTTCACTCCAACCATATCCTGCCTTTCCTTTGCCATCTGCTTTGCTATCTTGAACACAGATTTCTGCCCTTCTTCTGTGTTGAGCTTTTCTCCTAATCTCTTTCTCTCATGCTGCTGAGCCTGAGCAACTGCTTTCTTTGCAATCTTCTTTGCTGCTACATACTCCTTCAACACTGCATTTTCTGCAGCAGTACCCTTTGCCCAACACCACATCTTGAACTTTGACTTCTTCTCACTTACCATCTTCTCAACCTCTTCATTCCACCACCATGTTTGAACGTGCCTTGGTGGACCTTTTGTCCATCCACATACTTCACTTGCCGCATTCAACAATCTCTTGTCTTCTCCCATACCACATTCACATCACCCTCCCATCTCCCCCAGAACCAGTTTATCCTGGAATTGCCCTTCTCCTCGGTTGGAATTTCTTCCTGTGGGCTTTCACTGCTCCCCTCACCTTAATATCGGCTAGTATCAGATGGTGTTGTGATACTGCTTCTTCACCAGGAATTGCTTTTGCATCCCTGAGACATTTCCTATCCTGTATATGTATCATCAGGTAGTCAACTGTGATATTCAATCCACCTGATGAATACGTCACTATCTTGTTGTCATCCTTCTTAAACTGCATTCCACACACAATCATATCCATTACATCTCCAAACTCCAAGATCGTTTCACCCTCCATATTTCTAATGCCATAGCCAAACCCTCCATGTACTCCTTCATACCCATCACTTTCTCTACCAACATGCCCATTCAAATGTCCACCAAGAACCACCATCTCTTCCACCATGGTGACTACAGCATTGTTCTGGTCATCAAAAGTTTAGTGCAACAAGTTTATAAATGAGATGCTGCTGAGTAGTCAAAGAACTATATGTGATTGTAAATGAGAGAAAGGAAAGTTTCAAAGAAATACTTCCGACTACATTTTGGACAGTGTGTCCTTCAGGTGCTCAGGACTAAAGAGTGCCACACCACCCAGGTTTAAGATTCACATCTTATCTGTGAAAAGTTCCATTTTCTTTGGACTACATGCTTAAAAAAATTTTTGATTGCCTAGACTGTCATATAAACATGTACAATCAGCCATACCCTTATCAATTATTACTCACAATTAGATGTATTTAACCCCTTGATAGCCAGGGATCATCCCTGTGTTGAGTAAAATTGTCTGGTGTTAGCCAGAGTAAAATACAAAAGTGTCCCCTTACCCCATAATCAGTTAAAATTGGTTTATTTAACTTTTTAAATGTATTTTATTGTCATTTAATTGCATAGGTCATTGCATTAACACATACTGCAATTGAGGTAGAAAGGCCAGCTCACTTATCCAAACCCTATGAAGTTCTTATTTATGTAAATAAAGTCAAACAACATGTGCAGAATAGGTAAGAGTTACTCCTAGCTCATAAGTTGGTTGTGTTTACATTCATCATCATTTTATTTTAGCACTTAAATATTTGTTTGGTGGGAAATATTAAACAGTTTTTAAAAATTACTTTGATTTGAATACAATTGCCTGGAGCTCTTGGTGTAATTGACACTTACTCTGTATTTTGCAAAATTAGCAATTTGGAACTTTCATCCACAACCATGTTGCCTGTTCACTGGAGGTATCAAAAACCAACAAAGAGTAACTATTACATCAATGTTAGTCTTCTTCCACCAAAGGTTCTTGGAAAATGTGAAGTTAAGCAAATCTTCAGTCACTTTATCAGTTAGAGCAGTAAATGTTTCCACCAGTTTCTAAAAATTTGCCATTAGGCTTTTTGGAAGAAGAATATGTTTTTATTGTATTACAGAGACAAAATACTAGTGTCTAATTACTATAGGTAACAGCATGGTTTCAAGTTAGTGCAGTTTGGAAAAAACCCTCAAAATGCAGTTTTTAAAAGACTGTCAAAATACTGTAACACTAAAGATGAATGCTACAGTATTTCAGCTCTTGAAAAACTCATGTGTACTTGTTTTTCCAAATTGCACGAGGAACCATACTAATACCAACAAATAATATCCATGAAAAAATTAATACAGTACCACTGTGTTAACATAAAGTTGGACTTCTCTCAGCATTGAGCCTATCAGAATTGTAATTTTTTTTCAATGATGTTAATACTGAAATATTTGATTCTGGATAATTTTAGGCTTTATTCCTGAACCATTTAAACAATGCTTCTACCAACTACAGACACTCAAATATCCTTGCAACTATAGCACCTTGGATCTTTGTCAGTGGTTTGTACTGATGCACCACATAGCTGTAAGTACAAATGATATACAGTATCTATTTGACAGGATTAATTTTTTGTGCTGGCAGGGGTCAAATTTAAAAGTGCTCAGTCCAAAAGACAAAAGTGGCTTGAGATATTGCCTTGAAATTTGGCTGTCCAAGGACATTTTTGTTTTACCTTGGCCAAATTTTTACAATCTAAGAGTGGTCATCTGATCATGTCCAACATATAAAATTGGAATGGTAACACATATGGCAGTCATTATTTACAGTATACTTGTTAAACATTGTTGGAAAATGTAGGGTTGCTTACCTCATTAAGATTTTGAATGAACAGTTCCCTAAAAATTTAATGTGCAGAAAATGGAATTTTAAGATTAAGTAATGTTTTGATTTCAATGAAAGTACCTTTCTTTGTGTCTATACTACACCTTTTGCTGTTCATTACCACAAGATATACTATCATTAACACCAACCTCAAACTCATTAACACAAAAATACAATTTTATACAATCCACATTCACTAGCATATAGATATGTTTCCTCCTCTGCTTTCTGCATTTTGTCTTCTTTCTTCCTTTTTTTCCCTCTCAATATCTTCCTTCTTTTCTTTGAAGAGTCCTTCTCCTTGTACTCAGCTGCATAAATTTGCTCTTTATCCAGCACACCACAACCTCTTTGGGTGTACTTGCTACTGGGAATGTTTAGCTCCTCCAACAGCTTGAGAATAGTTTTGGCTCCCACATTGAAATGGGAAATTCCATCATACATGCCAAATTCAAGCAGTTCGCTGCCATATCAGGCCATTCAGGGATTCATTTTGGTTTTGTGTTTTCCCATGCAGGCACTTCTGAAGAAGGTCATCCTGGCTAAGCCTCTGGTAAATTGGTTCTACCTTGGCTATGGCCTCTAGTGGTAAGCCAGGACCATGCTTATACTCATTGGGCACCCCCTCAGCCTTGCCTTGTTGATACCCACACCAACTTGACTCTCCAAGGTGGGCAGTGTTCACAAAGTGGATGCTTGTCATTGGAAGCACAATGAAACAGACTGGCAGCTACTGCCTTCTTCATCCCTTCAAGTTGCCAATATTTGATCTGATGGCAATCCCATAGTTGTTCTGAAGTTTGTCTATCATATTATCTGTCAACTTTCCTTTGCCACCAAGTTTAGAATCTTCTTTTTTTTTAACTTCTGCAAAGCAGTTCCAACTCTTTTTTGGACATGTCCAGTGCATTCTTTTTTTTGAACTTCAAATCCATCTGCTGAATAAATCTCTTTCACCTGCTAATGACTCTTGCTGTCACCATCCTCATACAGTTCAGTATATCTGAGCAGGTTGTTTTTAATTGATCATTCACAAATCCTTTGTGCTCCTTCAGACTCCATAGCCGGAGCAGACCTATCAAAGTTTGCATTGCAGTTTACATGATCTGCTTTCCAATGACAATATTCTTCACTCTCTTTATCCATGTGAAAGTTGAAGTGGCATTGCTTTGAAACTTTTGTCAGAGCTTCTGCATCTAAAACTTTGCCTGATTCAATGGACAGGACAGCAACACAACCATTCAAAGATGAGAATCCTTGCTTCTGCCAAGTTTCATCACATGAAACCCCACAGTTCGCTAGTTCATTACCACTAGCACCCTCTGCATTTCGTATTTCAGTGGCAGCTTCAGCCATACTTTTCTCTGCAATGCCTTTAATTTTTTTGGCAATTGTCCGAGATGCTTTCCTTTAGGCACATTTCACAAGAGGTGGTGGCATGTTCATCAGAGTGCAGAATTTCTTTGCTCCACTGTGACCTTTGCCAAGAGATCTCATGGAATAAACAAGACACCTATTCACTTCAAAGCTTTTGCCCTGTTTTTTTTAAGGAGCAAAACTCTTGTTTCCATGCACAGTTTTCACAATAAAGCTTAAGTCTTGAGGCACAGCCTTTCCGAGCCAAATGGTTTTCCATAAAAGCCAAATTGAAATTACCGCATTCGGCACACCTCAGGGAGGAGAAAACATCAGCAAGTAATTCCATGTCGACTAACCTGTATCCAGTAATGGATAGTTGACTGATCGTTTCATCTTCAACTCTGTTAGTGGGGCCAACCTTCTTAAAGGAAACAGACTTATGAGTCGTTGATTGAACTGGATTCGGTGTCGTCGAACTGGCTGCTTGTTGTTCCTTACCAACATCGGTGCTTTCTTCGGTCTTTCTCTTCTTAGATTTCTTGTTGATTTCCGTAAAACTTCCTCTTTACACGCCTTATAGTACTATGTTTTGCCATAACGAATACTTGTGGCACTAATTGTAAGTAAAAACTAAAAGAAACACGGTCGAATTTGAAGTCGAACGATGGAAGAAGGTTGACTTTGAAATGTCGAAAGAAAAATGTCTTCTTTTGCCGCTGATCATCAAAACAATTGAGCCCCAGTCCAGTCTTCCGTCCCCACAAAACACAGTAACCCACATGAACAAATACAGGAAGAAAAAAACTCGGAACAATAATGCCACCTTGATAACTCAAGATATGAGTTAAAATCAAGAGAATTACAATGAAATTGTGATATTTCGTCTTTATTTCAAAGACATCATTGCTCTGTCTGATGATGTCTTTGAAATAAAGACGAAATATCACAATTTCATTGTAATTCTCTTGACTATAACTCATATCTTGAATTATCAAGATGGCATTATTGTTCCGAGTTTGTTTCTTCCTATATTTGCTAAATTTGTCGGCTGGTTCTGGATCCATATGAACAAGTTCGTCCATTTTCCATTGCATTTCACCGAGTTATTACCTGAAAAAAAAAGCGTTAACAAACCTGTTGCACATCGCAAGCACGACACCACCGTCAACAAATCGATAAACTTACTATGAAATTTTACATTTTCTTAAAATATAAGTATCTAATAGTAATATACATTACATTTTCACCTATATTCCACAAAAACTGGATCTTACAATTTGCTGCGATTTCTTTTAACCCATGGTTTTTGACGATTTTTTGACCCATTTCCAACTTTCGAAATAAGGAGAAAATATGAAAGTTTAGACGAAATAATTTAGTTTGCCAATCATTCCAGTCGTTTTAGGTTAAAATTCGAAGAGACATTTCAGATCGAAAATTTTACCAACCTCTGCTCACTTCTGCTTCTGCTTAATCTTCCTCTAAATGACCTCAAATTCGTGAAATATTATTTTATTTGACCTGAACTTTCATATTTTGATATTATTTCGAAGGTTTAAAATTGGTCGAAAAATGTTCAAAAACGAAAGGGTAACCGCTTTACTTTTTCATCAAATTTTTACACCATAAAAGTTGTCCTCAATTTTCGTTCAAATGACCTCAAATTCGCCCAAAACTGTTTTATTTGGCCTGAACTTTCATATTTTGATCTTATTTCGAAGGTTTAAAATGGGTCGAAAAATGGTCAAAAAGCAAAGGTTAACTCCCTTGACTTTTTGGTTAAATATTTCCACCTCAAAACTTTTGCTCAATTTTCGTTTAAATGACCTCAAATTCGCCCAAAACTATTTTAGTTGGCCTGAACTTTCATATTTTCATCTTATTTCGAAGGTTTAAAATTAGTTGAAAAATGGTCAAAAACCAAAGGTTAACCCCTTTACTTTTTGGTGAAATTTTCCACCTTAAAAATCTCCTCGACTTTTACACTAAAACGACTGGAATCGACGCCAAACTAAATGATATCGCCCAAACTGTCATATTGGAAGCTTATTTAGAAACTTTGACATTGGTCGAAAAATCCTCAAAAACCAAAGGTTAACCCCTTTACTTTTTGTCCAAATACTTCCACCTCAAAACTTGTGCTCAATTTTCGTTTAAATGAGCCGAAATTCGTGCAAAACTATTTTATTGGGCCTGAACTTTCATATTTTGATCTTATTTCGAAGGTTTAAAATTGGTCAAAAAATGGTCAAAAAATCAAAGGTTAACCCTTTTACTTTTTGGTCAAATATTTCCACCTTAAAAGTTGTGCTGAATTTTCGTTTAAATGACCTGAAATTCGTGCAAAACTATTTTATTTGGCCTGAACTTTCATATTTTGATCTTATTTTGAAGGTTTAAAATTGGTCGAAAAATGGTGAAAAACCAAAGGTTAACCCCTTTACCTTTTAGTCAAATATTTCCACCTCAAAACTTATGCTCAATTTTCGTTTTAATGAGCCGAAATTCGTGCAAAACTATTTTATTGGGCCTGAACTTTCATATTTTGATCTTATTTCGAAGGTTTAAAATTGGTCAAAAAATGGTCAAAAAATCAAAGGTTAACCCCTTTACTTTTTTGTCAAATATTTCCACCTTAAAAGTTGTGCTGAATTTTCGTTTAAATGACCTCAAATTCGTGCAAAACTATTTTAGTTGGCCTGAACTTTCATATTTTCATCTTATTTCGAAGGTTTAAAATTGGTCAAAAAATGGTCAAAAACCAAAGGTTAACCCCTTTACTTTTTGGCCAAATATTTCCACCTTAAAACTTGTGCTGAATTTTCGTTTAAATGACCTCAAATTCGTGCAAAACTATTTTATTTGACCTGAACTTTCATATTTTGATCTTATTTCGAAGGTTTAAAATTGGTCAAAAAATGGTCAAAAACCAAAGGTTAACCCCTTTACTTTTTGGTCAAATTTTTCCACCTTAAAAGTTGTGCTGAATTTTCGTTTAAATGACCTCAAATTCGTGCAAAACTATTTTAGTTGGCCTGAACTTTCATATTTTCATCTTATTTCGAAGGTTTAAAATTAGTTGAAAAATGGTCAAAAACCAAAGGTTAACCCCTTTACTTTTTAGTTAAATTTTTCCACCTCAAAACTTTTGCTGAATTTTCGTTTAAATGAGCCGAAATTCGTGCAAAACTATTTTATTTGACCTGAACTTTCATATTTTGATCTTATTTCGAAGGTTTAAAATTGGTCAAAAAATGGTCAAAAAATCAAAGGTTAACCCCTTTACTTTTTGGTCAAATATTTCCACCTCAAAACTTGTGCTGAATTTTCGTTTAAATGACCTGAAATTCGTGCAAAACTATTTTAGTTGGCCTGAACTTTCATATTTTGATCTTATTTCGAAGGTTTAAAATTGGTCGAAAAATGGTGAAAAACCAAAGGTTAACCCCTTTACTTTTTGGCCAAATATTTCCACCTCAAAACTTATGCTCAATTTTCGTTTAAATGACCTCAAATTCGTGCAAAACTATTTTATTGGGCCTGAACTTTCATATTTTGATCTTATTTCGAAGGTTTAAAATTGGTCGAAAAATGGTCAAAAAATCAAAGGTTAACCCCTTTACTTTTTTGTCAAATATTTCCACCTTAAAAGTTGTGCTGAATTTTCGTTTAAATGACCTGAAATTCGTGCAAAACTATTTTAGTTGGCCTGAACTTTCATATTTTCATCTTATTTCGAAGGTTTAAAATTAGTTGAAAAATGGTCAAAAACCAAAGGTTAACCCCTTTACTTTTTAGTTAAATTTTTCCACCTTAAAACTTTTGCTGAATTTTCGTTTAAATGAGCTAAAATTCGTGCAAAACTATTTTATTTGACCTGAACTTTCATATTTTGATCTTATTTCGAAGGTTTAAAATTGGTCAAAAAATGGTCAAAAACCAAAGGTTAACCCCTTTACTTTTTAGTTAAATTTTTCAACCTTAAAACTTTTGCTGAATTTTCGTTTAAATGAGCTAAAATTCGTGCAAAACTATTTTATTTGACCTGAACTTTCATGTTTTGATCTTATTTCGAAGGTTTAAAATTGGTCAAAAAATGGTCAAAAACCAAAGGTTAACCCCTTTACTTTTTGGTCAAATTTTTCCACCTCAAAACTTGTGCTGAATTTTCGTTTAAATGACCTGAAATTCGTGCAAAACTATTTTAGTTGGCCTGAACTTTCATATTTTCATCTTATTTCGAAGGTTTAAAATTAGTTGAAAAATGGTCAAAAACCAAAGGTTAACCCCTTTACTTTTTGTCCAAATACTTCCACCTCAAAACTTGTGCTCAATTTTCGTTTAAATGAGCCGAAATTCGTGCAAAACTATTTTATTGGGCCTGAACTTTCATATTTTGATCTTATTTCGAAGGTTTAAAATTGGTCAAAAAATGGTCAAAAAATCAAAGGTTAACCCTTTTACTTTTTGGTCAAATATTTCCACCTTAAAAGTTGTGCTGAATTTTCGTTTAAATGACCTGAAATTCGTGCAAAACTATTTTATTTGGCCTGAACTTTCATATTTTGATCTTATTTTGAAGGTTTAAAATTGGTCGAAAAATGGTGAAAAACCAAAGGTTAACCCCTTTACCTTTTAGTCAAATATTTCCACCTCAAAACTTATGCTCAATTTTCGTTTTAATGAGCCGAAATTCGTGCAAAACTATTTTATTGGGCCTGAACTTTCATATTTTGATCTTATTTCGAAGGTTTAAAATTGGTCAAAAAATGGTCAAAAAATCAAAGGTTAACCCCTTTACTTTTTTGTCAAATATTTCCACCTTAAAAGTTGTGCTGAATTTTCGTTTAAATGACCTGAAATTCGTGCAAAACTATTTTAGTTGGCCTGAACTTTCATATTTTCATCTTATTTTGAAGGTTTAAAATTAGTTGAAAAATGGTCAAAAACCAAAGGTTAACCCCTTTACTTTTTAGTTAAATTTTTCCACCTTAAAACTTTTGCTGAATTTTCGTTTAAATGAGCTTAAATTCGTGCAAAACTATTTTATTTGACCTGAACTTTCATGTTTTGATCTTATTTCGAAGGTTTAAAAGTGGTCGAAAAATGGTCAAAAACCAAAGGTTAACCCCTTTACTTTTTGGTCAAATTTTTCCACCTCAAAACTTGTGCTGAATTTTCGTTTAAATGACCTGAAATTCGTGGAAAACTATTTTAGTTGGCCTGAACTTTCATATTTTCATCTTATTTCGAAGGTTTAAAATTAGTTGAAAAATGGTGAAAAACCAAAGGTTAACCCCTTTACTTTTTGGTGAAATTTTCCACCTTAAAAATCTCCTCGACTTTTACACTAAAACGACTGGAATCGACGCCAAACTAAATGATATCGCCCAAACTGTCATATTGGAAGCTTATTTAGAAACTTTGACATTGGTCGAAAAATCCTCAAAAACCAAAGGTTAACCCCTTTACTTTTTGTCCAAATACTTCCACCTCAAAACTTGTGCTCAATTTTCGTTTAAATGAGCCGAAATTCGTGCAAAACTATTTTATTGGGCCTGAACTTTCATATTTTCATCTTATTTCGAAGGTTTAAAATTGGTCGAAAAAATGGTCAAAAACCAAAGGTTAACCCCTTTACCTTTTAGTCAAATATTTCCACCTCAAAACTTATGCTCAATTTTCGTTTAAATGACCTCAAATTCGTGCAAAACTATTTTATTTGGCCTGAACTTTCATATTTTGATCTTATTTCGAAGGTTTAAAATTGGTCAAAAAATGGTCAAAAAATCAAAGGTTAACCCCTTTACTTTTTTGTCAAATATTTCCACCTTAAAAGTTGTGCTGAATTTTCGTTTAAATGACCTGAAATTCGTGCAAAACTATTTTATTTGGCCTGAACTTTCATATTTTCATCTTATTTCGAAGGTTTAAAATTGGTCAAAAAATGGTCAAAAAATCAAAGGTTAACCCCTTTACTTTTTGGTCAAATTTTTCCACCTCAAAACTTGTGCTGAATTTTCGTTTAAATGACCTGAAATTCGTGCAAAACTATTTTAGTTGGCCTGAACTTTCATATTTTCATCTTATTTCGAAGGTTTAAAATTGGTCGAAAAATGGTGAAAAACCAAAGGTTAACCCCTTTACTTTTTGGTCAAATTTTTCCACCTCAAAACTTGTGCTGAATTTTCGTTTAAATGACCTGAAATTCGTGCAAAACTATTTTAGTTGGCCTGAACTTTCATATTTTCATCTTATTTCGAAGGTTTAAAATTAGTTGAAAAATGGTCAAAAACCAAAGGTTAACCCCTTTACTTTTTGGTGAAATTTTCCACCTTAAAAATCTCCTCGACTTTTACACTAAAACGACTGGAATCGACGCCAAACTAAATGATATCGCCCAAACTGTCATATTGGAAGCTTATTTAGAAACTTTGACATTGGTCGAAAAATCCTCAAAAACCAAAGGTTAACCCCTTTACTTTTTGGTCAAATTTTTCCACCTCAAAACTTGTGCTCAATTTTCGTTTAAATGACCTCAAATTCGTGCAAAACTATTTTATTGGGCCTGAACTTTCATATTTTGATCTTATTTCGAAGGTTTAAAATTGGTCGAAAAATGGTCAAAAAGCAAAGGTTAACCCCTTTACTTTTTCGTCAAATTTTTCCACCTTAAAAGTTGTGCTCAATTTTCGTTTAAATGACCTCAAATTCGCCCAAAACTATTTTATTTGGCCTGAACTTTCATATTTTGATCTTATTTCGAAGGTTTAAAATGGGTCGAAAAATGGTCAAAAAGAAAGGTTAACCCCTTTACTTTTTAGTTAAATTTTTCCACCTTAAAACTTTTGCTGAATTTTCGTTTAAATGAGCTAAAATTCGTGCAAAACTATTTTATTTGACCTGAACTTTCATGTTTTGATCTTATTTCGAAGGTTTAAAATTGGTCAAAAAATGGTGAAAAACCAAAGGTTAACCCCTTTACTTTTTGGTGAAATTTTTCCACCTCAAAACTTGTGCTGAATTTTCGTTTAAATGACCTCAAATTCGTGCAAAACTATTTTATTTGGCCTGAACTTTCATATTTTCATCTTATTTCGAAGGTTTAAAATTGGTTGAAAAATGGTCAAAAACCAAAGGTTAACCCCTTTACTTTTTGGTCAAATTTTCCACCTTAAAAATCTCCTCAATTTTCGTTTAAATGACTGGAAATTCGTGCAAAACTATTTTATATCGCCTGAACTGTCATATTTGATCTTATTTCGAAGGTTTAAAATTGGTCGAAAAATCCTCAAAAACCAAAGGTTAACCCCTTTACTTTTTGGTCAAATTTTTCCACCTTAAAACTTGTGCTGAATTTTCGTTTAAATGAGCTAAAATTCGTGCAAAACTATTTTATTTGCCTGAACTTTCATATTTTGATCTTATTTCGAAGGTTTAAAATTGGTCGAAAAATGGTGAAAAACCAAAGGTTAACCCCTTTACTTTTTGGCCAAATATTTCCACCTCAAAACTTGTGCTCAATTTTCGTTTAAATGACCTCAAATTCGTGCAAAACTATTTTATTGGGCCTGAACTTTCATATTTTGATCTTGTTTGGAAGGTTTAAAATTGGTCGAAAAATGGTCAAAAAGCAAAGGTTAACCCCTTTACTTTTTCGTCAAATTTTTCCACCTTAAAAGTTGTGCTCAATTTTCGTTTAAATGACCTCAAATTCGCCCAAAACTATTTTATTTGGCCTGAACTTTCATATTTTGACCTTATTTTCGAAGGTTTAAAATGGGTCGAAAAATGGTCAAAAACCAAAGGTTAACCCCTTTACTTTTTAGTTAAATTTTTCCACCTTAAAACTTTTGCTGAATTTTCGTTTAAATGAGCTAAAATTCGTGCAAAACTATTTTATTTGACCTGAACTTTCATGTTTTGATCTTATTTCGAAGGTTTAAAATTGGTCAAAAAATGGTCAAAAAGCAAAGGTTAACCCCCTTTACTTTTTGGTCAAATTTTTCCACCTCAAAACTTGTGCTCAATTTTCGTTTAAATGACCTCAAATTCGTGCAAAACTATTTTATTGGGCCTGAACTTTCATATTTTGATCTTATTTCGAAGGTTTAAAATTGGTCGAAAAATGGTCAAAAAGCAAAGGTTAACCCCTTTACTTTTTCGTCAAATTTTTCCACCTTAAAAGTTGTGCTCAATTTTCGTTTAAATGACCTCAAATTCGCCCAAAACTATTTTATTTGGCCTGAACTTTCATATTTTGACCTTATTTTCGAAGGTTTAAAATGGGTCGAAAAATGGTCAAAAAATCAAAGGTTAACCCCTTTACTTTTTAGTTAAATTTTTCCACCTTAAAACTTTTGCTGAATTTTCGTTTAAATGAGCTAAAATTCGTGCAAAACTATTTTATTTGACCTGAACTTTCATATTTTGATCTTATTTCGAAGGTTTAAAATTGGTCAAAAAATGGTGAAAAACCAAAGGTTAACCCCTTTACTTTTTGGTCAAATTTTTCCACCTCAAAACTTGTGCTCAATTTTCGTTTAAATGACCTGAAATTCGTGCAAAACTATTTTAGTTGGCCTGAACTTTCATATTTTCATCTTATTTCGAAGGTTTAAAATTAGTTGAAAAATGGTCAAAAACCAAAGGTTAACCCCTTTACTTTTTGGTGAAATTTTCCACCTTAAAAATCTCCTCGACTTTTACACTAAAACGACTGGAATCGACGCCAAACTAAATGATATCGCCCAAACTGTCATATTGGAAGCTTATTTAGAAACTTTGACATTGGTCGAAAAATCCTCAAAAACCAAAGGTTAACCCCTTTACTTTTTGGTCAAATTTTTCCACCTCAAAACTTGTGCTGAATTTTCGTTTAAATGACCTCAAATTCGTGCAAAACTATTTTATTTGGGCCTGAACTTTCATATTTTGATCTTATTTCGAAGGTTTAAAATTGGTCGAAAAATGGTCAAAAACCAAAGGTTAACCCCTTTACTTTTTGGTGAAATTTTCCACCTTAAAAATCTCCTCGACTTTTACACTAAAACGACTGGAATCGACGCCAAACTAAATGATATCGCCCAAACTGTCATATTGGAAGCTTATTTAGAAACTTTGACATTGGTCGAAAAATCCTCAAAAACCAAAGGTTAACCCCTTTACTTTTTGGCCAAATATTTCCACCTCAAAACTTGGGCTCAATTTTCGTTTAAATGACCTCAAATTCGTGCAAAACTATTTTATTTGGCCTGAACTTTCATATTTTGATCTTATTTCGAAGGTTTAAAATTGGTCGAAAAATGGTCAAAAAGCAAAGGTTAACCCCTTTACTTTTTGTCAAATTTTTCCACCTTAAAAGTTGTGCTCAATTTTCGTTTAAATGACTGGAAATTCGACGCCAAAACTATTTTATTGGCCTGAACTTTCATATTTTGAAGCTTATTTAGAAGGTTTAAAATTGGTCGAAAAATGGTCAAAAACCAAAGGTTAACCCCTTTACTTTTTCGTCAAATTTTTCCACCTTAAAAGTTGTGCTCAATTTTCGTTTAAATGACCTCAAATTCGCCCAAAACTATTTTATTTGGCCTGAACTTTCATATTTTGACCTTATTTTCGAAGGTTTAAAATGGGTCGAAAAATGGTCAAAAACCAAAGGTTAACCCCTTTACTTTTTAGTTAAATTTTTCCACCTTAAAACTTTTGCTGAATTTTCGTTTAAATGAGCTAAAATTCGTGCAAAACTATTTTATTTGACCTGAACTTTCATATTTTGATCTTATTTCGAAGGTTTAAAATTGGTCAAAAAATGGTCAAAAACCAAAGGTTAACCCCTTTACTTTTTGGTCAAATTTTTCCACCTCAAAACTTGTGCTGAATTTTCGTTTAAATGACCTGAAATTCGTGCAAAACTATTTTAGTTGGCCTGAACTTTCATATTTTGATCTTATTTCGAAGGTTTAAAATTAGTTGAAAAATGGTGAAAAACCAAAGGTTAACCCCTTTACTTTTTGGTGAAATTTTCCACCTTAAAAATCTCCTCGACTTTTACACTAAAACGACTGGAATCGACGCCAAACTAAATGATATCGCCCAAACTGTCATATTGAAGCTTATTTAGAAACTTTGACATTGGTCGAAAAAATGGTCAAAAACCAAAGGTTAACCCCTTTACTTTTTGGCCAAATATTTCCACCTCAAAACTTGTGCTCAATTTTCGTTTAAATGACCTCAAATTCGCCCAAAACTATTTTATTTGGCCTGAACTTTCATATTTTGACCTTATTTTCGAAGGTTTAAAATGGGTCGAAAAATGGTCAAAAACCAAAGGTTAACCCCTTTACTTTTTAGTTAAATTTTTCCACCTTAAAACTTTTGCTGAATTTTCGTTTAAATGAGCTAAAATTCGTGCAAAACTATTTTATTTGACCTGAACTTTCATATTTTGATCTTATTTCGAAGGTTTAAAATTGGTCAAAAAATGGTCAAAAAATCAAAGGTTAACCCCTTTACTTTTTGGTCAAATATTTCCACCTCAAAACTTGTGCTGAATTTTCGTTTAAATGACCTGAAATTCGTGCAAAACTATTTTATTTGGCCTGAACTTTCATATTTTCATCTTATTTCGAAGGTTTAAAATTGGTCGAAAAATGGTCAAAAACCAAAGGTTAACCCCTTTACTTTTTGGTGAAATTTTCCACCTTAAAAATCTCCTCGACTTTTCGCTAAAACGACTGGAATCGACGCCAAACTAAATGATATCGCCCAAACTGTCATATTTGAAGCTTATTTAGAAACTTTGACATTGGTCGAAAAATGGTCAAAAACCAAAGGTTAACCCCTTTACTTTTTGGCCAAATATTTCCACCTCAAAACTTGTGCTGAATTTTCGTTTAAATGACCTCAAATTCGTGCAAAACTATTTTATTTGGCCTGAACTTTCATATTTTGATCTTATTTCGAAGGTTTAAAATTGGTCGAAAAATGGTCAAAAACCAAAGGTTAACCCCTTTACTTTTTGGTCAAATTTTTCCACCTCAAAACTTGTGCTGAATTTTCGTTTAAATGACCTCAAATTCGTGCAAAACTATTTTAGTTGGCCTGAACTTTCATATTTTCATCTTATTTCGAAGGTTTAAAATTGGTCGAAAAATTGTCAAAAACCAAAGGTTAACCCCTTTACTTTTTAGTCAAATTATTCCACCTCAAAACTTTTGCTGAATTTTCGTTTAAATGACCTCAAATTCGTGCAAAACTATTTTATTGGGCCTGAACTTTCATATTTTGATCTTATTTCGAAGGTTTAAAATTGGTCAAAAAATGGTCAAAAAGCAAAGGTTAACCCCTTTACTTTTTAGTTAAATTTTTCCACCTTAAAAGTTGTGCTGAATTTTCGTTTAAATGACCTGAAATTCGTGCAAAACTATTTTATTTGACCTGAACTTTCATATTTTCATCTTATTTCGAAGGTTTAAAATTGGTCGAAAAAATGGTCAAAAACCAAAGGTTAACCCCTTTACTTTTTGGTCAAATTTTTTCACCTCAAAACTTGTGCTGAATTTTCGTTTAAATGACCTGAAATTCGTGCAAAACTATTTTAGTTGGCCTGAACTTTCATATTTTCATCTTATTTCGAAGGTTTAAAATTAGTTGAAAAATGGTCAAAAACCAAAGGTTAACCCCTTTACTTTTTGGTGAAATTTTCCACCTTAAAAATCTCCTCGACTTTTACACTAAAACGACTGGAATCGACGCCAAACTAAATGATATCGCCCAAACTGTCATATTGGAAGCTTATTTAGAAACTTTGACATTGGTCGAAAAATCCTCAAAAACCAAAGGTTAACCCCTTTACTTTTTGGTCAAATTTTTCCACCTCAAAACTTGTGCTCAATTTTCGTTTAAATACCTCAAATTCGTGCAAAACTATTTTATTGGGCCTGAACTTTCATATTTTGATCTTATTTCGAAGGTTTAAAATTGGTCGAAAAATGGTGAAAAAGCAAAGGTTAACCCCTTTACTTTTTCGTCAAATTTTTCCACCTTAAAAGTTGTGCTCAATTTTCGTTTAAATGACCTCAAATTCGTGCAAAACTATTTTATTTGGCCTGAACTTTCATATTTTGATCTTATTTCGAAGGTTTAAAATTGGTCAAAAAATGGTCAAAAACCAAAGGTTAACCCCTTTACTTTTTAGTTAAATTTTTCCACCTTAAAACTTTTGCTGAATTTTCGTTTAAATGAGCTAAAATTCGTGCAAAACTATTTTATTTGACCTGAACTTTCATATTTTCATCTTATTTCGAAGGTTTAAAATTGGTCAAAAAATGGTCAAAAAACCAAAGGTTAACCCCTTTACTTTTTGGTCAAATTTTTCCACCTCAAAACTTGTGCTGAATTTTCGTTTAAATGACCTGAAATTCGTGCAAAACTATTTTATTTGGCCTGAACTTTCATATTTTCATCTTATTTCGAAGGTTTAAAATTAGTTGAAAAATGGTCAAAAACCAAAGGTTAACCCCTTTACTTTTTGGTGAAATTTTCCACCTTAAAAATCTCCTCGACTTTTACTCTAAAACGACTGGAATCGACGCCAAACTAAATGATATCGCCCAAACTGTCATATTTGAAGCTTATTTAGAAACTTTGACATTGGTCGAAAAATCCTCAAAAACCAAAGGTTAACCCCTTTACTTTTTAGTCAAATTTTTCCACCTTAAAACTTGTGCTCAATTTTCGTTTAAATGACCTCAAATTCGTGCAAAACTATTTTATTTGGCCTGAACTTTCATATTTTGATCTTATTTCGAAGGTTTAAAATTGGTCGAAAAATGGTGAAAAACCAAAGGTTAACCCCTTTACTTTTTGGCCAAATATTTCCACCTCAAAACTTGTGCTCAATTTTCGTTTAAATGACCTCAAATTCGTGCAAAACTATTTTATTGGGCCTGAACTTTCATATTTTGATCTTGTTTGGAAGGTTTAAAATTGGTCGAAAAATGGTCAAAAAGCAAAGGTTAACCCCTTTACTTTTTCGTCAAATTTTTCCACCTTAAAAGTTGTGCTCAATTTTCGTTTAAATGACCTCAAATTCGCCCAAAACTATTTTATTTGGCCTGAACTTTCATATTTTGACCTTATTTTCGAAGGTTTAAAATGGGTCGAAAAATGGTCAAAAACCAAAGGTTAACCCCTTTACTTTTTAGTTAAATTTTTCCACCTTAAAACTTTTGCTGAATTTTCGTTTAAATGAGCTAAAATTCGTGCAAAACTATTTTATTTGACCTGAACTTTCATGTTTTGATCTTATTTCGAAGGTTTAAAATTGGTCAAAAAATGGTCAAAAAACCAAAGGTTAACCCCTTTACTTTTTGGTCAAATTTTTCCACCTCAAAACTTGTGCTCAATTTTCGTTTAAATGAGCCGAAATTCGTGCAAAACTATTTTATTGGGCCTGAACTTTCATATTTTGATCTTATTTCGAAGGTTTAAAATTGGTCGAAAAATGGTCAAAAAGCAAAGGTTAACCCCTTTACTTTTTCGTCAAATTTTTCCACCTTAAAAGTTGTGCTCAATTTTCGTTTAAATGACCTCAAATTCGTGCAAAACTATTTTATTTGGCCTGAACTTTCATATTTTGACCTTATTTTCGAAGGTTTAAAATGGGTCGAAAAATGGTCAAAAACCAAAGGTTAACCCCTTTACTTTTTAGTTAAATTTTTCCACCTTAAAACTTTTGCTGAATTTTCGTTTAAATGAGCTAAAATTCGTGCAAAACTATTTTATTTGACCTGAACTTTCATGTTTTGATCTTATTTCGAAGGTTTAAAATTGGTCAAAAAATGGTGAAAAACCAAAGGTTAACCCCTTTACTTTTTGGTCAAATTTTTCCACCTCAAAACTTGTGCTGAATTTTCGTTTAAATGACCTGAAATTCGTGCAAAACTATTTTAGTTGGCCTGAACTTTCATATTTTCATCTTATTTCGAAGGTTTAAAATTAGTTGAAAAATGGTCAAAAACCAAAGGTTAACCCCTTTACTTTTTGGTGAAATTTTCCACCTTAAAAATCTCCTCGACTTTTACGCTAAAACGACTGGAATCGACGCCAAACTAAATGATATCGCCCAAACTGTCATATTTGAAGCTTATTTAGAAACTTTGACATTGGTCGAAAAATCCTCAAAAACCAAAGGTTAACCCCTTTACTTTTTGGCCAAATATTTCCACCTCAAAACTTGTGCTGAATTTTCGTTTAAATGACCTCAAATTCGTGCAAAACTATTTTATTTGGTCTGAACTTTCATATTTTGATCTTATTTCGAACGTTTAAAATTGGTCGAAAAATGGTCAAAAAGCAAAGGTTAACCCCTTTACTTTTTGGTGAAATTTTCCACCTTAAAAATCTCCTCGACTTTTACACTAAAACGACTGGAATCGACGCCAAACTAAATGATATCGCCCAAACTGTCATATTTGGAAGCTTATTTAGAAACTTTGACATTGGTCGAAAAATCCTCAAAAACCAAAGGTTAACCCCTTTACTTTTTGGCCAAATATTTCCACCTCAAAACTTGTGCTCAATTTTCGTTTAAATGACCTCAAATTCGTGCAAAACTATTTTATTTGGCCTGAACTTTCATATTTTGACCTTATTTTCGAAGGTTTAAAATGGGTCGAAAAATGGTCAAAAAGCAAAGGTTAACCCCTTTACTTTTTGTCAAATTTTTCCACCTTAAAAGTTGTGCCTCAATTTTCGTTTAAATGACCTCAAATTCGACGCCAAAACTATTTTATTTGGCCTGAACTTTCATATTTTGAAGCTTATTTTCGAAGGTTTAAAATTGGTCGAAAAATGGTCAAAAACCAAAGGTTAACCCCTTTACTTTTTAGTTAAATTTTTCCACCTTAAAACTTTTGCTGAATTTTCGTTTAAATGAGCTAAAATTCGTGCAAAACTATTTTATTTGACCTGAACTTTCATATTTTGATCTTATTTCGAAGGTTTAAAATTGGTCAAAAAATGGTCAAAAACCAAAGGTTAACCCCTTTACTTTTTGGTCAAATTTTTCCACCTCAAAACTTGTGCTCAATTTTCGTTTAAATGACCTCAAATTCGTGCAAAACTATTTTATTTGGTCTGAACTTTCATATTTTGATCTTATTTCGAACGTTTAAAATTGGTCGAAAAATGGTCAAAAAATCAAAGGTTAACCCCTTTACTTTTTCGTCAAATTTTTCCACCTTAAAAGTTGTGCTCAATTTTCGTTTAAATGACCTCAAATTCGCCCAAAACTATTTTATTTGGCCTGAACTTTCATATTTTGACCTTATTTTCGAAGGTTTAAAATGGGTCGAAAAATGGTCAAAAACCAAAGGTTAACCCCTTTACTTTTTAGTTAAATTTTTCCACCTTAAAACTTTTGCTGAATTTTCGTTTAAATGAGCTAAAATTCGTGCAAAACTATTTTATTTGACCTGAACTTTCATATTTTGATCTTATTTCGAAGGTTTAAAATTGGTCAAAAAATGGTGAAAAACCAAAGGTTAACCCCTTTACTTTTTGGTCAAATATTTCCACCTCAAAACTTGTGCTGAATTTTCGTTTAAATGACCTGAAATTCGTGCAAAACTATTTTAGTTGGCCTGAACTTTCATATTTTCATCTTATTTCGAAGGTTTAAAATTAGTTGAAAAATGGTCAAAAACCAAAGGTTAACCCCTTTACTTTTTGGTGAAATTTTCCACCTTAAAAATCTCCTCGACTTTTACACTAAAACGACTGGAATCGACGCCAAACTAAATGATATCGCCCAAACTGTCATATTGGAAGCTTATTTAGAAACTTTGACATTGGTCGAAAAATCCTCAAAAACCAAAGGTTAACCCCTTTACTTTTTGGCCAAATATTTCCACCTCAAAACTTGTGCTCAATTTTCGTTTAAATGACCTCAAATTCGTGCAAAACTATTTTATTTGGCCTGAACTTTCATATTTTGATCTTATTTCGAACGTTTAAAATTGGTCGAAAAATGGTCAAAAAGCAAAGGTTAACCCCTTTACTTTTTGGTCAAATTTTTCCACCTTAAAAGTTGTGCTCAATTTTCGTTTAAATGACCTCAAATTCGTGCAAAACTATTTTATTGGCCTGAACTTTCATATTTTGATCTTATTTCGAAGGTTTAAAATTGGTCGAAAAATTGTCAAAAACCAAAGGTTAACCCCTTTACTTTTTAGTCAAATATTTCCACCTCAAAACTTTTGCTGAATTTTCGTTTAAATGACCTCAAATTCGTGCAAAACTATTTTATTTGGTCTGAACTTTCATATTTTGACCTTATTTCGAAGGTTTAAAATGGGTCGAAAAATGGTCAAAAAGCAAAGGTTAACCCCTTTACTTTTTAGTTAAATTTTTCCACCTTAAAACTTTTGCTGAATTTTCGTTTAAATGAGCTAAAATTCGTGCAAAACTATTTTATTTGACCTGAACTTTCATGTTTTGATCTTATTTCGAAGGTTTAAAATTGGTCAAAAAATGGTCAAAAACCAAAGGTTAACCCCTTTACTTTTTGGTCAAATTTTTCCACCTCAAAACTTGTGCTGAATTTTCGTTTAAATGACCTCAAATTCGTGCAAAACTATTTTAGTTGGCCTGAACTTTCATATTTTCATCTTATTTCGAAGGTTTAAAATTAGTTGAAAAATGGTCAAAAACCAAAGGTTAACCCCTTTACTTTTTGGTGAAATTTTCCACCTTAAAAATCTCCTCGACTTTTACGCTAAAACGACTGGAATCGACGCCAAACTAAATGATATCGCCCAAACTGTCATATTTGAAGCTTATTTAGAAACTTTGACATTGGTCGAAAAATCCTCAAAAACCAAAGGTTAACCCCTTTACTTTTTAGTCAAATTTTTCCACCTTCAAAACTTTTGCTCAATTTTCGTTTAAATGAGCTAAAATTCGTGCAAAACTATTTTATTTGACCTGAACTTTCATGTTTTGATCTTATTTCGAAGGTTTAAAATTGGTCAAAAAATGGTCAAAAAACCAAAGGTTAACCCCTTTACTTTTTGGCCAAATATTTCCACCTCAAAACTTGTGCTGAATTTTCGTTTAAATGACCTCAAATTCGTGCAAAACTATTTTATTTGGCCTGAACTTTCATATTTTCATCTTATTTCGAAGGTTTAAAATTGGTCGAAAAATGGTGAAAAACCAAAGGTTAACCCCTTTACTTTTTGGTCAAATTTTTCCACCTCAAAACTTGTGCTGAATTTTCGTTTAAATGACCTCAAATTCGTGCAAAACTATTTTAGTTGGCCTGAACTTTCATATTTTCATCTTATTTCGAAGGTTTAAAATTAGTTGAAAAATTGTCAAAAACCAAAGGTTAACCCCTTTACTTTTTGGTGAAATTTTCCACCTTAAAAATCTCCTCGACTTTTACGCTAAAACGACTGGAATCGACGCCAAACTAAATGATATCGCCCAAACTGTCATATTTGAAGCTTATTTAGAAACTTTGACATTGGTCGAAAAATCCTCAAAAACCAAAGGTTAACCCCTTTACTTTTTGGCCAAATATTTCCACCTCAAAACTTGTGCTCAATTTTCGTTTAAATGACCTCAAATTCGTGCAAAACTATTTTATTTGGTCTGAACTTTCATATTTTGATCTTATTTCGAACGTTTAAAATTGGTCGAAAAATGGTCAAAAACCAAAGGTTAACCCCTTTACTTTTTCGTCAAATTTTTCCACCTTAAAAGTTGTGCTCAATTTTCGTTTAAATGACCTCAAATTCGCCCAAAACTATTTTATTTGGCCTGAACTTTCATATTTTGATCTTATTTCGAAGGTTTAAAATGGGTCGAAAAATGGTCAAAAAATCAAAGGTTAACCCCTTTACTTTTTAGTTAAATTTTTCCACCTTAAAACTTTTGCTGAATTTTCGTTTAAATGAGCTAAAATTCGTGCAAAACTATTTTATTTGACCTGAACTTTCATGTTTTGATCTTATTTCGAAGGTTTAAAATTGGTCAAAAAATGGTGAAAAACCAAAGGTTAACCCCTTTACTTTTTGGTCAAATTTTTCCACCTCAAAACTTGTGCTGAATTTTCGTTTAAATGACCTCAAATTCGTGCAAAACTATTTTATTTGGCCTGAACTTTCATATTTTCATCTTATTTCGAAGGTTTAAAATTAGTTGAAAAATGTCAAAAACCAAAGGTTAACCCCTTTACTTTTTAGTTAAATTTTTCCACCTTAAAACTTTTGCTGAATTTTCGTTTAAATGAGCTAAAATTCGTGCAAAACTATTTTATTTGCCTGAACTTTCATATTTTGATCTTATTTCGAAGGTTTAAAATTGGTCGAAAAATGGTGAAAAACCAAAGGTTAACCCCTTTACTTTTTGGCCAAATATTTCCACCTCAAAACTTGTGCTGAATTTTCGTTTAAATGACCTCAAATTCGTGCAAAACTATTTTAGTTGGCCTGAACTTTCATATTTTCATCTTATTTCGAAGGTTTAAAATTAGTTGAAAAATGGTCAAAAACCAAAGGTTAACCCCTTTACTTTTTGGTGAAATTTTCCACCTTAAAAATCTCCTCGACTTTTACTCTAAAACGACTGGAATCGACGCCAAACTAAATGATATCGCCCAAACTGTCATATTTGAAGCTTATTTAGAAACTTTGACATTGGTCGAAAAATGGTCAAAAACCAAAGGTTAACCCCTTTACTTTTTAGTTAAATTTTTCCACCTTAAAACTTTTGCTGAATTTTCGTTTAAATGAGCTAAAATTCGTGCAAAACTATTTTATTTGACCTGAACTTTCATGTTTTGATCTTATTTCGAAGGTTTAAAATTGGTCAAAAAATGGTCAAAAACCAAAGGTTAACCCCTTTACTTTTTGGCCAAATATTTCCACCTCAAAACTTGTGCTGAATTTTCGTTTAAATGACCTCAAATTCGTGCAAAACTATTTTATTTGACCTGAACTTTCATATTTTGATCTTATTTCGAAGGTTTAAAATTGGTCAAAAAATGGTGAAAAACCAAAGGTTAACCCCTTTACTTTTTGGCCAAATATTTCCACCTTAAAAGTTGTGCTGAATTTTCGTTTAAATGACCTCAAATTCGTGCAAAACTATTTTATTTGGCCTGAACTTTCATATTTTGATCTTATTTCGAACGTTTAAAATGGGTCGAAAAATGGTCAAAAACCAAAGGTTAACCCCTTTACTTTTTAGTCAAATTTTTCCACCTTAAAACTTGTGCTGAATTTTCGTTTAAATGACCTCAAATTCGTGCAAAACTATTTTAGTTGGCCTGAACTTTCATATTTTCATCTTATTTCGAAGGTTTAAAATTAGTTGAAAAATGTCAAAAACCAAAGGTTAACCCCTTTACTTTTTGGTGAAATTTTCCACCTTAAAAATCTCCTCGACTTTTACACTAAAACGACTGGAATCGACGCCAAACTAAATGATATCGCCCAAACTGTCATATTGGAAGCTTATTTAGAAACTTTGACATTGGTCGAAAAATCCTCAAAAACCAAAGGTTAACCCCTTTACTTTTTGGCCAAATATTTCCACCTCAAAACTTGGGCTCAATTTTCGTTTAAATGACCTCAAATTCGTGCAAAACTATTTTATTTGGCCTGAACTTTCATATTTTGACCTTATTTTCGAAGGTTTAAAATGGGTCGAAAAATGGTCAAAAAGCAAAGGTTAACCCCTTTACTTTTTGGTGAAATTTTCCACCTTAAAAATCTCCTCGACTTTTCGTTTAAAACGACTGGAATTCGACGCCAAACTAAATGATATCGCCCAAACTGTCATATTTGAAGCTTATTTAGAAACTTTGACATTGGTCGAAAAATCCTCAAAAACCAAAGGTTAACCCCTTTACTTTTTAGTTAAATTTTTCCACCTTAAAACTTTTGCTGAATTTCGTTTAAATGAGCTAAAATTCGTGCAAAACTATTTTATTTGACCTGAACTTTCATGTTTTGATCTTATTTCGAAGGTTTAAAATTGGTCAAAAAATGGTCAAAAAATCAAAGGTTAACCCCTTTACTTTTTGGTCAAATTTTTCCACCTCAAAACTTGTGCTCAATTTTCGTTTAAATGACCTCAAATTCGTGCAAAACTATTTTATTTGGTCTGAACTTTCATATTTTGATCTTATTTCGAACGTTTAAAATTGGTCGAAAAATGGTCAAAAACCAAAGGTTAACCCCTTTACTTTTTCGTCAAATTTTTCCACCTTAAAAGTTGTGCTGAATTTTCGTTTAAATGACCTCAAATTCGCCCAAAACTATTTTATTTGGCCTGAACTTTCATATTTTGACCTTATTTTCGAAGGTTTAAAATGGGTCGAAAAATGGTCAAAAACCAAAGGTTAACCCCTTTACTTTTTAGTTAAATTTTTCCACCTTAAAACTTTTGCTGAATTTTCGTTTAAATGACCTCAAATTCGTGCAAAACTATTTTATTTGGCCTGAACTTTCATATTTTCATCTTATTTCGAAGGTTTAAAATTGGTCAAAAAATGGTCAAAAAATCAAAGGTTAACCCCTTTACTTTTTGGTCAAATTTTTCCACCTCAAAACTTGTGCTGAATTTTCGTTTAAATGACCTGAAATTCGTGCAAAACTATTTTAGTTGGCCTGAACTTTCATATTTTCATCTTATTTCGAAGGTTTAAAATTGAACTTTCATATTTTGATCTTATTTCGAAGGTTTAAAATTGGTCGAAAAAATGGTGAAAAAGCAAAGGTTAACCCCTTTACTTTTTCGTCAAATTTTTCCACCTTAAAAGTTGTGCTCAATTTTCGTTTAAATGACCTCAAATTCGCCCAAAACTATTTTATTTGGCCTGAACTTTCATATTTTGATCTTATTTCGAAGGTTTAAAATGGGTCGAAAAATGGTCAAAAACCAAAGGTTAACCCCTTTACTTTTTAGTTAAATTTTTCCACCTTAAAACTTTTGCTGAATTTTCGTTTAAATGACCTCAAATTCGTGCAAAACTATTTTAGTTGGCCTGAACTTTCATATTTTCATCTTATTTCGAAGGTTTAAAATTAGTTGAAAAATTGTCAAAAACCAAAGGTTAACCCCTTTACTTTTTGGTGAAATTTTCCACCTTAAAAATCTCCTCGACTTTTACACTAAAACGACTGGAATCGACGCCAAACTAAATGATATCGCCCAAACTGTCATATTGGAAGCTTATTTAGAAACTTTGACATTGGTCGAAAAATCCTCAAAAACCAAAGGTTAACCCCTTTACTTTTTGGCCAAATTTTTCCACCTCAAAACTTGTGCTCAATTTTCGTTTAAATGACCTCAAATTCGTGCAAAACTATTTTATTTGGTCTGAACTTTCATATTTTGATCTTATTTCGAACGTTTAAAATTGGTCGAAAAATGGTCAAAAACCAAAGGTTAACCCCTTTACTTTTTCGTCAAATTTTTCCACCTTAAAAGTTGTGCTCAATTTTCGTTTAAATGACCTCAAATTCGTGCAAAACTATTTTATTTGGCCTGAACTTTCATATTTTGATCTTATTTCGAAGGTTTAAAATTGGTCAAAAAATGGTCAAAAAGCAAAGGTTAACCCCTTTACTTTTTAGTTAAATTTTTCCACCTTAAAACTTTTGCTGAATTTTCGTTTAAATGAGCTAAAATTCGTGCAAAACTATTTTATTTGACCTGAACTTTCATGTTTTGATCTTATTTCGAAGGTTTAAAATTGGTCAAAAAATGGTGAAAAACCAAAGGTTAACCCCTTTACTTTTTGGTCAAATTTTTCCACCTCAAAACTTGTGCTGAATTTTCGTTTAAATGACCTCAAATTCGTGCAAAACTATTTTATTTGGCCTGAACTTTCATATTTTCATCTTATTTCGAAGGTTTAAAATTGGTTGAAAAAATGGTCAAAAACCAAAGGTTAACCCCTTTACTTTTTAGTTAAATTTTTCCACCTTAAAACTTTTGCTGAATTTTCGTTTAAATGAGCTAAAATTCGTGCAAAACTATTTTATTTGACCTGAACTTTCATGTTTTGATCTTATTTCGAAGGTTTAAAATTGGTCAAAAAATGGTGAAAAACCAAAGGTTAACCCCTTTACTTTTTGGTCAAATTTTTCCACCTCAAAACTTGTGCTGAATTTTCGTTTAAATGACCTGAAATTCGTGCAAAACTATTTTAGTTGGCCTGAACTTTCATATTTTCATCTTATTTCGAAGGTTTAAAATTAGTTGAAAAATGGTCAAAAACCAAAGGTTAACCCCTTTACTTTTTGGTGAAATTTTCCACCTTAAAAATCTCCTCGACTTTTACACTAAAACGACTGGAATCGACGCCAAACTAAATGATATCGCCCAAACTGTCATATTGGAAGCTTATTTAGAAACTTTGACATTGGTCGAAAAATCCTCAAAAACCAAAGGTTAACCCCTTTACTTTTTGGTCAAATTTTTCCACCTCAAAATTTCTTCTCAATTTTTGTTTAAATAACCTCAAATTCGTGCAAAACTATTTTATTGGGCCTGAACTTTCATATTTTGATCTTATTTCGAAGGTTTAAAATTGGTCGAAAAATGGTCAAAAAGCAAAGGTTAACCCCTTTACTTTTTCGTCAAATTTTTCCACCTTAAAAGTTGTGCTCAATTTTCGTTTAAATGACCTCAAATTCGCCCAAAACTATTTTATTTGGCCTGAACTTTCATATTTTGACCTTATTTCGAAGGTTTAAAATGGGTCGAAAAATGGTCAAAAACCAAAGGTTAACCCCTTTACTTTTTAGTTAAATTTTTCCACCTTAAAACTTTTGCTGAATTTTCGTTTAAATGAGCTAAAATTCGTGCAAAACTATTTTATTTGACCTGAACTTTCATGTTTTGATCTTATTTCGAAGGTTTAAAATTGGTCAAAAAATGGTGAAAAACCAAAGGTTAACCCCTTTACTTTTTGGTCAAATTTTTCCACCTCAAAACTTGTGCTGAATTTTCGTTTAAATGACCTCAAATTCGTGCAAAACTATTTTATTTGGTCTGAACTTTCATATTTTGATCTTATTTCGAAGGTTTAAAATTGGTCGAAAAATGGTCAAAAAGCAAAGGTTAACCCCTTTACTTTTTCGTCAAATTTTTCCACCTTAAAAGTTGTGCTCAATTTTCGTTTAAATGACCTCAAATTCGCCCAAAACTATTTTATTTGGCCTGAACTTTCATATTTTGACCTTATTTTCGAAGGTTTAAAATGGGTCGAAAAATGGTCAAAAAGCAAAGGTTAACCCCTTTACTTTTTAGTTAAATTTTTCCACCTTAAAACTTTTGCTGAATTTTCGTTTAAATGAGCTAAAATTCGTGCAAAACTATTTTATTTGACCTGAACTTTCATGTTTTGATCTTATTTCGAAGGTTTAAAATTGGTCAAAAAATGGTCAAAAAATCAAAGGTTAACCCTTTTACTTTTTGGTCAAATATTTCCACCTCAAAACTTGTGCTGAATTTTCGTTTAAATGACCTCAAATTCGTGCAAAACTATTTTATTTGGTCTGAACTTTCATATTTTGATCTTATTTCGAAGGTTTAAAATTGGTCGAAAAATGGTCAAAAAGCAAAGGTTAACCCCTTTACTTTTTCGTCAAATTTTTCCACCTTAAAAGTTGTGCTCAATTTTCGTTTAAATGACCTCAAATTCGCCCAAAACTATTTTATTTGGCCTGAACTTTCATATTTTGACCTTATTTTCGAAGGTTTAAAATGGGTCGAAAAATGGTCAAAAAGCAAAGGTTAACCCCTTTACTTTTTAGTTAAATTTTTCCACCTTAAAACTTTTGCTGAATTTTCGTTTAAATGAGCTAAAATTCGTGCAAAACTATTTTATTTGACCTGAACTTTCATGTTTTGATCTTATTTCGAAGGTTTAAAATTGGTCAAAAAATGGTGAAAAACCAAAGGTTAACCCCTTTACTTTTTGGTCAAATTTTTCCACCTCAAAACTTGTGCTGAATTTTCGTTTAAATGACCTCAAATTCGTGCAAAACTATTTTAGTTGGCCTGAACTTTCATATTTTCATCTTATTTCGAAGGTTTAAAATTAGTTGAAAAATGGTCAAAAACCAAAGGTTAACCCCTTTACTTTTTGGTGAAATTTTCCACCTTAAAAATCTCCTCGACTTTTACACTAAAACGACTGGAATCGACGCCAAACTAAATGATATCGCCCAAACTGTCATATTGGAAGCTTATTTAGAAACTTTGACATTGGTCGAAAAATCCTCAAAAACCAAAGGTTAACCCCTTTACTTTTTGGCCAAATATTTCCACCTCAAAACTTGTGCTGAATTTTCGTTTAAATGACCTCAAATTCGTGCAAAACTATTTTATTTGGTCTGAACTTTCATATTTTGATCTTATTTCGAACGTTTAAAATGGGTCGAAAAATGGTCAAAAGCGAAAGGTTAACCCCTTTACTTTTTGGTGAAATTTTCCACCTTAAAAATCTCCTCGACTTTTACCCTAAAACGACTGGAATCGACGCCAAACTAAATGATATCGCCCAAACTGTCATATTTGAAGCTTATTTAGAAACTTTGACATTGGTCGAAAAATCCTCAAAAACCAAAGGTTAACCCGTTTACTTTTTAGTTAAATTTTTCCACCTTAAAACTTTTGCTGAACTTTCGTTTAATTGAGCTAAAATTCGTGCAAAACTATTTTATTTGACCTGAACTTTCATGTTTTGATCTTATTTCGAAGGTTTAAAATTGGTCAAAAAATGGTCAAAAAGCAAAGGTTAACCCCTTTACTTTTTGGTCAAATTTTTCCACCTCAAAACTTGTGCTGAATTTTCGTTTAAATGACCTCAAATTCGTGCAAAACTATTTTAGTTGGCCTGAACTTTCATATTTTCATCTTATTTCGAAGGTTTAAAATTAGTTGAAAAATGGTCAAAAACCAAAGGTTAACCCCTTTACTTTTTGGTGAAATTTTCCACCTTAAAAATCTCCTCGACTTTTACGCTAAAACGACTGGAATCGACGCCAAACTAAATGATATCGCCCAAACTGTCATATTTGAAGCTTATTTAGAAACTTTGACATTGGTCGAAAAATCCTCAAAAACCAAAGGTTAACCCCTTTACTTTTTGGCCAAATATTTCCACCTCAAAACTTGTGCTGAATTTTCGTTTAAATGACCTCAAATTCGTGCAAAACTATTTTATTTGGTCTGAACTTTCATATTTTGATCTTATTTCGAACGTTTAAAATGGGTCGAAAAATGGTCAAAAGCGAAAGGTTAACCCCTTTACTTTTTGGTGAAATTTTCCACCTTAAAAATCTCCTCGACTTTTACCCTAAAACGACTGGAATCGACGCCAAACTAAATGATATCGCCCAAACTGTCATATTTGAAGCTTATTTAGAAACTTTGACATTGGTCGAAAAATCCTCAAAAACCAAAGGTTAACCCCTTTACTTTTTGGCCAAATATTTCCACATCAAAACTTGGGCTCAATTTTCGTTTAAATGACCTCAAATTCGTGCAAAACTATTTTATTTGGCCTGAACTTTCATATTTTGACCTTATTTTCGAAGGTTTAAAATGGGTCGAAAAATGATCAAAAAGCAAAGGTTAACCCCTTTACTTTTTGGTGAAATTTTCCACCTTAAAAATCTCCTCGACTTTTTCGCTAAAACGACTGGAATCGACGCCAAACTAAATGATATCGCCCAAACTGTCATATTTGAAGCTTATTTAGAAACTTTGACATTGGTCGAAAAATCCTCAAAAACCAAAGGTTAACCCGTTTACTTTTTAGTTAAATTTTTCCACCTTAAAACTTTTGCTGAACTTTCGTTTAAATGAGCTAAAATTCGTGCAAAACTATTTTATTTGACCTGAACTTTCATATTTTGATCTTATTTCGAAGGTTTAAAATTGGTCAAAAAATGGTGAAAAACCAAAGGTTAACCTTTTTACTTTTTGGTCAAATTTTTCCACCTCAAAACTTGTGCTGAATTTTCGTTTAAATGACCTCAAATTCGTGCAAAACTATTTTATTTGGTCTGAACTTTCATATTTTGATCTTATTTCGAACGTTTAAAATTGGTCGAAAAATGGTCAAAAACCAAAGGTTAACCCCTTTACTTTTTCTTCAAATTTTTCCACCTTAAAAGTTGTGCTCAATTTTCGTTTAAATGACCTCAAATTCGCCCAAAACTATTTTATTTGGCCTGAACTTTCATATTTTGACCTTATTTTCGAAGGTTTAAAATGGGTCGAAAAATGGTCAAAAACCAAAGGTTAACCCCTTTACTTTTTAGTTAAATTTTTCCACCTTAAAACTTTTGCTGAATTTTCGTTTAAATGACCTCAAATTCGTGCAAAACTATTTTATTTGGTCTGAACTTTCATATTTTGATCTTATTTCGAAGGTTTAAAATGCGTCGAAAAATGGTCAAAAGCGAAAGGTTAACCCCTTTACTTTTTGGTCAAATTTTTCCACCTCAAAACTTCTGCTGAATTTTCGTTTAAATGACCTCAAATTCGTGCAAAACTATTTTAGTTGGCCTGAACTTTCATATTTTCATCTTATTTCGAAGGTTTAAAATTAGTTTAAAAATGGTCAAAAACCAAAGGTAAACCCCTTTAATTTTTGGTGAAATTTTCCACCTTAAAAATCTCCTCGACTTTTACGCTAAAACGACTGGAATCGACGCCAAACTAAATGATATCGCCCAAAATGTCATATTTGAAGCTTATTTAGAAACTTTGACATTGGTCGAAAAATCCTCAAAAACCGAAGGTTAACCCCTTTACTTATTAGCCAAATATTTCCACCTCAAAACTTGTGCTGAATTTTCGTTTAAATGACCTCAAATTCGCCCAAAACTATTTTATTTGGCCTGAACTTTCATATTTTGATCTTATTTCGAAGGTTTAAAATGGGTCGAAAAATGGTCAAAAAGCAAAGGTTAACCCCTTTACTTTTTAGTTAAATTTTTCCACCTTAAAAGTTGTGCTGAATTTTCGTTTAAATGAGCTAAAATTCGTGCAAAACTATTTTATTTGACCTGAACTTTCATGTTTTGATCTTATTTCGAAGGTTTAAAATTGGTCAAAAAATGGTGAAAAACCAAAGGTTAACCCCTTTACTTTTTGGTCAAATTTTTCCACCTCAAAACTTGTGCTGAATTTTCGTTTAAATGACCTGAAATTCGTGCAAAACTATTTTAGTTGGCCTGAACTTTCATATTTTCATCTTATTTCGAAGGTTTAAAATTAGTTGAAAAATGGTCAAAAACCAAAGGTTAACCCCTTTACTTTTTGGTGAAATTTTCCACCTTAAAAATCTCCTCGACTTTTACACTAAAACGACTGGAATCGACGCCAAACTAAATGATATCGCCCAAACTGTCATATTGGAAGCTTATTTAGAAACTTTGACATTGGTCGAAAAATCCTCAAAAACCAAAGGTTAACCCCTTTACTTTTTGGCCAAATATTTCCACCTCAAAACTTGTGCTGAATTTTCGTTTAAATGACCTCAAATTCGTGCAAAACTATTTTATTGGGCCTGAACTTTCATATTTTGATCTTATTTCGAACGTTTAAAATTGGTCGAAAAATGGTCAAAAAGCAAAGGTTAACCCCTTTACTTTTTCGTCAAATTTTTCCACCTTAAAAGTTGTGCTCAATTTTCGTTTAAATGACCTCAAATTCGCCCAAAACTATTTTATTTGGCCTGAACTTTCATATTTTCATCTTATTTCGAAGGTTTAAAATTAGTTTAAAAATTGTCAAAAACCAAAGGTTAACCCCTTTACTTTTTAGTTAAATTATTCCACCTTAAAACTTTTGCTGAACTTTCGTTTAAATGAGCTAAAATTCGTGCAAAACTATTTTATTTGACCTGAACTTTCATGTTTTGATCTTATTTCGAAGGTTTAAAATTGGTCAAAAAATGGTCAAAAACCAAAGGTTAACCCCTTTACTTTTTGGTGAAATTTTTCCACCTCAAAACTTTGTGCTGAATTTTCGTTTAAATGACCTCAAATTCGTGCAAAACTATTTTATTTGGTCTGAACTTTCATATTTTGACCTTATATTCGAAGGTTTAAAATGGATCGAAAAATCTTCAAAAACCAAAGGTTAACCCCTTTACTTTTTAGTTAAATTTTTCCACCTTAAAACTTTTGCTGAACTTTCGTTTAAATGAGCTAAAATTCGTGCAAAACTATTTTATTTGACCTGAACTTTCATGTTTTGATCTTATTTCGAAGGTTTAAAATTGGTCAAAAAATGGTGAAAAACCAAAGGTTAACCCCTTTACTTTTTGGTCAAATATTTCCACCTCAAAACTTGTGCTGAATTTTCGTTTAAATGACCTCAAATTCGTGCAAAACTATTTTAGTTGGCCTGAACTTTCATATTTTGATCTTATTTCGAAGGTTTAAAATTGGTCAAAAAATGGTCAAAAACCAAAGGTTAACCCCTTTACTTTTTGGTGAAATTTTCCACCTTAAAAATCTCCTCGACTTTTACGCTAAAACGACTGGAATCGACGCCAAACTAAATGATATCGCCCAAACTGTCATATTTGAAGCTTATTTAGAAACTTTGACATTGGTCGAAAAATCCTCAAAAACCAAAGGTTAACCCGTTTACTTTTTAGTTAAATTTTTCCACCTTAAAACTTGTGCTGAACTTTCGTTTAAATGAGCTAAAATTCGTGCAAAACTATTTTATTTGACCTGAACTTTCATGTTTTGATCTTATTTCGAAGGTTTAAAATTGGTCAAAAAATGGTGAAAAACCAAAGGTTAACCCCTTTACTTTTTGGTCAAATATTTCCACCTCAAAACTTGTGCTGAATTTTCGTTTAAATGACCTCAAATTCGTGCAAAACTATTTTAGTTGGCCTGAACTTTCATATTTTGATCTTATTTCGAAGGTTTAAAATTGGTCAAAAAATGGTCAAAAACCAAAGGTTAACCCCTTTACTTTTTGGTGAAATTTTCCACCTTAAAAATCTCCTCGACTTTTTCGCTAAAACGACTGGAATCGACGCCAAACTAAATGATATCGCCCAAACTGTCATATTTGAAGCTTATTTAGAAACTTTGACATTGGTCGAAAAATCCTCAAAAACCAAAGGTTAACCCCTTTACTTTTTAGTTAAATTTTTCCACCTTAAAACTTTTGCTGAACTTTCGTTTAATTGAGCTAAAATTCGTGCAAAACTATTTTATTTGACCTGAACTTTCATATTTTGATCTTATTTCGAAGGTTTAAAATTGGTCAAAAAATGGTGAAAAACCAAAGGTTAACCCCTTTACTTTTTCGTCAAATTTTTCCACCTCAAAACTTGTGCTGAATTTTCGTTTAAATGACCTCAAATTCGTGCAAAACTATTTTAGTTGGCCTGAACTTTCATATTTTCATCTTATTTCGAAGGTTTAAAATTAGTTGAAAAATGGTCAAAAAGCAAAGGTTAACCCCTTTACTTTTTGGTGAAATTTTCCACCTTAAAAATCTCCTCGACTTTTACGCTAAAACGACTGGAATCGACGCCAAACTAAATGATATCGCCCAAAATGTCATATTTGAAGCTTATTTAGAAACTTTGACATTGGTCGAAAAATCCTCAAAAACCAAAGGTTAACCCCTTTACTTTTTGGCCAAATATTTCCACCTCAAAACTTGTGCTGAATTTTCGTTTAAATGACCTCAAATTCGCCCATAACTATTTTATTTGGCCTGAACTTTCATATTTTGACCTTATTTTCGAAGGTTTAAAATTAGTTGAAAAATGGTCAAAAAGCAAAGGTTAACCCCTTTACTTTTTGGTGAAATTTTCCACCTTAAAAATCTCCTCGACTTTTTCGCTAAAACGACTGGAATCGACGCCAAACTAAATGATATCGCCCAAACTGTCATATTTGAAGCTTATTTAGAAACTTTGACATTGGTCGAAAAATCCTCAAAAACCAAAGGTTAACCCCTTTACTTTTTGGCCAAATATTTCCACCTCAAAACTTGGGCTCAATTTTCGTTTAAATGACCTCAAATTCGCCCAAAACTATTTTATTTGGCCTGAACTTTCATATTTTGACCTTATTTTCGAAGGTTTAAAATGGGTCGAAAAATGGTCAAAAAGCAAAGGTTAACCCATTTACTTTTTAGTTAAATTTTTCCACCTTAAAACTTTTGCTGAATTTTCGTTTAAATGACCTCAAATTCGTGCAAAACTATTTTAGTTGGCCTGAACTTTCATATTTTGATCTTATTTCGAAGGTTTAAAATTGGTCAAAAAATGGTCAAAAACCAAAGGTTAACCCCTTTACTTTTTGGTGAAATTTTCCACCTTAAAAATCTCCTCGACTTTTTCGCTAAAACGACTGGAATCGACGCCAAACTAAATTTTATATCGCCCAAACTGTCATATTTGAAGCTTATTTAGAAACTTTGACATTGGTCGAAAAATCCTCAAAAACCAAAGGTTAACCCGTTTACTTTTTAGTTAAATTTTTCCACCTTAAAACTTGTGCCGAACTTTCGTTTAATTGAGCTAAAATTCGTGCAAAACTATTTTATTTGACCTGAACTTTCATGTTTTGATCTTATTTCGAAGGTTTAAAATTGGTCAAAAAATGGTGAAAAACCAAAGGTTAACCCCTTTACTTTTTGGCCAAATATTTCCACCTCAAAACTTGTGCTGAATTTTCGTTTAAATGACCTCAAATTCGTGCAAAACTATTTTAGTTGGCCTGAACTTTCATATTTTCATCTTATTTCGAAGGTTTAAAATTAGTTGAAAAATGGTCAAAAACCAAAGGTTAACCCCTTTACTTTTTGGTGAAATTTTCCACCTTAAAAATCTCCTCGACTTTTACGCTAAAACGACTGGAATCGACGCCAAACTAAATGATATCGCCCAAAATGTCATATTTGAAGCTTATTTAGAAACTTTGACATTGGTCGAAAAATCCTCAAAAACCAAAGGTTAACCCCTTTACTTTTTGGCCAAATATTTCCACCTCAAAACTTGTGCTGAATTTTCGTTTAAATGACCTCAAATTCGCCCATAACTATTTTATTTGGCCTGAACTTTCATATTTTGACCTTATTTTCGAAGGTTTAAAATTAGTTGAAAAATGGTCAAAAAGCAAAGGTTAACCCCTTTACTTTTTAGTTAAATTTTTCCACCTTAAAACTTTTGCTGAATTTTCGTTTAAATGACCTCAAATTCGTGCAAAACTATTTTAGTTGGCCTGAACTTTCATATTTTGATCTTATTTCGAAGGTTTAAAATTGGTCAAAAAATGGTCAAAAACCAAAGGTTAACCCCTTTACTTTTTGGTGAAATTTTCCACCTTAAAAATCTCCTCGACTTTTTCGCTAAAACGACTGGAATCGACGCCAAACTAAATGATATCGCCCAAACTGTCATATTTGAAGCTTATTTAGGAACTTTGACATTGGTCGAAAAATCCTCAAAAACCAAAGGTTAACCCCTTTACTTTTTGGCCAAATATTTCCACCTCAAAACTTGGGCTCAATTTTCGTTTAAATGACCTCAAATTCGCCCAAAACTATTTTATTTGGCCTGAACTTTCATATTTTGACCTTATTTCGAAGGTTTAAAATTGGTCGAAAAATGGTCAAAAAGCAAAGGTTAACCCCTTTACTTTTTAGTTAAATTTTTCCACCTTAAAACTTTTGCTGAATTTTCGTTTAAATGACCTCAAATTCGTGCAAAACTATTTTATTTGGCCTGAACTTTCATATTTTCATCTTATTTCGAAGGTTTAAAATTGGTCGAAAAATGGTGAAAAAGCAAAGGTTAACCCCTTTACTTTTTGGTCAAATTTTTCCACCTTAAAAGTTGTGCTCAATTTTCGTTTAAATGACCTCAAATTCGCCCAAAACTATTTTATTTGGCCTGAACTTTCATATTTTGACCTTATTTTCGAAGGTTTAAAATGGGTCGAAAAATGGTCAAAAAGCAAAGGTTAACCCCTTTACTTTTTAGTTAAATTTTTCCACCTTAAAACTTTTGCTGAATTTTCGTTTAAATGAGCTAAAATTCGTGCAAAACTATTTTATTTGACCTGAACTTTCATGTTTTGATCTTATTTCGAAGGTTTAAAATTGGTCAAAAAATGGTGAAAAACCAAAGGTTAACCCCTTTACTTTTTGGTCAAATTTTTCCACCTCAAAACTTGTGCTGAATTTTCGTTTAAATGAGCTAAAATTCGTGCAAAACTATTTTAGTTGGCCTGAACTTTCATATTTTCATCTTATTTCGAAGGTTTAAAATTAGTTGAAAAATGGTCAAAAACCAAAGGTTAACCCCTTTACTTTTTGGTGAAATTTTCCACCTTAAAAATCTCCTCGACTTTTACGCTAAAACGACTGGAATCGACGCCAAACTAAATGATATCGCCCAAACTGTCATATTTGAAGCTTATTTAGAAACTTTGACATTGGTCGAAAAATCCTCAAAAACCAAAGTTAACCCCTTTACTTTTTGGCCAAATATTTCCACCTCAAAACTTGTGCTGAATTTTCGTTTAAATGACCTCAAATTCGTGCAAAACTATTTTATTTGGTCTGAACTTTCATATTTTGATCTTATTTCGAACGTTTAAAATTGGTCGAAAAATGGTGAAAAACCAAAGGTTAACCCCTTTACTTTTTGGTCAAATTTTTCCACCTTAAAAGTTGTGCTCAATTTTCGTTTAAATGACCTCAAATTCGCTCAAAACTATTTTATTTGGCCTGAACTTTCATATTTTGGCCTTAATTTCGAAGGTTTAAAATGGGTCGAAAAATGGTGAAAAACCAAAGGTTAACCCCTTTACTTTTTAGTTAAATTTTTCCACCTTAAAACTTTTGCTGAACTTTCGTTTAAATGAGCTAAAATTCGTGCAAAACTATTTTATTTGACCTGAACTTTCATGTTTTGATCTTATTTCGAAGGTTTAAAATTGGTTGAAAAATCCTCAAAAACCAAAGGTTAACCCTTTTACGTTTTGGTCAAATATTTCCACCTCAAAACTTGTGCTGAATTTTCGTTTAAATGACCTCAAATTCGTGGTAAACTATTTTTTGGGGCTGATCTTTCATATTTTCAGGTAATGAAGGTTTAAAAGTGGTCGAAAAATGGTGAAAAACCAAAGGTTATCCCCGTTACTGTTTAGTCAAATATTTCTACCTTAAAACTCGTTTCGTTTAAATGACCTGAAGTTCGTGCAAAACTATTTTATTCTGTGTGAAGTTTGATATTTGATTAACTTTATATTAACTTCATTATTTGATATTTTATTAACTTTCGTTAAGTTTAGGCGAAATCAAGTAGTTTGGCAGTGATTCCAGTCGTTTTAGATTGAAATTTGATGAGATTTTCGATGTCGAAAATTTCCCCAAAAAGTAAAGGGGTTAATCTATGGTTTTTTACGATTTTACGACGGATTTCCAACTTTGGAAATGAAATGAGTATATGAAAGTTTAGGGGAAATCATTTAGTTTGGCAGTGATTCGAGTCGTTTTAGGTTAAAGTTTAAAGGGATTTTTGATGTTGGAAATTTCACCAAAAAGGAAAGGGTTAACCCATGGTTTTCGCGATTTTTCGACCAATTTCCACCTTTCGAAATAAGGTGAGAATATGAAAGTTTAAACGAAATCATTTAGTTTGGTACTGATTGGTGTCGTTTTAGCTTAAAATTTGACTATGTAGACGTATTAAAGACTAGGTAGGCGTAACTTGAAACTAACAAATGGACTTTCCGCTTTTTTGAAGAATAGTGATACAAATGTTCACTTTACCATACCAGTTGGCATACAGGATCATTCTGCTCTGGTTACTTCAGCCACTATATTGATGACTGTGTCTTCTTGTTTTTTCCTAATCTGGTTACCACCACTACAGCATAAGTACCTACTTTAACAGGCTCCAAAAGTTTGGCAGGTTAGTTAGAGCAGTGAAGCTTACTCATGGTATCTTGCAAAACTGAAGAAACATGTGTCTAATAGCCCGTTTTGGTCGAAAATTTCACCAAAAAGTAAAGGGGTTAACCCATAAGTTTTGATGATTTTTCCAACTATCTGAAAATTCAGTCAAAATATGAAAGTGTGGTCAAAATTGTTTCGTTGTGCAGGAAATAATGGTTTGTCGGAATTTAAAATGATAGAGAAATTACATGAAATGTTTGGTTAACCCTAGGGTAAAGATGTAAAGTTTTTAAGGAGCACTGCTCTAGTGTTTTTGGAAATGAACATTAATCATGATGTCTAAACCCTGTTACTTTATTTTTTTTTCTTGTTAGGAGGGCGATCACATCAAGAGAACTTGTTGACATTCTCACCATGAATGGGATATTATGCAATGCAGTACCTTGAATTAAAGAAGTCAATAACTCATACATATCGATAGTTAATTTTGATCTATAAAAAAAGGTTAATTTGAAGCTTACCTGTGAATGGAAAGTAACTGTAATTGTATAGTTGTTGGACTTAGCCATCACTGAGTGTAGTCGCTAAGTCAGTAGTGTTGTAACTTAGATAGCTTTTAGGGATAAATAAAGTCACAGATTGTGAAAGATACGGTCTCCAGATGTCGCTCGATTAACTGAATCAGCAGAGTATGAGTTCACTGTCTCAGAGTGAATTCCGCAACAGACTTCAATTCCGTTGGGAATTGGAATTCCCCTGTGATTTATTACACCAAGTGAAAAATCGAGTTTTGGCCGATTTTGACTTGGGAAAAGAATTCCCTTGGGATTTATTGCACCAAGTGAAAAATCGAGTTTTGGCCGATTTTGACTTGGGAAAAGAATTCCCTTGGGATTTATTGCACCAAGTGAAAAATCGAGTTTTGGCCGATTTTGACTTGGGAAAAGAATTCCCTTGGGATTTATTGCACCAAGTGAAAAATCGAGTTTTGGCCGATTTTGACTTGGGAAAAGAATTCCCTTGGGATTTATTGCACCAAGTGAAAAATCGAATTTTGGCCGATTTTGACTTGGGAAAAGAAATCCCTTGGGATTTATTGCACCAAGTGAAAAATCGAGTTTTGGCCGATTTTGACTTGGGAAAAGAAATCCCATGGGATTTATTGCACCAAGTGAAAAATCGAGTTTTGGCCGATTTTGACTTGGGAAAAGAAATCCCATGGGATTTATTGCACCAAGTGAAAAATCGAGTTTTGGCCGATTTTGACTTGGGAAAAGAATTCCCTTGGGATTTATTGCACCAAGTGAAAAATCGAGTTTTGGCCGATTTTGACTTGGGAAAAGAATTCCCTTGGGATTTATTGCACCAAGTGAAAAATCGAGTTTTGGCCGATTTTGACTTGGGAAAAGAATTCCCTTGGGATTTATTGCACCAAGTGAAAAATCGAGTTTTGGCCGATTTTGACTTGGGAAAAGAATTCCCTTGGGATTTATTGCACCAAGTGAAAAATCGAGTTTTGGCCGATTTTGACTTGGGAAAAGAATTCCCTTGGGATTTATTGCACCAAGTGAAAAATCGAGTTTTGGCCGATTTTGACTTGGGAAAAGAATTCCCTTGGGATTTATTGCACCAAGTGAAAAATCGAGTTTTGGCCGATTTTGACTTGGGAAAAGAATTCCCTTGGGATTTATTGCACCAAGTGAAAAATCGAGTTTTGGCCGATTTTGACTTGGGAAAAGAATTCCCTTGGGATTTATTGCACCAAGTGAAAAATCGAGTTTTGGCCGATTTTGACTTGGGAAAAGAATTCCCTTGGGATTTATTGCACCAAGTGAAAAATCGAGTTTTGGCCGATTTTGACTTGGGAAAAGAATTCCCTTGGGATTTATTGCACCAAGTGAAAAATCGAGTTTTGGCCGATTTTGACTTGGGAAAAGAATTCCCTTGGGATTTATTGCACCAAGTGAAAAATCGAGTTTTGGCCGATTTTGACTTGGGAAAAGAATTCCCTTGGGATTTATTGCACCAAGTGAAAAATCGAGTTTTGGCCGATTTTGACTTGGGAAAAGAATTCCCTTGGGATTTATTGCACCAAGTGAAAAATCGAGTTTTGGCCGATTTTGACTTGGGAAAAGAATTCCCTTGGGATTTATTGCACCAAGTGAAAAATCGAGTTTTGGCCGATTTTGACTTGGGAAAAGAATTCCCTTGGGATTTATTGCACCAAGTGAAAAATCGAGTTTTGGCCGATTTTGACTTGGGAAAAGAATTCCCTTGGGATTTATTGCACCAAGTGAAAAATCGAGTTTTGGCCGATTTTGACTTGGGAAAAGAATTCCCTTGGGATTTATTGCACCAAGTGAAAAATCGAGTTTTGGCCGATTTTGACTTGGGAAAAGAATTCCCTTGGGATTTATTGCACCAAGTGAAAAATCGAGTTTTGGCCGATTTTGACTTGGGAAAAGAATTCCCTTGGGATTTATTGCACCAAGTGAAAAATCGAGTTTTGGCCGATTTTGACTTGGGAAAAGAATTCCCTTGGGATTTATTGCACCAAGTGAAAAATCGAGTTTTGGCCGATTTTGACTTGGGAAAAGAATTCCCTTGGGATTTATTGCACCAAGTGAAAAATCGAGTTTTGGCCGATTTTGACTTGGGAAAAGAATTCCCTTGGGATTTATTGCACCAAGTGAAAAATCGAGTTTTGGCCGATTTTGACTTGGGAAAAGAAATCCCTTGGGAATTATTACACCAACTGACAATCGAACTTTGGCCGATTTTGACTTGGGAAAAGAAATCCCTTGGGATTTATTGCACCAACTGACAATCGAATTTTGGCCGATTTTGACTTGGGAAAAGAAATCCCTTGGGAATTATTACACCAACTGAAAAATCGAATTTTGGCCGATTTTGACTTGGGAAAAGAAATCCCATGGGAATTATTACTCCAACTGACAATCGAATTTTGGCCGATTTTGACTTGGGAAAAGAAATCCCATGGGAATTATTACTCCAACTGACAATCGAATTTTGACTGATTTTGACTTAGGAAAAGAAATCCCATGGGAATTGGAATTCCCTTGGGATTTATTACACTAATTGAAAAATCCAAATTTGGCCGATTTTGACTTGTGATAATAAATCCCATGGGAATGGGAATTCCCCCTGGGAATTAACTAATTTTTCAAGTTTTGACTTCGTCGCAAATTGTTGCTTTGATTCATACTGTGTAATTTAATAGTTGTTGGACTTACCCGTCACAGAGTGTAGTCGCCAAGTCAGTAGTGTTATAAATGCAGTCCCTAGGTGTCGTTGAATTAACTGAACCAGCGAAGAGCGTGAGTTCGCTGTCGCAGAGTAAACTTCGCAACAAAAACAAGTGGCAAAATTTTAACGCAACGAGTGTCGAATGAAGTTAAACTGGTGAAAGTGTAGGGCATAGGAAACGCAAGACATTAAAAACCGCCATAAAAATATCTTAGGCTACTGTGCCAATTAACCAATTGGTACAGTATATGTCTTTGCTATTAGTGCAACCGGAAACCTGACAACTGGTAAAATGACTTCCTTCGGCGACTGTACCTTTACGTGTTCTTCATTACACGTTCTCTAACGCAACCTGTTTTGAACGAACTTGAACTCTCGTGGAGACAAGTAACCCAAGACATTTAAAAACCGTAAAATAACTATCTTAGACTACCTGGCCAAGTTATTTCAAAGTTGAAAGTTCTTCACCAACTGGTAAATTTTCCCACAAAATTCCATTTGAAACTGGAACAAAGTATTTCAAAATAGAACATGCTTGAGCAAAGGTAACCACGCTATTCTTGAAAACTACGCCGTGAAATTAACCACAAATTCACAGGACTCAGCTACATGCCGCTGTCTACAAACTGGTAAATTTTCACGAAAAAATTCCGTCAGGAATTGGTACAAAATCTGTTCCAAAATCCAACGTAAATGAGCAACTGCAAATCATATGATTCTATAAAACTGTTCGTTGAAATTGGTCGTAAATTTACAGGATTGATCTACATACCTCTGTCCACAGACTGGTAAATTTTCACAAGAAAATTCAACCGGACAGTGGTTGAAGTAGTTCTAAATGCAGTACTAGAAGAAAATTCCTGAGCACTATATTTAGAACTGATTTTTAAAGTAAGAAAATGTTTAAGTAAATAATAAAAACGACGACAAACTGACGAAAATTTTCCCCCCCAACACTAACTCAACTTACGATCAATGTACATTGTAATGTTCTACAAGTTTTCTACAACAGACAATCCCAAAGCATCAATGTTTGACTTCCCCGTGATCACGCCATTGCTTCTTCCTTTCTTTCACGAGTCAAAAAAATATATACCCTGTCCCGCCGCAGACATCATGTAAGTGAACGCACGCGCGCATATTTTTCGGTTTGGCATGAACTTTGATTTTCTTTACGAAACAAAGCCGTATCCCCTGGCCACTGAATGTTTGACAGGTATGACCAGCAAGTAGTTGTACTGACTGTTCCTAAAGTCGCACCCTCATTACTTAACAATTAGATTATGAGCTCGAGATTTCTGAGGTGATAGTTGAAATCGAGAAAAAAAAAATCACCTCATAGAAATCGAGAGCGAATAATCTAATTGTTTTAGTAGAAACACACTTTGCAAAGAACATTTTTCGTCTTCTCTGGGATTGCACTTTCAAGTAAGCATTCTATTTCGTCTTCAGAGACTTCACAAAAACGAGATGCGGAAGCCATTTTCGCTACTCGCTATCCATCAACGAATTGATAGCGAGTAGCGTAGCCAATCAGAATGCAGCATTTGCAATAGTACTCGACTAAGTTTCTACTAATCGTTATTAGTTCAGAATCCTCGGCTGCTCCTTGCATAAGAAATAGTACATCTCAAACAAATTCAATTTTTCAACGAAATTCACACGCTATAAATAATTCATGAATTACAGCAGCCAATCCACGAACGTATAACCCCGTCACGTGCATTGGTAGCCTATGAAAACCTGGACAATCAACCACGTGTCTGAACCATTATATCGAAGAAAAGGTATCAAGGGTTTCGCTGATTATCTATCATGAACTGCGGATGAGTTTAAGAACGATAAATCTAAAACTCATTATTTGTTCATGAAAAAGAGAGGAAAATCCAAGACGGTGTCATGTTCTGAATCGAGCACTATAGCATAAGTTAACCCTTTCCTGCCTACCTTGAGATGAAACGTTTGATCAAACAGAATAACGTTTGAAAAAAACACTTTCTTTAAAGGCTCTTCCAGGTGTTGGATCACAGTGTCAACCACTGTCTCTCGTGTTCAATATATCGCATCAACTATCAAGGCAATATTATACAATAAGATTTTTGACGAAGATTCTCATGTTAAATTACACGGGAATAAAGGATTGTTACGTGTTAATCTTTGATGATACTCACTTGCATTATAATTCGTCGTCGAAAATCGATCAAGCGATTTCTTTCAAACATTGCGCCAAACAATGGTCAAAAAAAGAAACAAGAAACACGTCGATGTGGTGGCAAAATGCCATTACTCCAATTCGCAGGAAATGTTTTTAAATATTACAGAGAAAATTGCAATCATTTAGCCTTTAAGCAAAGATTCAAAATTGTTATAACTAAGGCACTAAATTTACCAACCTACATGTCCGGAAATTAAACTAAGCTGATCACCTTGTCCAACTCAATCCGATAAATGGACTTAGAAATAGACATCGTGAAACGTTGGCTTGGTTTCTTTAACTTCTGTCTATAATTATGTCCAGGCTCTTTCTGCTCAGAGTAAACGCTATCTTACATATAGTGCTTTACACACTTGTTTCCTCCGGATCGTGAAATGGCAGTAACGCTCTCACTCGTTACTACAGTAACTCTTTGCTTTCTTTTTTTTTTGTTTCTTATTCAATTTTTTAAAATAATTCCCTAATAGTTGCCTATTAACACATGTTCATCATTGCTGTGTTCCTTTTTATGAATTTTTCCGGGAGCTTTAAACATGGTGCCTTCACCATCACTCGAGGACCCCGAACTAGATCTTCGTCGACCACTAACATCCTGGAAATTTAAAAAACAAAAGTTTTGTCTTTATCGACGACCTACTTGACTCTCCCGACTGTGGTGAACCCTTAGTACTTCCCTTGGCTAACGGCAGACTAATTTACTTGCCAAAGTCACAACTGCCGTCAAGGAAGAACCAAGAAATCCACTATCAAACCACGTACAACAAAACTTGAGAATTCACACGACAGAATAAGGTTTTTTACCCCATTTATATAGATAATATGGTTTCAAGTGCAATTTGGAAATAAGAAGCACGATAAGTTTCTCAAAGACTATCATAATAACACAAGTCCGATAGACGAGTGTTATTTGAGGTCTTTGAAAAATTCACTTGACTGTTTTTTTTTCAAAATTAATGAGAACCATGCTGAAAGAGACTTCAAGTAAACGACAAATTTCTTTATTGTATACATGTTTCGGCAAAACTCATGCCATCTTCAGTACAAATGGTAATAGGATATTTACAAGCGATATTTATGTGACCTGATAAATATTACAAGCGTATGACTCATCTAATATGAATTCTCTTTAATATCGCTTGTAAATATCCTAAATTAAATATCGCTTGTAAATATCCTATTACCATTTGTACTGAAGATGGCATGAGTTTTGCCGAAACATGTATACAATAAAGAAATTTGTCGTTTACTTGAAGTCTCTATTAGCACTTGTGCTTCTACAATCTTATGGAAACCATGCTGAACTTAGTATGCAGGAATATAATAAAACAAAACACAATACTACAACAAGCAGCTCGTAAAATTTAAGATTCGGATCAAAAAACAAGATGACTACGTTTACTGGACATATTTCGTCTTTATTTTAAAGACATCGTCAGAGCAATGGACTTAAACACTACTAACAGCGAACTTACACTGTACATAGGATGGATGACATCATACTAGATCTATTAACGTCAATTATGTAAATAGATCTCGTATGATGTCATCCATCCCATGTACGTTGTTATTACCAGTAAGTCCATTGGTTTAACGATGTATTTGAAGTAAAGACGAAATATCCCCGGTAAACACAGCCATCTTTTTTTATCCGAATCTTGAATTTTAGGAATTGTTTTCGGATTGTGTTTTGTTTTACATTTCTTTGAATTGTCGGCTGGTCATGGTTTCTGTTAGTATACAGGACACTTTGGTTTAAAAATTTATGTATATGGATAAAAATTTATGTATGTACACTTAATACCAGTAAGTTTGAACTCCAACTGGAGTCTAGGACAAGTTTCTCTCCTTATCCAGAAACATTTTGTACAACTCTTTTTTAACACTCAAACTGACATCTAAGGTTTCATCAAATATTTTTTACTAGCTCACAACTGAGGGCAAGTGTCTTTATTTCTACTGGATAACCCTATCAGCCACCTCAGCTGTTCTCCCCAGAGGTCCAGCAAGGGCCACCCCTCATGGGTCCAGTGTTACTACAGGAAGAAACCAGAGTACCTGGAGAAAACCTGCAGTGCTTGATAGAGTCCAACTAAAGAACATTCTTCTCACATGTGACCAAGGTAACTTTAACCAGATAATTGCACGATATCGAAATCGAACCCTTAGTCACGGAGGTGAGAGACACGTGCACTATTACTGTGACAAACTCGTAAACATTGACAAATGTCTAACTTATGAACCATCAACTAGCCGACAATTTCAAAAAGTTAAGAATAAAACGTAATCCGTAAAACGTCATCTTGTTAGCTTGATATTGAAGTTATGAAACAAGACAAGACAGAGACAAAGTTGCAGTGATGTCACGACTCTATTACAAAGTCATTGTCAAACCAACTGGTAAGCAAACGAACTGCTATTTATCTATACACATGCCTGCGATGATGTCATCGTCTATTAACTATGAATTAATCAAAGATGACAATTGACATCATCCTAGGCACGTAGATATGTAGATAGCAGTTCGCTTGCTTACCAGGACAATGACTTTGTAATAGAGTCTAAATATCACCGCAACTTTGTCTCTGTCTTGTCTTGTTTCATAACTTGAGTATCAAGCTAACAAGATGACATTTTTCGGATTATGTTTTATTCTAACTTATGAAGTAACCATAACTAGATACCTCATTCTGATCACCATTTATCACAACTTTGTCACTCTGTACAGTTTTGACGACAGACGAAGTAGTTTTCTGACCCTTTTTCGATGAATATCTTGCACTTCTAGCTACCACTTGTGTAGTCTGGCTTGTAACAACTTTGCCATCATTCTGGCCTGCTGTGTATTCCTGCCGTACGGTAGTACTGCTCTGTTTATAACCGCGAGAATCTTCAGCATCCAAGTCTCGAGCAGAACTGAAAAGAAATTATTCAGTCGAGATTCAACTACGACGAACATATTCAGGAAGTGACGTAGGGATTGCAACAATTTTAGTAATGGTTAGGAAACAAACTATTTAATCTTGAAATACCGCGCAAACTCACCCAACATTCGCATTGTCTTCACTATCTGGCGCTCTTTCTTCCTGATGAGTCGCCAGTTCCTTCTCTTCACCTTCCACATCTTGGCCTCTCATACCATGAGCTAGATCGAGAACACATTCCGAACGTAGTCTGAAAGAATACACGAAGTGTTAAAATTGAAAATACACAAAGAACTACAAGGAAGTTACGAGGCAAATCAAACGTGAACATATTTTCACGTCCTGTAACAACTATGTACTGTCTTATTTCGCAATCAAATTTTAACGAAGTTAAATTTGACTACAGGAGTAAGTTACAATTTTGGTGACTTTTACAGGTATTTTTCACATGACAACATCAATTTCTGAGGCAGTTTTTAAACATTCTAATCAATTCCGGGGGCGACAGCCTATATTCTACTCGCAAATAAAAAAAATAGTAACTCAGAAATGCATGAAATCATAGGATTTTAACTGTTTTCTTTTTTTTTCATGATTAAATAATGACGTCATCAAGTAACAGAACGTCACGCACACGTACCACGTGCAAGTTGTCTCGGTTTGTTCTGAAACGCTATGGGTACGTATGTTCATTCCAAACCTTCCTTAGCAACGCGTGATTTTGAGATATCCCACCAAGACACCTACCCAAACAAAAGATTTTTTTGGCTGTTTCTCGAGCATGATCAAAGTTGATGTGTTCGCAGTACTCCTTATGCAAACGGATGTTGAAAAGCGCAGTGTTGAAAACCATCCTTAACACTGCAAAAGCAACGCGTAGAATTTTGTCAGTTCTAAACCTTGCAATGCTATACTCTGCAGGGATCAATACTTACTGTTGAGTTGACGTCAGAGTGAATCTTTGCATTTCTGAGGGCGAACGAAGATAGAAACCCTCTCCAAAACGTGTGAACAACAAGGATTGGATACCAATGATGTCTTCTCTCTTAATGCAGTTTACTTTGAGCTGTAGTCGTAGACTTGGCAGTGAGTACACATTAAGGTCTCCTTGATTGTTCAGACATCCCAGACAGTAGTACGTTTCATCTCCTTCACCTGAGCAAGAATTACAATGATATCATAACCTGACAGTAAAACACATTTCTAAATCAATGTGCTTGGGAGTGCACTCAATGATTACCTCACCTCTAAGATAGTTCATCCTTAAATTTTACTAAACAAAGACAATTTGCGACAGCATAACTTTCTGACAGAACGGAAAAAAAGTATCTTGCATGAATTAAGGTAGAAACAGATTTTTGGCATCAACTACGGTGACTTAACGAAGTGATCGAGCCGCTGTTTTGGCATAAAAGACGTTTCAAAAATGCCTTCTGATTACTGTATAATTTAATTGAACTTGGAAAATGATGATATAAGAACTTTTTCATCAGTGGAATTCACTGATGTGTCCACGTTTTATACGATATATAAGATCTTGTCTTTGCCTCAAGTTTAAATACCTGACACAACAAGGTCACTCATTAAACAATTCCTATGTTACATATTGAACAATGTACGTGTGTATAAATACACTGGCGGCAATCTATCTTCAGAGAAATATTAACTGTCTTAAGAAATAAATTTACCTTTAAGTGAAATTACACCCAGTTTCCTCACTTTTGATCCATCAATGGCAGTCAGCTTTTCTTTGTGTTTTATACGAAGCTGCGGGAGTGACAATACTTTAAACTGCTCTTCGGAACAAATGATCATCGAATGACTGCCGCTCATATCAGCAGCTAAAATTGAAGGAAGAAAATCCGAATTGGCTAGACTTTCAAATTCTTTAGCAAGAAGGCAGGCAGGTAAACACGTAGGGAAGTAGATAGGTAGGTAGATAGGTAGGTAGGTGGGTAGGTAGGTAGGTGGGTAGGTAGGTAGGTGGGTAGGTAGGTAGGTGGGTAGGTAGGTAGGTAGGTGGGTAAGTGGGTGGGTAGGTAGGTAGGTAGGTGGGTGGGTAGGTAGGCAGGTTTAATAAGATATGATAATACGATTAGCATGTAGTTGAAAAACTAGAGGCAAGTAACATTCAACGAAATTATCCTGTACCTTTCTCCAGCTCACTGTCCAGCAAATAGTCCTCTGGCACTGGGTTGCCTTCTTTGTCAACAACAAACATGGACACCACCGCGGCATTGTGCTTAAGATGAATTTCTGGTTTCTTTGGTTGTGCATAAGCAGGTTCACTACTCCGTCTATCATCTGGTGGCACTTCAATCGTGTAAGGATAAATATAACCTGAGTTGGTTCCCACCCAGAGAGATGGACTATGGTGCATACCTACAGGAGAAATGGCAATTTTATTGAAAAAAACATGTCCAATATTCTATACGATTCGACCTCCACAACACGTAAGTTTAAGGATAAAAGAACTGCACTACACACTATTCAACTAGATTATCGTTTTAAATATTTGTTCATTTATGAAGATGAATAAAACATTTGTGAGTGAGCAAAAATCTCGAAAATCGTTAACAAAAACGACTGCACTTAGTCTTTCAAACGGTCTTCTTGTTGCGCGATCTCAAGGTCAGACACTCCTCCTCTCGTCTAATATGTTATATCAATTATATTCTTCGCCTTATCACATCAAAAATAGATTCTCAACTTACCATCCTTTAAAAATGTGTCCACCATATACAGACACTTCACTAGTCCTTGGTAACCTTCACCAACTTTACTACTTTCGTCAATTAACCTCTGCAACGGTGGATCCTCACCAGAAGGAGAGCTTTGTCCTCCTTCTCGACCAGACCGAGTGCTGTGGTGTCGTCTAACACTACGCCTTCCACTTCTTATGCGTCTAAACGATCTTCGTAGGGACTCTTTCAGAGTTCTGCGCCTCACCAAAGTACCGCCTTCAGCTCCAATGTCTGTGTAAATGAAGACGGGCAAAAAATTGATCACATTCACAATCCAATAAAATGTTCGGAATACTACCATAAAAAGCAGATTGTTGAGTTGGCAATGTTCTACGACGTGTTAGATATATTAAGGTATAGGAAATATAAAGTCAATATGCCATCTATTTGTGGTCTTTGGCTTAGTTGTTCAGGTTCATTGTTTGAAATGTATTTCTTTTAACTGGTATCTGGTGATGTTTAATATTTAGTTAAAGGCAAAACCCTAACCACTGCAGTAACGACATTTGACTGTGCAGTACTGCTGCCACTAAATATCATCCGTCGTCTACAGCCTTGCAGGTGCCGACAGCTTCAGACACAATGATGTGGACTTACAGTAACAAATTTTGACTATCATCACCCTTGAAAATATACAGCTTATCACAGCTAGGGACATCTAATAATTAATTAATAACGAATATTGTAAGTTTGAGAATCAACTGCTGATCTGTCTCCTACAGAGGCTGGTAGGAACATAAAAATACAAGAATAACCGCTTAACTAGAACTAACCCTTACCATCTGGACTTAATGTGCACCTGCGTAACACTGGCAGCTTTTGAATGTAGTCCAACAGAAAGAATCCATGAGTAGTGCCTGCTGCAAGCCTACAAAGTATAAAAGACAAGGATAGGTTGAAAGTTCACGAGGCACTATTTTGCTGATTGAAAATAAAAATTACTGCATATAATTGTAGAATACTTTTATACTAAAATTGAAAGCTCGAAGATAAGAAATTTAAAATCCATAATACTACAGTGTAAAAGCGGCGACGTTTTGACCTTTAATTTACGCCATTATAAACCCAAAATAAGACCAAGTGAAGATAACACGTATGTATATTACGCAACAGAATTATGACCCATCACGAATTTGAAGTAAAAAAGGTAAAAGAAAGATGACGATAGACACAAGTGTGTGTATTTGTGTATTTAAATTTGGTTTAATATCTCCTATAAACAGCACTTCATAACAACATAATGGACTAAGTACATACAGTCCCCATTTCGTCTTTAAAGCGATAGCTGTTACACAGGATGCTGGTCTTATTTGTACGACCATTGATGGCTTGAAACCTTTCCCCGCTTTCATTAATCCACTTTTCACCGTCAGCGGGCCCGGTCCTTTCCAATTAAAATTTTCAAATTCTTTCACTAAATTCACATCAACAACCTAACAGAAATCAGCTGGTTAGATTCAACATCAATCAATCCCTTTTGCAAAGAATGAGCAATGTAACTGCCATGTCCTTAACCCATCACAAGGGGCAAGGGTGTTCTTTAATACTTTACTCTTGCTAACGCCAGATGATTCTACTCGTCATCGGGATGAACCACGTCCCTTAATAAGTAAATGAATGGAAAAACTGACAAACATAAACATCATGAAAGGAAGGAGTATAGAAAAGACAGACCGACGTACCGTATTTTTGGATTCAAAATCATAAATACCCTTTAATTCACAAATAAGTGTACAAGCAGGTGTTACAAAACAACACCTTGGTGTTGATAAGTCTCCATATAACCCATTTGTGGATTGCCTAAGATTTTAAAAAGATGACTCTTCATATTCATATATTGAACTGGGAGCTTATTTTCACTCCTTTCTCAACTGTTTACCGACCGGAGTTCTCCGTTTGAAGAGTAAAATTGTCTGGCATTACTCACAGTAAAACAACGGAATATGTCGTTAGGAAAATGTCAAGGCGACAGTCTTTCACGCTTTCCTGATTGGAGTTCTCCCTTTGACAAGTAATATCGTTTGTCGTTACCCACACTACTGTAAAATAGTCTGTCGTTACCCACACTACTGTAAAATAGTCTGTCGTTACCCACACTACAGTAAAATAGTTTGTCGTTAGCCACACTATAGTAAAATAGTCTGTCGTTAGCCACAGTGAAATAACACAGTGCAGTACGTCCTTGGTAGGGGGAAGTGATAAACACAATTTCAGTAAATTCTTACCGGAATTTCTATCGGTCTTTCTTCATTAATGACATCTAGTATGATTATCTGCCCTCCATGTCCACCGACTACAAGTATCTTCTTTTCAGGATCAAAGTTTATTTTCTGCACTCCAAGTCGCTGGTCATCACAGAATGGATCATACAAGCCAACTTTGCGAAGATGTGGCCATCCTTCATCATCTCCGTCGAGTGCTTCGAGAGGTTCGTGATCTCCCGAAAAATATTTCGATGTGTGCACGGTGTACATTGGTGTCATGTTTAGAGATGACACATTCCAAAAACGAACTGAACCGTCTTCGTGTCTACGATGGAGAAAACAAATGACTGGTTAGTTTGCTGGTGAATGTAAGAGTCCAGCACAGAACATGGAGGAACGACGGCATTCAAAGCAAAGATATACATAACATTGAAATCTGGCGTTTCATTGCCGTACTTGTAACATCATCAGAGAGTAAAATTACAGTCACAGTAAGGTTAAATACATGGTGACAAATGGATACTAATAACAGACATTAACCATTGGGATAACAGAAGATATATAAAGACGATAAATATACAATGAAAGAAGATAAAATGAAACAACAGAGATGTCAATGCATTGTGTATATCACTCAATCCTTTTTTGCACATTTATCTTTACCCAGATTCCGTTACCGGTATCTCATTGGTTAATGTCTGTAATTAGTATGTGTTCCTTACCATTTATTTAACTTTACTGTGATTGTAATTTTGCTCTCTGAAGACGTAGCAAGTATGGCAACAAAACGTCTAATCTGAATGACTGAGTACAATTTTATAGACTTGAAAAATCAATTAGCCAAAATACATGTAAATTAGCTCAGTTGCATAGCAGGAAACTATTTTTTAACCCTCTCCTGCACATGGTTGTGGTACATCAACATATTGCAACAGAACAAATGAAAGAACAAAGAAATACAAAAAGAAATAAAAAACAAAACAATAAACAAAAGAAAAAAAACACACCAAGAGGTCAAACAGTTCAGGTTAGACAATTGTTCAAAATGAATCCAAACAATTTTGTTTCAAATTCCAGGCACTCTTATCCCTCATCCCTCATGGGCAATGTAATGCTTCTTTAAAGAATGGCGTGAAACTGTTGGTGAATATAACATTTCAGAACCAACCAATGCACAAATTCAATAGCCAGAAATACAATTAAATAATCAACTGAAGAATTTGGTGTTACACACAAATCAGACTTAGAAATATTTTGTTTTGGAATTAATAAAAGTAGAGGGTGATCCCACATTTGTATGAAATAAAACAGAACTCTTACCCTTCTGCCATGACATCCCCAAAAAATAAAATCAATGGAACTCCACATATTCTATGACAACATACCCTGTTAATAAGATATCATGTTGTTGGGTTTTTGGTAGGAGAGAATGTCCACCAGTAATTGGCCATTCCTAGGTAACCAAATAAATTTGAAATACGGCTTTGGACAAGTGCCATGTTCACATAATAACTGGAAAATAATCACTTAAGGTGGCTACCATGTACATACAAAAATGTAACTATGAAGTTTAGTTATTTCCAGTCATGAATTTGATGAAATGAAGAAGGAAACAAACTCTGAAAAATAACATGTTGTAAACTCAACAGTTGAGTTATAAAATATAGGATGAGAATGATGTCAAAATAAAGTCCAAATATTGCTGCTAAATTTGTCATGCTTTTCTGAATTTGAATCTTGAGTTAGCAAGATGTCACCAGTATTAACCCTTTCAGTATTTAGTAGTTTATACCTGTGAACTCACCTCAATTGGATGGCTAGATCCCAATTGATCTTTTCCTGCATTCTCTAGAAGATGCCATAAGTCATCTGGACAGTTTTGGACATGTTGTGAACATGTGATAGGAGACGAGTGAAGACAGGACAGGTATGGTGACAAATACATAGGATACCTGGGGATAATGACCATCAAAAGATCAGACAAAGTAATAGGGGAAAACATGAGACATTATCAGTAAGAGAAACCCAACAATGTAAAAATCTTAGTACTGTACAGTAGATTAATCTACAAAAAGATCTAATGTTACATACCCATTTTCTCTCATCATCAAATCAATGACAACAAACTCATGCTCACATAAAACTGCCAAACATCTTGGATGATCTGTACAAAATTAAAGCAATTAACCATCATCAATAATTAGATGGTGCTCAGATGGTGTGTTAGCAATACTTGGTCACTAATATAATTGAACCCACTAGTAAAGTTTTACCATTTTAAAATCTACTGGGTCATCAGCAACAGGGAAGGTAAATTGGTTGGTGACATTCACAATTTCAGTTGAAGGAGGATAAGTAATCACCAGTACACAATAATATTTAATGCTAAATTAGCACACTACGGTAAACTAGTGTGCACTCCCTTTCAACATCTTCAAACTGAGAGCAGTTCAAATGTTTTAAAACCAATAAAAGTAAGCCAGCAACTATCAGAATTCCACCTGTGCTTCAAATTCAATGTATATCACTGGCCATTTTAGTTTTACCAACAAACTACAAGTTCAATGCTTGAGTTTTGACTAATGTGTTTATTATTTATATTTAATATACTTAACCTTCAGTTTTGATAGAATGTCAACTTGATTCAAGTTTATCTTGGAAAATTCACCTGAACGCAGGATGTCTAATGCACATATGCCCAATGGCCAGGTAGTCTACCTGATCTGACTTGTGGACCCATTCATTACATCCCACAGGAAGATTTCAAACTGAACTAATTTACATCATATCTATATAGCACAAAACAAACTCTGAAAACATCTTGTTAACTCAAGATTTGAGGAAAAAATAGACGAAAAAGATGATGGCGATATTTCAACTTTATTACAAAGTTCTTTGTCAAACCTGACTCAGTTTTCTGCTACATTTTTTGAAACTGACTGCTGGTAATAACTTAGTTCGTATCTATACTGTTGAAAACCATAGACATCACAAACCCTGCCTGCACAACTGTTGACTAAAGAACTGTCTGCAAGACCTTGCATTACAAGGTTAGTTTAGTTAAGTTTTTCAAAGTACTTTAAAGTGACTTACTTTTATTTTGTGCATCAAATATTATGAAGAAGTCAATCACTCTAGAAGTAAAATCAAATGTGGCTTGTGTGGAGTCTCCTCTGATGACAGATATACAATGTCGATCGCCATAGCTTGCTCTGGGCATGCCTCCACTGAAGATGGTGTAAGGATCATACCAACAGACTTTTGTGATAGCCTTACATGGAAATGGTCCAAATGGACAAGGTGACTCACAAGGTGACTCACACTTTGGTTCAGCATCTTCACTCAAATTCCAAATTGTCAAGCTTCCATCTGAATGTGAACTGATAAACCTCTCACCATTCTGATCAAAGTCTAAGCTTTCCAGTCCTTGCATTGAACAAAATGATTGTTTTAAATCACATGATTGGTGATCCCAGAGGACAATCAAACCTTTCTTGTATCCTATTAAAACCTGAAAACAGACAATCAGGCCTATAAATTAAATGTACATGTACACCAATAAATATATGAGTCATGGTTTGCAGTAGGAAAGGTACATACAGTATCCAACAAGATAGATCAACAAGATATGGTTTTAACACTATGAATTAGTATCAAGGACTATGATAAATATTAATTGTTTACACATTTGGTTTCCTAGTTAATTTGACATTTTGTCATTATACTTAATGCACACTAAATGTTGACTCAGCATTAGGGTGAAGTTGGTAAACTCCTTATTAAACTCCCATTATAAGCAATTATTTACCAAACAAACATTGAAGAAGTCAATGATACCAACCTGTTCTTTGTTTCGTGGATCTTCTTGAATGGCTTCTACTGAACCTGGGTTTATAGATCTATATTCCTCAGGGACACTAATAAATAAATATAAAAGCTGTGTGAGGATCATTAATGTACATCATTGGCAGATTCAAGAGGGGTTACTTAGGTTGAAAGCTCTATTGCCTTTTAGTAGAAACTTAGTTGAGTACTATTGCCAATGCTGCATTCTGATTGGCTACGCTACTCACTATCTATTTGTTGATAGATAGCAAGTAGCAAAAATGACTTCCGCCTCTCATTTTTGTGAAGTTTCTGAAGACAAAATAGATTGCTTACTTGAAAGTGCAATTGCAGAGAAGACAAAAAATGTTCTCTGCAAAGTGTTTCTACTAAAACAATTAGATTATGAGCTCGAGATTTTTATGAGGTGATTGTTGACTTGGGCTTCGCCCTTGTCAACTATCACCTCATAGAAATCTTGAGCTCATAATCTAATTGTTAATTAGAATAATCAGGGTTTGAACTGAAACAGGAAACAAAATTTCATGACTTTCTATTACATTGTATGCAAAACTTTACCAGCTAATCAGGGTCTTAATATGGGTCCAGAACCCTGTTTTTCATGCCTACTGCTTCTTTCTTCCAGTTCAGTGATTTCTGCTGTTGTCAAATGATTGTACCAAGAGCAAAAGCAAAATCAGTTTTATGAAAAGGATTTGGAAATGTTGGAAATATTTATAGTGTATAACCATGCAATCTATATAACTGATTATTAATGGTTCTTCACAACAACTAATATATTATGAACACATTGCTGACAATGCTGCTCTAATAACTGCTGTCTCCCTACATTTTCTATCACACGTACTGCTAGACAGCTTAATCTCAAGCCTTAAATAGAGAACAAGAATAAGAAAGTAGCCACTGACCCTTGAACCACAACATCTTGATAAATAATATGATCCAAAAGATCAAATGTGTTGATATCCAGAAGATAGATGTTCCCTCCTTCTGTACCAAGGTAAAGTCTGTTAGTCTTCATTGATAATGAACATACTGCAATTTTCTTCAATCTATTATTAAGATGAAAAAAAAAATTGGACTTTACCTGCAACTTGAAATACTATATAATCTTTTACTGATGTAAACACAAACTTATAGAAAGAGTAATTCTTTTGATTATGAGTTCTATTACTATGCTACTGGTTAATAACTTTCATATTCAAAAAGCTCTCTTTGTATTTGGCAATCAAAAACACAGTGGAGTTAAAAAAATGTTAAAAAAAAAAGTTAACATAAAATGAAGAAAGATATACTTGATATGTTGCTTCCAACATTTATATCCTTTCATCTTGGGCACAAGTTCTTCAGTATACAAATTTTAATATCCAAATGATGACAGTAAAGCAGTGTTTGCCATGTTACACTATGTGTAAAAAAGGCATAAAGGTACAAGAACCACCAAAATAAACAAAAACTATCACAGTTTTCATCAAAGGCCTCCAGTCATGTTTCAGACTGACAAAGTACCATTACTCAAAATATGTGTATTTTCTATTTTCAGTTTCAACATTTTAAAACCATCTAGCTTTTTATAACTTTAGAAAACTGCTCTTTCCCAGGTTAAACAGCTCCTATAAGATAGTATACGGACCTCACCATAATCAAGACTACTAAACATAATTAAAAAATTAATTCATTCAGAACTGTGTTACAGATTTTTTTCATTATTTAACTAACCTGCCTTGTAAAGTACATGTCTTGACTTCTTCTAAGATTGCTTTTCCATCTTTTTTGTTTATTTCCCACAAGTGAATGCTGTCATGGGATACATCATCGCATACACTGATAACTCTTCCCTATAAAAAGGTCAGTACCAATAGTGCCTGATAAAAACTTTTGGCAATATACAAAAATTAAGACAATTGCTTTTACAATTTCAATCTAATTTGCATCTGTTAATTGTCAAAAGATCATATGGCACTTTCTTCCATCCTATCCCAACCTTATCAAGATATAAAGAGTTAAAAGATTAAACTGATAGCTCTGATAATTCTGTTATAAAACCTTATATGATATTAAAGCATTAAATATATGGAAAATATTTTCAGTGACAATTTTTAGCCTTCTAATTCATTTCTTCTTGGTGCAGACAGCAGGTATTAAAAATAAATCCCCCCCCCCCCCCAGAACATCCTCTCATAGTTAAGTAAACATCCAACAGATGAAAACATGTTCATCATGAGACAAAATCTTAGCTGCAAGAAAAGAAACCACTATATTTTGCTTCCTCTATACAGTATCACAATACCAAATATCATACTGTTAATACTGGTCTAGCTGCACAAAAAGAAACTATTGTATTTTGCTTCCTCTATATACAATATCACTATACCAAATAATATCATATTGTTAGAACTGGTCTACTAAAGTTCCCTATGAGTCATGTATAAAATTAATAAGAAATCAACACAGTATAAATACATTTTTAATTACCAATGAACCTTACCTGTTTTGGCAAGAAGTGTAACTCCTGTATTCTTGTTTTCACAGTATGATATGCTGAAAGTTCCACTCCTGGTTTCCCAAAGCTTTACACAAAGTTAAGAATATTAGAGGTTGTATGGTAGTTTAGTCAAAAACATAACCTTGGCTGTCAATACAAAAATATATCTCACAAATATTTCACAGGTGCATGATGTAGACATCCTTATCTGAGGGATACATTCAGCATGTTCAATGAAATGAAAAAAATCAAAATATTTATGTAAAGAAAATTTCAGACCTTGAGGGTTATACATAATTTATGCAATTACTTTCATGATATGTGAGCCCTAAACTGTAAAACTGTTCTCAGAGTAAAAAGATCTTAAGGATGTGAGTTAACATAGAAACATAATGACAAACTATCCTGAAAAACGTGTCTTTAAATTTGGACAATATATATTGTTCTTTACAACTTTGGGTAAGAATCATCAGACTTTCAAGAGCTTGAAAATGAAATTGATGCCAGAAGATTTATTATTGCTATTTAAATGATTGCTTAACCCATTTAGGAGCAAAGTTATTTTAATTTAGGACTGCTTCATTAACATGGCTTAACTTTGCTGGGACAAAGAGAAAAAAATTAATAATAAATGAAGTCTTATCAGTTTGCAAAACGCTAAGCCTTTCCAAATATGAAACAAATGCAGCTGGCACTTGACTCACGGAACTGTTTCATTTCCTTCATATTTCCTTCTTCATTCGTTCGATATGACGCGATTTTACAAAGTACAAACTCTTACCAGTAAAAAACGACATTAATTTTACAGATCTTCCAGGAAATTATCCTGAGTTAATTTGAGCAGGCATCTTCAACATGAGGGAAACAATTCTTGAACAGTAATATGCTTGAAACTTTACAACGGGTTTGTTTCTTTAAAGGTACTTCGTAACAATTTTTAAGTTTGTAATTCAGGTTTTTTTTTTAGATCGCAAAAATAGAGCACACTGTCCGACAGTCAATATTTCACAATATCCAACACAGTAACAAAATAACGTTCAATTTTGGGCTGACATACGGCAAGAAGCTCTAATTCTACAACTTTTCTTCACAGCTTCAGCCTTAGCTTCGCTTTTTCGGTCACAATAATTGAATAAAACTCTGGTTATTCGCCTTATTTTTTTTTCAACAGATATACACGATACTAACATTGAAACCACCATAGAAATATTCCACAGTTGACTGCCTTAGTTAAATTTATTCCTCGTGACTGTGCCAAACCTTGGGAAAATTACCGTAGTTTGACGAAGTCAGCGAAACTTACTTCCGCTAGTTTCAAGTTGTAGTGAAGGATTTCAACAAAGTCTAATCGCCCCATTCAGACACATCAAACAAGAAATACTGGAGGAGGGATTACCAGACGTGTTCGAAATTGTTTGAAATAACGTTCAATGACATATCGCATGAGGAACGCAAGTTAAGGTCAGCCAAAGTAGGTGTACAAAGTACTGAACGAATGTAAAAAGTGTTCGTTCGCAATATAATTTTAACCCGTATTTAGACAAGAAACAATGCTTTCACGAACACGATGAGTATCGTACAACATCACACGACTATAGTAGGATACATCTTCAAAAATCCTGTGTTTGTTCCAATTGCTAACAGACGAAGTTCCTTGTCGTAAGCTACAGCACTTGGCTTGTGTGGGAAGCCATGTTCGACGGTCTAAGAGTAAAGATATTTCAAACACAGGTCACAACAAAGCTATTTTGCCTATGTGATCAGTCGGTTACCAGCTACAAAATCATGCCTTGTAACACACCACCTGGTAAGAGATTACATTACCTTGGAGAAAAACAGCAATTCTTGAGCGATTTTATCTTTCGGATCAGGCCGTCGTCCTCTTCCTCTTGTAAACCTCAACATAGCTGGTGAAATGGGCGGCAACTAGCATACAGAAGCTAGCCAAGAAAGCAGATAAAATTTGATCAACAAACTTACACTCTGATCGGAGAAGTGAACTACCTTGGGGCGTGACTAACTGGGACACAAGTGGTACCCAGTGCTTTCGCACTTTACGCTAACAAATGAACTTCCTGGAATAAACCCTCCGAGGTTTTTTTGCGAGGGGTCACATTGGTTGACAATGGTCTCCTGTCTTCGTTCATTCATAAATATTCCTCCAAGGTCTTCCCTTAAATTAAAAAACAAAAGATTGGTTCTGGAGTTACTTGAAAGTATTTTTACAATAAAGAAAAACCTGGTATGTTAAAACAAAAGTCATCTACTTACTTTTCTTAGGATTAAAGGTTAAAGATTAAATATTCCAAACGTCAGCCTACGGTTTTCTAAAGCTTATTATTACCTTTACAGTGGGTTTCCGCACAGCTATAAAGCTTCTTTTTGGTCTCTTTACATCGAAATGTTTTCAGGAAAGCGAACAAGCTCTCATTTAGGAAGCAAAATTATTTTGATCTAATAGGTCAACATACACACATTAGATTTCTTACTTGAGCAACTCTGCGATACCTCGACATATCTTGGTGAGCCACACCCATCAGAGGAATGGATGATGTCACACCTCACCAGTTCCACTCAACCCGAACAGACGTCTCACAGGGGGGAGTCCCTTTTTCGTGGTTTTGGTTTTATGAAATATATCCGGCTATGGTGACAGGTAGTTTTTTGGATTGAGCAGTTATTCCACATTTGTAACATTAAACAAAGGTTACGAATCGCGAAGTCACAATTTAAAACTCTATTTACCTAAACCGAGAAAGAACTTCCCAAAAAGTAGTTTTTCACACCGAGGAGCTGCAGCCTGGAGTAGCATACCCAACGATACTTTCCGATCAAATATATAAATCAAATAAATTAACAACTGCTAATAAGCTTATAGATAACTATCTGATCAAAGAACTGTAATATAGATATAACAGTAGATTAGTTATGGAGTTTTTATGAATATAGTTAAGTGAAAGTAATTCAATTGTAATTCTTCTGCACAGCCCTCTGAAAATTATTTATGCAATAAAAGGCTACCGTGTATAAATATATTTAAGTAATAATAAGAATAATAACAAATTGATAATCTCGGATATCATGGGAAATTGTCGTTCCGGCAGTCTCGAGAGAGAAGGTCGAAATATAACTTGTAAATGCACACACGTTACTTCTATATAATCCTACATAACTTTAAGTTTATTCTAACCCCACGAATAATTAGTAAACAATTATCAAAACACCCGATGTACGATATTTTTAGTGCAGACTGCGAGCCAGCTATATCTTGCACCGTCCGTTCCCCAAGCCTATTGTACTGCAGGGTTGTTTCCACGGTATGGGGGTATACGATATGTAAGTCCTACGAACGTTTCCAGAAATCTTTCTGCTAATTTTCATAAATTTTTCGCGAACATTTACCACCGAAAGTGGCTCCAGAAAATAATTTAACTTCTTCGTAAATTTAATGAATACTCAGTGTGAGAAGTAAAAATAAGTCATTCACGTTACACATCTTGAAGTATATAAATAATACTCATTCACGTTACAAGTCCTTCAGCAATGACTACTTAGCATTCCATTTTTATATCCTTGTTTGTTTAATTGACCAGAACTCCGGCGCATCTTTGCCAACCGACAATATAATCATCCAAGTTATAATTCTATTGCCCTATGATTTTGCAATAAATAAAGACTTAGAATTAAAGAAAGCTGCTTCCTACAAGGGTGTCTCTACTGACAGCAATTTCTCATCACGTTAGGTTGAACAATTCGAAGGAAATAACACATCCAACCAATGATTAAAAAGTATAAGATGGTTCTTAAAAGCATTTTAGCAGTGACAATGTGCATTATGTATATAAACTGAGTCCACGAATGATAATTTTCTTAACACCATTCAGCTACAGCGTGAGTTCGCAATTATCTGGTAAATTGATTCACCTCCAACAGAATAGCAGAACACCCACTTGCCCTGGTACCACTCAGGTTCCCTGATACCATCCTTACCCTCTGGTACCAACTGTGCGCTACAATACCACGCGAAAACGAACGTATTGGAGAGGGGGGAAATCAAGAATTTGTGCATGTTCAGTGGTAGAGATGCAATTATCTTGGAGCCCTCGCGCAAGGCAATTATCTCCAGTCTCTTCGTGAATGTCGATCTGAGCTCCTGTTGTGTCTCCATGACGACGATGACGACGTGGAGAAATGCCAGCCATCGTTCTATGATCGGAATGTAGAATATGTTAAATGGTATACACCATGACGTGGAATAGGACATAATAGTATATCAATCCGTCCGCTCCTCTGCCTGTCTGTATAACTGCTTGCCTGCCAACCTGCTCACCCACTTGCCCGTTAAGTCAATAATTCTGATGAAGGAAAATCTCGAGTGTCTAGATGTCTCAAGTTTGAGACCCATAGGTTTGTGGCAACGTCCTCCGCAGCTCAGCTGGCAGAGCATCGCGCTAGATACGCGAGGTCGCGGTTCGATTCCCAGCCGGATGGCCCAAAATCGCAACAGATCCCGGTTAGGTGTCAAAGTTGCAGTATCTAGACGCTCATAATTTTCCTTCATCAGAATTATTGACTTAACAGTTAGCAGTCGAGTTTAAATGCCATAATGTTGTATTGAATATACCTGCCTGCCCGCCTGCCCGCCTGCCTCTCAGGGTCTCAGCTTGTCAGCAAAGCTGATTACCTCTCAAAAGAAACATGTACAGTCACTAAACTACTACTTACTCTCATTCGTTTTTTGTCATGTTCTCTCTGAAATCGATTATTTCCGTAATGAGATCCGTTTCGAGAATTATCCGTCCTCTTGGTGCGTTTCACCTGAACAAGAGAAACGTAGATTACAGGCTTGGAGTAAACAACACTTCAGAAACTACCTCTTGAATAAAAATTACGACATCGTGTACATATTCAGAAAGACGAAAGCAATTTGTTTTGATGGGTCTCAAAAATGGTCTCTCAGGTAACAAATTTACTGGCCTTACCTTCCCTCGGTCATATTCATCATCCCATTGATCGTGTCGTCTTTTACCATGTCCTTCGACATTCTTGTCTCTGACTTCATCTCTTCCACCATCCCACCTTTCAACTGAAAATAATATATACACTGTAGAATACACCAAGGAAAGTTAGGAAACTCCACTCATAGTCACATATATGTATTGTAACGTAAATGTTCTAATGAACGACTACACGCTGCAACTATCAAGCTACAATTTGTAACATGCAACTCAAAGTTACACACCATAGGTCAGTGGTTAAGAAGCCTAATTGGTCATTAGAACATGACAAGTTATATACATATGTAATCTTCACTCGGCGAAATGCCCTAGCACAACTCACAAAATTTGAACTCTTACCTTCGCAACCATAGTTTGATGAACCCCGCGAATTCTCTAGCAACACGTCAACCACGTGTCTTCTGTCATTGCTATCCCGACACCGACTGCCCGAGCTGGACGTTTCTAGGAAAAATAAAGCCAGGAAGATGAATCAATGCTCGAGATAAATTTACAGAAATCAACTAAATGAATGTCATTTCTACGTGACAGTTGCAACATGTGTGCGTATTACTGAAGAGTTATAACACTTTGAAGAGTGTTCCGTGTGTAAAAGTTTTAACGTCACTGTATTGAGAGGAGATTTTACGGACAGCACAAGTTGAAGAACCTAACCCTTGAAGAAGGAACTATCCAGATAAAGTCTTAATGTTCTTTTTGCACGATATGATTTACAGAAGGACAGATATTGGCATACATAACTCTGATTCAAGGAATAGAATTACCAAAATAGAACAATACGCGTGGAGGATAAGACGATATAAGCTTTATGAAAGGTGTCTTGAATTAGTTTCAATTTACGAACAGTTCTTTCTTTAAAATACAGAGTAAGCACGGTCAGGTAAAGACATATTAGATACTTGTGAAGCGTTTTTTTGCCAAATAGTTTTAATACAAACCTTTGGCTACAAAACCGTAGCCTTTGACTGGTAATAAAAATATTTGGTCGTAGAACGCTTCACAAATACCATTAAGTTCTTTATTTGATTTACAAGAAAATGTTTATACCAAGTCTTACCTTCACAGCCCGATGACTTAGTCTTATTCTTCCCATTATCCCCGCTATCCCCCAGTGTTGACCTCGACGATCCCATTGGTTTCCTAGAGTAGTCCGTACTTTCATCACTGGAAGATGAATGATCCGAATATTGGACCAAAGGACGACGAGCCTCAAAGTCACTCTTCATCTTTCTCTTTCCTATCACAGAAATGTTGACAAGTTCTTTCGCCTTTTCTGCCATCTTCTTGTAATTCCCAACTTTTCTCCCGTCGCCTTTTGAGTTTAATTGAAGTTCGCTGTCATCGGAGCTATGACCCTTCATTTCTGAATCATGTCTTCTGCCCTTCTTCCTCTTCTTTGATTTCTTGTGTCCATTATTTTTTCTTTTCCGACGTTTGTCTCCCTCGCTACTTGGACTATCGTGACCTGAACTCAGCGACTTCCTTTTCTTCTCTTTCTTCAACTTTTTAGACTTTTTGCTTTTCTTCTTTTGTTTTTTCCTCTCTCCCTCGTCCTTTGACTTTTCACGACACTCCTCCGAAAGAAGCGGCATTTCATCGTCGATTTTCATGTACTTATACTTCTCGGATTTCTCTTTTGAATGTTTTCGCTTTTTCGGTTTTTTTCGTGACGCGTCGTCGTCAACCTTCTCGATAGTCCTTTCTCTGAAATACATTGCACAAATTGGTAAATACAGGACAAACTGACGTATTGTAACAGTGGATAAGTAAGTTGAAAATGTGGGAGCTTGGAGATATCTTGAATGAATGATAGATGAACGTTCGCCAAGCTCCAATCCCAGGAAAATGATTTCTGAGCCCCAGATGGGAATCAAACCCACAACCATCTGATGACCAGTAAGACGCTCTAACCATTGAGCTACCAAGACTCAGATGGTGAGCTAAAGTGCAAGTTCGATATATATATGTACGACCTAAGCGGAAACCACTATATATTAATAATGATTGATGCGGTTTAATGTTTAAGAAACATGAGAGCTTGGATATCTTAAGGTAGATGAACGCTCTTCAAGCTCGATACTCAGAAAATGATTTCTGAGCCCCAGACGGGGATCGAACTCACAACCTTCTGATGACCGGTAAGACGCTTTTACTATTAGGCTACCAAGATTCAGATGGTGAGCTAAGGTGCAAGTTTGACGTGTGCCACCTTAGCGGCAGCCACGATATGTTAATATTATTAACATTACCATTAACATTAATAACATTGACATTAATAACATTATTAACATAACGTGGCTGCCGCTTAGGTCGCACACATATGTCGAACGTGCACCTTAGCTCACCATCTGAGTCTTGGTAGCTCAATGGTTAGGGCGTCTCACTGGTCATCAGAAGGTTGCAGGGTCGATTCCGGTCTGAGACTCAGAAATCGTTTTTCTGAGGTAAAAGCTTGACAAACGTTCATCTATCATTCATTCATGAAATAGTGGAGATGCGTAGGCAGTTCTTCCCGGAATAAAAGATTCATAGGTTGTGAACTGCTGAAAATACTAACGCGAGTGCGAAAGTCAGTGAGTTATACAACAGCGAAAATATTTAACTAAGAAAACAAGTCAAAGTTAGTAGTTTCTAAAAAGTGGTTTACTGTACATTGATGAGAAATTACATGACATTTTACGAAATGTCACCACAGCTAAACTGCCAGCTTTATTCATTTCTCTCATAAAAAAACAAATTAAAAAAAGCTAAAAAAAAACAAAACAAAAACAAGCTAAACATAACCTCGACTACTTTCCACTCACTTGTCATTCTCCTGCTGAGGTGCGGAGCCTTCTCTCATGGAGACTTTCCAGCCAGCATGTTGCCGCTCAGGTAACCTGGGGCCTAAATCTTGGGCAGCACTACGATCACTTACGTTCCATTCTCCAGTTTTACACGCAACACTGCAGACATTGCTGCCGTCTGAGCTTAATGACGGTGTTCGTTCTCCTTTACAGCCAGCTGTTTCCCCGGGAAGAAACACCGTGATTGCAGGGCCAGACACGGTTAAGTTCGCTGTAACTTTCCACTTGGTTGTGGCTTGAAGCTCGCCGTTATTATGATTAGTTTGGTTGGAATCTACATAAAAAAGAGATGCACGGTCACCTTATGGTCATTTAACATAATTTATCGCCAATTTTCTCTAACAAATTTCTAATCCTTTCTTTGTTCAAATGACTTTTAAATCAAAGTCCTAGTTCTACAGTTATATCCAAATCTGTTTGCCTGCCCGTCTTTCCGTCCGTCCGTCCGTCCATCCATCCATCCATCCGCCGGTTCGTTTGTTTACTTTGTCTGACTGCCATTTGGTCTGTCGGTCTGTCTAGCTGTCCGTAAATCGTTTTGTCTGTCCATAGGTACGTACGTTGTCTGTCCGTAGGTATGTATGTACATTGTCTGCCTGTCCGTATGTATGTACAGTGTCTGTCAATACGTACGCACAGCTACCTACCCACTACTATCAACATTCCGGCCTCCCTCCCTCTAATGGCGGACTGGACGACGTAGGTATCAATAAAGCTAATTCATCATAACTCAATTCATCAAATTCTCGTCACCTTTTCCTCGATGTTGCTCTGCTGCAGACGTAACTTCATTTTCCTCAGCTGTTTTCTCATCTTCTCTTATGATCGTAACTGCCACAGAACAGGATTCAACGTTTGCTTCTACCTCTCCTGTTCTTCTTTCCGAACCGTGAAGATTTGATTGTTGTTCCCGGTGGTCATCTAACGAAGTTGTTGTTTCGGCTGTTGGGTTTTGTCGTTCCTCGGACTTCCCTATACCCAGTTTGTTGTGTTCGCTGCCAGAGCTGGCAGGCTTTTTCTGCGGTAAGGTCGTGTTCATGGTGAACGACACTTTATCCCTGTTTTGTGGCAAAGTTGTTGCAGTAGGAATTAATGAGCTGTTGCTGTTGTTATTTTCTTTCACAGAAGGCTCAGAGTGTCTAGGAATTGGTCGGCCGATCTCTTTTTCAACTGGATGTATCATAAATAAAGAAACACCAGAACAAATGTCATCCCTTTAATTTCCGGCAAGCGATATGTCGGAATATTTGGAATTCCACAACATCACCAAAAACCGTCAGTTTCTCGCATATTCGTCGAATTACGACGAAACCTCGACAGATAAAGGATTTTAAACACTAGTAGAATAACTTTCTATGATTTCCTTTAACATCTTTACTGATAGAGGACAACTTCATTCGATTAACCGCCACAGCTTTTGCTGAGGACAGTTTCCTTCGTTGTCCACATTGCTGAAATGTACGATACTCCTACATTTTAGGGGAAACATTACAGTACAACTAAACTGCCACATAAAGAAAAGAAGAACATTCAACGGAAAATCTTCGTCATGTCTAAAACAACAACACTAGCCAGCCTCTCCCTTATATAACTCTAACACTGTCTCTTGATGGCTTCCTGTCGCACCTTTCTTGGGTCCGTTGATGATCTTCGGAATATTCTGCTTGCTATTAAGTCCTTCTGGTTTCCACGTCTTTACACCGTTCACAGAGGCCGTTTTAGGTTGTTGCTGTTGGTGAGAAGATTTCTAAGAATAAATACGACATGAATTTTAATAAGAGTCTAAGTGTCGAAGACGGACGTATTTTTGTGTGATGTTTGTAAAGTTATAAGGGAATCCTAAAAAACATGAACTCCATAAAATGTAGACATTTCACGTATGGATACTAATTATTTATTGATTGATTGATTTATTTATTTATTGATTTATTTATTTATGTACTTATTTGTTTGTTTATTTATTTAATCATCTTTTAACGCGGTAGATTTGTCAAGCTCAAATACAAAGAATATAATAAATTAAAAATGGTTGTTTTTCACTAGGCCGTGTATAACTGTTTTAAAAAATGACGATATCCATAAAAATATAGTTCAGAAATCCACTCACTTATTACTACTAGAACTATGACTACCCTCAATCTCGATATCAATATATACACATTATAAAACCATTGATTTCATTGTAATAAGCTCACCTCTTTCGGCGTGAATTGATCTCTGATATAAAACAGGAGATAAGCTTGCTGGGAAAGTACAGCTTTTAAACCAACTTGTCGTACCTATATTCAAGGAAAGAAACACATTACCTATGCTAATAAGATGATTTTGAAACCATTTAGTAAAAGACACTTTTCGAAGAGCGGCAGATGTCGGGCTTTCAGCAATGAGTGAATAAATCAATAAACAAACAAACAAACAAACAAACAAAGCCATCGATGACAAGTGGACGTTGGCGAAGCTTGACGAACGTCCACTTTTCATCTATAATAACACTAAGCTCCCACGTTCACGTTAAACACTCAAGTCGTCCAGAAAAAAGTTCAACTTTTAATGGCTGGCACTGGAAATTCAAGATAAAGTGTATATGAACTGACAGTCAAAAAAACAACTATAGTAAAAAGAGTCTGCAAATCGATGTTCAGGTGTAATTTTAACACTGTATTCCAAGACATACCATGGAGTCGTTCATTTGGTACCAGCAGCCATTAGAAGCTTTGATAAAACAGTAGTAATGTCCAGAATTACAAGAGTAACCAGAATGAACCAGAACGGCGTACAATTTGTAATTAACAGCTGGACCCTGAAAGAAAAACTAGCTGGAACAACAAAATATACAGGAACAAAACGAACAAATAACATCAGAAAAAAAGGTACCCTGTGTTGTACACTTGTACATCAATCACCCAACAGTTATAACCGTGAAGGCAATGAATGCTGGTTAGCATATTTACACAAAATATTAACCAAAATAAAACCCTCATAATTGTGTGATAAAATCCTTTTCAAAGCCTTCTGATAGATATGCCATTCTCTCTCATTTTTTCCCTCCCTTTTTGACACTTATTCCACTTTCCACTTTTTTAACCATGCTACCAAACATGTTACAAAGGTTTAACTCTTTCTTTTACTGATTCATCCACTGTATTCATTGAGAGACAATATGTTCATCTGGCAATTTCAACACCAACCTGACTTTTACTCATGAATGGTCTCAGATTTAAACTCTCTGGGTAGTTGACTTCCTTGTTCACTTTTGTTCCAAATAACGAGTGACAATCAAATCTGAAAAGAACCAACCGAGAAAAACTTACATATATTGACAAAAATATAAGTACAAGGACTTTTTACATCCATGTTCATGTCCATCTTTGATTTGTAATTTGTAATGCCTGGCCACAATATTTACTTCTTTTTGCACACTTGAACAGTACTAACTTAGTAAATTATTATAGTCTCAGCTTGTCCTAAATGGGTTACTTGGACATTCCAATTACAGTCAAAATGCCCCCCCCCCCCAAACTTGAGACAAAATGCCCCTAATCCTAGCCCCTAACCCTAACCTAACCCCTAACCCTAACCCTAACCTAACCCCTAACCCTTTTTGGGAGCATTATGTCTTATGTGCTGAGGAAGTAATGTCTTCATCAGAGGGGCATTATATTGAGTGCATTTTGACCAGTTACTGGACATTCCACTCTTTTATTAATCTGTTTTTCCTATGTTACCAAACACTTAAAAATTCTTATTCAATATCTCTTGTAGTGTAAGTGTTGAGAAGAACATTTGTGACTAATTTAGGTATGAATCAGATGTACCAGATATTTCACCATGGTAGATGCAAAACATTACCTTTTTAAGCACATTGTCATGACGTTTGGAGCTCTGTGCACTGTCAAGTGTTTCTTAGCAGGCACTTTTCTTTTGCATCTAAAATACAAGTAATAACACATATACCTGAATAACAAATGGAACAGTTTGGAAAATTTATATGGAAATACACTGCTAGAATTATCACATATTTATAGTAGGTCTGGGAGAATCTTTATCAAGAAACCCTTCACTTAAATATAAACACTTGATTTCTATGGTTAAATTTAAATGATATTGTACTGGATCTCATTCAACAGTTTTACTCCTATTCAAGAAAAAGTAAGTTTTCGCAAGTCTCGAATTCTTATCTTTGAAATTCAACTTTTCTACAAAAGAGTGCATGTTATAGAATTGAACATTAGATGTATGACATGTACAAATAAAATTAGCTGCTAATACTTAATGACTCTTAGCTGTTACTGACTTCATATGTTACCAGTATACATGACATAGATTCATAATATAGAAAATTAATTGACATAACATTAGCCTTAATGAGATGATGAATTGCTGCATCATTTTCAAAGTCAATAGTATTCAAATTAAATGATCAAAATTAAATATTAAAAGTACTGGTGAAATTCAATTTAAAATCTGTGTAAATGTTATTGTAAATTTAGCCATATGACAAATACTCTGTCACCACAAAACAATGATAGTCTATTTCACCTCCTACCTTGGACATAAGTACATGTTGTCTCCATTTAATAATTCAACAGAAATTAACCTCTGGAGAGCTTTCACAACTGAATGAGCATGCTAAAATAATTAATCAGTAAAATGCTACACTTGAGAAAAAATCTGCCAAATAATTTGCTCTCAGCAAAGCTCACTAGAAGTCTGTAACCATAAACAAAGCACTACAACATAATAAAAATATATTTTAAAGAAACCTATTTATAGTATTTGAGGCATTATTTGATTCAGGTTGAAAAACAAGTGACATTTACTAAGCTGCAAAGCATGATACTTTTAATTCTTATAATTTTATTTGACAATCAGAGACCTATTGCCAGGAAAAGGTTAAAATTTACTGCAGTATCTTATCAATCCTTTCCAAATTGTCACAACCCCTTTAGTATGTTACTCTGGTTAAGGCCAGATTAATTTTAATCAATGGAAGATCTACCATCAGGAATGAGTTAATCTGCTACTATATATATCCTTCTTAACTAAATTGGATAAAAGATTGATGTTGTGATTACTGCTGCTAAGCTATAACAAAATTAATGAAACACCATTGACCATCATTTAATGAAAACAGACAAGGAAAAAAAATTAATTATAACATTAAAATCCAATGTCATTCAACACTACCTCATTATTCATACAGGCCCACATTTCATCAACTCTATTTTTACCTCCTATATAATACGGCCCATCTTCAAATTTCATCATTGTTAATTTACCTGTTGAAGATTGCAGACTGGCAATCGAAAGTTCATGGTAATAAAATATTTTGGTCAGAGAACGCTTTAATTGTTATCATGAATAATCCTGACCGCACATCTTCAATTTTTTCAAAAAATTAACTATTATATCTCATAAACTCAACCACTATTCAATTCTAAAAACATAAAATAAAGTTGCTAAAATTTAATCATATATTGCATCCAGTTTCTTACTTTGATATCTAGCAGGATTTCCATAAGTGGATCATATGTGTTGGAAGTATGCTGACACCTTTCACAAGTTACTAAAGAAAAAGAAGGCAGTGTATGGGTATTTCATAAAAAATACTAAAAAAAATCACATACTACAAGAGGGCTTTTGACCCATTAAGGGGTAAAGGTGTACTTTTGTATTTTACCCTGGGTATCCCTAGATGATTATAGTCATACAAGGGATGAGCCCTACCTCTTAATGGGTTAAAACAACTTCTAGCCTCAACCAGGATTTTATGGCATACAGCACTATCATCGTTTCTGATTGTAATATTCACAATTCAACAAAAAAGGTTCCTAACACACCAAGGGAAAATATTCAATATGTTATGTTAGTTAATATTACTCTGGCTGAAGTATTTAGATAGTAACTCAAGAAGTTATTATTAATGGTCCAGAATTTCCATACTTCTTTACAGTGTCTCTGTCCATGATGACTCAGTTGTAACTCAATTACTGATGAGATACACTTTTACGTAGATATTACTGTAGATACAAACAGGCTTCCAGTGATAAGCCACCATTATGATGGTTCAGTAAGGGTATTGGGTATCACCACTAACCACACTTAACTGTAAATTTATATTTCAGTAAAACAATGGTAACACAACTTGTGCTGACAGCTGTTTGTACTAATTTCTTCCAATAAGTCCACACTGCTTAAATATATGTTTAGAATCATTTAAATTTTAATAGCCTACCTTGGCTTCTGTAGTAGCCTCCAAAGACTTGGTGCACCATGGTTGTTCCTTTGGTATACCTATCTAACCTTTGGAAAAACAGTAAAAGAGATGTTTCTTTGCTACTCAGAGGAGTGTGTGTGTGTGTGTGTGTGAATGGAATGGAGGCACAAATAATTGTTTTAACAAATTTTTCTACACAATGGTCATGCTTAATCAGGTAAAGTATTTTCAGGAAAGCATATAATTTTATGAACTTTGTTTTTGTGATTTCAAACAAAACAAATTTGTCATAAGATATTAAACTTTGTAATTTCTTGGAAAGTATCTATTGCATTAAAATCTACTTGCCAATAAAGATACATGTAAAAAGCAGCTTTCACCAAGCAAAGAAACCAGCAAATGGCAATTTTGATACTAGCCATACTGCACTATTTTCTTTGTCTGTTTTTATTTTGCAAAGGATCTAAACTTCCACATATAATTAAAACTTTTTAAAATTTCAATTTTCAAATATAATTTCAAAATTTTCTGCAACACTTCACTGTTGCAACAATTTTCAATAATAAAAATTGTGAAATTTAAAGTAACTATAGAAATAAGTCAAACCAATATATAACTAATTTTGCTACCTAATACAGCACTATTTAGTGGTTTCATGACCATTGCTAGTTTTAAGGAGGTTTAGTCTTTCGTGCCTTTTCTTGACAATTTACAAAGAACATACTTATCAGGAACTCCAGAAAGACAGCTCTTCAACATGCCGTCAATAACATAACGAAGAAATTCATGTGAATCTTCTTGATGACCAAACCTAAGATGTTTAGCAATATCTGTAATAAAAAGGACATACTTATAACAATTTGTGCTATATCTATATCTGCATCATAGATATCTGTCTGTTTCCTTGTCTCTCTTTCTCTCATTAACATTTTTAAAATTTTTGATAAAATAACAATGAATAATATGAATAAATAACTACATCCAATTTACTCACATTTCAATTTCTGAATAATAGCTAATGGTTTAATAGCTTCATTTTGATTGTGTCCAAATGTCCTTAAAACATGTCTTTGTAATTCACAAAGCATACAAAATCCAACTGTCTGGCCTGTAAAAGAAGTGTAATTTAGATTTACATTTGACCTGGTGTGAATGACTTGAGATCCAAAAAGTCCATATACAGCATAATTTTACCTTCTGCAACAGTCACATAACACTACTGGGTTTGAATTAACAAGGTGTGACAAGCAATTTCCATATAATATCGGTCAAAATTGCTCATCTCATTTTCAAATGATGTCAGAAAAATTCTAGAAAGATTGATAGCCAAATCTCACCAGGCTCTTGATTTTAGTAATAAATTCCATTTGATTTTTCTCCCACTGAAATGAGCTATGCATATAATCTACTCACATGGCATTGCTTCAGAATGCTTTATCCAGCAAAAAAAAATTACAGAAATTTGAAGGTGTTTTGAAACCCAGCATTTCCTTGGGATTTCCCTGAAAAATTTCTGTTCATGTGTATCTCTAAAATGAATACCTTCCCTAAGATAAACAAAAGGGCATTAGAGCCTAGTCATAGGCACATGAATGGTCACATACATGTATCAAAAAATATCATTGAGAATCATTGATATGCTGCTAGTATGGTACAGTGGAGTCTACTATAATTAATTTAAGGTACAGTGATACAATAGCTTTCTCTAGAGCAGTATAGCAAACTGTAACTTTGACTTTACCAAGGGGAATAGCTGAAATCTTATGACATATCAATAACTTTTCAACAAAAACAAGCTATTCCATATCTAAGAGTTTTGCTTTCCTGTGACAAAAAATCACCTGTGACTGTGGTGCTGTATCAACAGCAACTTGAGATGGTATGAGAGAGTCACATAAAATTATGACAATTGCAGGCAAAAACTATGCAGTTTAAGTGGACCTTAAGATGTCTGTATTCATGTGGATGGTGAACACAAATAATAATTGTTATAAAAACTAATATTTCACCACAGAAACTGTCATACACTGGCAACTATGTTTCACATGAAGTATTTATTAAAAATGGGATGGGAAACCAAATTTTCCATGTACTCAACGAATTCAAACTTCAAAATCAAATGACAAATCCAGTCCTGTCCCTCAAGAATCAAAAAATAACATTTCAACCTAAATTACTAGAGAATTCGTGTTTTGTTTGCATTCAAATCTTTGAACTTAGCACAACGTGCATAACTCAGTCACAAATATGGAATATGATAATAAATTTGTGGCCTGAAATGCCACCAACTTCAGTGTTACAAATTAACAAAATTTACAACTTCGCTCAGAAAAAGGTCACAAACCACAAAGTAGTCAGTAATAAATGATTTTCTTCACATTTCATCAAATAACAATCGAGCAGTACTTACATATCTTTGAGTGTTCCTGTGTAGCCAAGTAGTTCACCAATGGTGGCGTGTACGTTAAAACTTGTATAACTGAATTAAGAAAACACGTATTTCCAAGGTTAAACAGTCCTGGACCAACTCTACGCATGCATTTCCATCGAAGTTGAATTTTTTCGCGTTCAAATAAGTTAAATTTTGGTGCGGGCAGTTCATCTTTAGAGTTGTCAGTACAAACGAATTCATCCTTTCCATTTACCAAAGTAGCTTTTCGGTCTCCACTATCTTGTTTATTGAACGAACTGTTCAATGGAACATATTTATTCCTGAGTTCTGTATAAAATGTATCCGGTTTAGATGCTTCTTTGAACTGTATTCGATCCAAAAGTACTTGCTTGGTAGACGAAGTCACCTTTCTGTCCAGAACAGATCCAAGCTTTCGTTCAATGCAATCTGCTCCTTTCCAATAATTATTTGAATTGTTTACAGGAACCCCAACCGAAGTCATATTCTTTCTTGAACTACAGAATGAAGGAGATCACCAGCACTGATGAAATTATTGAAACAATCCAAAGGCAAGCACACAAACGCTTTGAAGAAGACAAAATCTTGCCGGAAGCAGACTCCTCCGTGGCTCAAAGTATTCCTAAATCTAACCAGCCCTCTGTCCCAAGCTTTGAACAACACGACAAATAGACATCCGAAATACCATTCTCATATAAAGGGGCTCGTTAGAAGAACAGAATATTTTAGTTTCCTTTTCTTCTAAACATCCAATTCAGTTTGTCAAATCAGTCGTCTCCTTGTTCGTTCTGGTGTCCCACGCTTGCACCCCCTAAAAACAGCTAGAGACTGGACTCTAACGGAAGTACGATCCATAAACCACCATTTCATGGTGCTAAACTGTATTTCTTGCATTCATACGGTAAATGTACGTTGAGATTTTATCATCCTTGGCTCGGTTTCTTTTGTTCTCCGGGGGTTGAAAAGTAACTGGTCAAACTCAGTAAGGTATTCTTGTACTTTCTGACCTAACGTCGCCATTTCTATATGTTCGTAGCGCAATTTAAGCGCAAAGACTCCTTGCTAAACCTCACCAAAGGACAAAGTTGGTTATATACTTTGACCTTGCTGTTTAAGGGATAGATCAACCTGAAGGATTCGTGGTCAGTTTTGGGGTATCAGGTTTAGGTTTACTGTGACCGGGGGAGTGAAAGGTTCGCGTTTTCCGATTAGGATAAGGATTAGGATTAAGGTCATTTACATATTAGGTCAATGGTTAATTTCGATTTAACGGTTACCATGAATCTCGGCTGGAGAATGGGTTGGGGAGGTTATAATCCTGTCGCTACCAAGTTTTGGGAAACCACGCGCTTTTTGCGGGGCACTTTTTTAAAGGGGGAAGAAAATTTTTTAAATCCCGGGTAGTTCTCCCAATGATGAGAAAAATACTCCTGTGTTAGTCAGGGTAAAATATTTAGGGTATATTGAAGGAAAATTTAACAAATTTTTGGCATTTGCAACTTGGGTTGGATACAAAAAAACAAACTATTACAAAATCTGCCATTTTCTCAGCACATGCAGTCGGGAACTCTGTGAATCTAAGTTCGATGCAATTGGAACTTTGTTCTTTTAGGTTTCAGAGGAGTTATATAAACAACTGTCAGAAAAATCCTGGAACTTGTACAAGAAAAACGAAATAAATAATGTCTTGTTGGGAAATGACGGCGGGCTGAAGGCAGGCTTATGTGAAGTTTGTCTGACTAGGTTGCATTTTCCAAGTAAAACAAAAATATACTCGTACTTAAAATTCTTCAACGTTTAAGGACAAAACTGTAATTCCGACAAGTATTTTATCTTTTATATCCACTACCGGTCTACCAGTCATATAACGTTTCCAGACGAAATACATTTTTATTGCAAGAGATGACTTGAGGTTTCCAATTTCAAAATAGCGTTAGCTCACGGGTATATATTTCCGTGGACAACCAAGTGGTTGGTAAAACGTCTTGCAGTATAAAATAAATGTGAAATGAAATGTTCATTACAATTTTGAATCTGACTTCATAATCCGGTGTAATGGGTTTGAGTGTTACGTCCTGGCATTGGGGCTTGGTACTCTTGTGGGGAGTTGCTGTAAACAGAGAGAGAAAAAAGTCAACTATAAAATAAACAACTTTCATCCTGTTTATTCTGGATCATTTAAATTACACACTTCCCCGGGGCGATTTGACTTTACTTCTTATCTGCCGTTGTTTCTCTAGTCTTCACACAATTCAATAACACTGAGGACTTCTCCGTTTCAAAGGTTGGCTACCTGAACTTGAATGGGACAAAAGTCTTCTCACATTGGTACAAAACGCAAAATAATCACCTCACTAAGGTTGGTTACCTCAACTTATGTTCTTCTCAATGTCTTCTCACACAACAGAAACACTCAGACTTTCACAAGGAAAGGTTATTCCTAAGAGGCTGTTCATTTGAAAATCTGTTTTCCCTCAACTTTCCTCATTTTAAAGCAACGCTCAGACAGGAACACCTGAACAGGGCATGCTCCCGAAGAAGTACTATTTGACAAACACCGCACTGACAAACTAGCCGTAGCCCTTAACTCACCCAAACAACGGAAAGCACTTTAACAATGTACTCTTGCTGGGATTCTCCGATAATTCTGGGATAGTTCTCAGACCATAGTTTATTAATTTTCGCAAGTAGATTTGCAAATGTCGCCGACGTATTTCGACGAATTTTGCATCTCGATTACCAATGACCTTCTTTTGAGGAAACTTGAACCTTCTGACTCCCGGATACTGTTTTGAAATCTGGGAAAAATACAATTCATTAGTGACAGGAACACGTTACTTCTCAAATTCCAGCCAGATAGGTTATTACTTTAAATTAAACTATTACTTTAAATCCATTTTCATTACTATAAGATTTCCACTCATTATACAAGACAAAAAACAAACGTAACAAAATGATGTTGATCACTCAAAATATGTCTGAAAACATGACATCCAGTCAAGTGTTTTGAATCAATACTTGAGTTTCTATAAAACGCCTGTACTCTTTTTTGCGTTTTATCTTGTATTTCTTTAACTTCCAGACCGGCCAAGATTTTCATTTATTCTAACTGACATTTGAATCATCGATCGTTAAAATCGAGACACGTTGAAATGGGAGAAACATGTTGTTTCAACGAAAAGAGAAGGACAGACCTTTTTATGCATATCATAAAAATGCGAATATCTTCTGTAAACATTCCATTCGTCGTCTTTAATTCGAACGTAGACCTAAACGGAAAAAAAAGAAACAGTATTTACTTCACCTGTACTCAAGTTTACTGGTAAAATCGATTACGTTAAAATGTTGTTCGGAAGTTCATCAGACAATCGGGAACGCGAGATGACTTTTTCACACTTTTTATTGAGACAAGAAAGCGACAAAATATAAGGAAAGGAAGGGACTGGAAGGGAAGGGAAGGGAAGGGAAGGGAATGGAAGGGAAGGGAAGAGAATGGAAGGGAAGGGGAGGGAAGGGAAGAGAATGGAAGGAAGGGAAGAGAATGGAAGGAAGGGAAGGAGAGGGAAGGGGAGGGGAGGGGAGGGGAGGGAAGGGAAGGAGAGGGAAGGGGAGGGGAGGGGAGGGGAGGGAAGGGGAGGGAGGGGAGGGGAGGGAAGGGAAGGGGAGGGGAGGGAAGAGAAGCGGATGGGAGGGAAGGGAAGGGAAGGGGAGGAAGGGAAGGAGAGGGAAGTAGAGGGAAGGGAAGGAAAAGAAGAGGAGGCAGGGCAGGGGAGGGGAAGGGGAGGGGAAGGGGAGGGGAAGGGGAGGGATGGGAAGGGAAAGAGGGGGAAGAGAAAAGAGGGGAAAGGAGTGCAAGAGAAGGGAATGGAAGGAAAGGAACTTGAAGAGAAAGGATGTGAAAAGAAGGGGAGGTGGGTGGGGTGAGGAGACGGGAGGAAATGAAATGAAAGAAAAGTGGAGGAAAGGTGCACCAAGGTAAAAGAATGAAAGGATAGAAAAATAACAAAAATTAGGGCAGTTAGGGAAAGAAATGTGAGACATACTTGATAAATATGATGGACATTGGATGTTTTGCCCTGAACAAAAGCGGACGGAATCCAAATGTTGATAAGCGGTCGCGTATTTACTGTGACCAAGCGAGGTCCAAAATCACCCAAACTGATGGTGTCATCAGACCTGGCGTCGTCAGGAAGCTGAAAAATGAAATAAAATTTTAAATACAGTTGACGATCCACAAAGCTTGATCCAAACTAAGTACGGAACTGACAGGTGTGCTTGCAAAAAACTTACCGGTCCTCTCAGATTAACCAGTTCCTCTCTTAACCTTCTCAACTGATGTTCACGAATATTTAACATCTTCTGTAACCTTTCATTCAACTCAATTAATTCTCCATGCATATCGGCCACCTGTGAAGTTTTAAGAAATCGTGTAAAGAGAAAGACATACTCGTAGCGCCCAGGGATGAGCATTTCAGAAAAAACGTTGTTGGTGTAGACTTTGCCACACGCAAACACTGGCACACAACTCAACTGATAATAAATAATTTCCATTTAGAGCAACGAAAGGCAAACAAATATTAAGGTTTTTTACACATATATCAATGTGTAAAATTGTCGTAATTGTCAGTATTTTTTTTGTTTTCAGTTTCGGTAGCACCTCAACCTCTTTACACATTGTTTAATATTGCTCACGCAGCGTTCTGTTTTCATTTTAAATAACTGACTGATACATCACCACAATACCCTTGTTTTTTTTCAGGTTTTTTAAAAATTTTTTTCAGTGGTCACAGCCTTTATTGTTTCTACCTGAATGAGTTTTTTCTCGAATCCATTTTCCGCCTCCTTACTACAATCAAAGCAGAATATTAGAACAAAATTAAAACGTGAAAAAAAGGTTTAAGAGGAAACCAGTACCACTTCTTTGCATATCTACCACGGCAAGTCTTGAAGATCAAACACAAATGAAACTTGCTAATATCGCGTCCGCTAAATTACCGCCAAATAAAAGGAGCTGAGAATCGTATTGTGCTTGAAAACATTCGTCATTATATTAACGCTTTTCAATTGGATTTAAACGGCTATACCATATGAAACAAGTTCGTCATTCACTAAAAATGTCATTTATACGGCGTGAATACAAGACGATAAATAATTATAATCCTTCCACTCTCACTGCAGTTCTAATGACACCAATTTTTGCACTATCGTGTCGATCACTTACTTCGCACTATCGTCCACTTTATTTCTCTCCGGTAAAACTGGCAGATCATCTTCTTGACGAATCCCAGGAACAGCTAAAAGAAAGCATTTGCTTCAGCTCTTTGGTAAGGAAGAAAAATCGATCTTTCGCTGTGATTAAGTTTTAAATGTATAAAGATGATGATGATTAATTAATTACAATTACTTCATCACTAATGCAAGTTCTGTGCCATGTGGGAATACTGTAGCCAAAAAAACATGTTCGGGGTTTGTAAAAAAGTTTTAAGTTACAGGAAGGTTAACAGAGCTTTACAGTAAGAACGTTTACCAATATCTAAAGGTCCATTCCTTCGCAAAGACTGAACAGCTGCCACATACTTTTTTAACTGATGTTTCAACAATTCGTTTTCTCTAAAAAATAGACATAAAAGGCCTGCGTAAAGAAGTACAAGGAAAAACAGGAGTTGAGGAAGAAGGAAAAGAAAACGAAGGATTAAAAAAAAAAGAGAAAGAGTTGACGAGGAAAAAAACCTGGGTTAGAGAAAAGGAAGAAGTGGAGAAAAAATGAAATCAGATAAAGGACAGCAACGAGAAGGATAATATGAGGCAGGGAGGCGGAAGGAAAAAGTTAAAACAAGCAATAAAAAATCGAGGAGGTGAAAAAGAATGAGAGCAAAAACACTGGGTGAGGATAAAATAGGAAAAGAGGAAAAAGAAGAGTTAAAATAAGGGTAAAATAAGGAATTATGCAGAATAAAATAAAGAATGAAATAGGAACAAAAAGAACATTGTTATTTAAAAGATAATTACTGACCCTCTTAAAAACCCATAATGTTCTCTCTGAATTATTTCAGCGAATGCAGCGAACTACAAGCTTGACTTGCATAATTTTGCTCACTGCATTCGCTGACATAATGTCGAGTGAAAACAATAGGTTTTGATGTGGGTTAGTAATTATTTCATTTTGCCTACCTTGACAACGCTTGCACGCTAGCCAGGTGTGCCTCCTCTGAGGACGCTCTGTCTTTCTTTAAATCGTCTACTTGAAGTCGAAGATTGGCTGATTCTAACATTTCTTTATCCAACAGTTGTCTCAACGACCTAAAATGTTCGGTATAGAGCACTGTCATAAACAAATAATCACGGATCACAATTGGATAATGCGTCCTTAGGTTTCCGCAATGTGTTTTATACTGACCTGTTGCATTCCTCGGCTTCATCTTTTCTTAACATCATTGAGACAATTGCCTGTTTGAGCTCGTCTATGGTTAAAGAGATAATGAGGGTTGAATCAAGGAAGAAAAGCTTAAATGTTATTTCCCAACCACCTGCCATGAAGTCTGACTGGTTAGCATTTTCATTTTTATGTTATCATGAAGTCAAGAATCAACAGAATAAAAGTTTCACTGTTTGACAAAATTACGTCGTGTTTTGCTGTCCATTCATCAACTCAGAATGCATAGTGTTTGAGATTTAAAGTGAATCCCAAAAGTTTCTATTTTTGCAGGAGACTATTAGTGTGACGTTCATTTATGGGTACGTCAATCATTAAGACTATATCTCACTGTAGAAAGAATATCAAAAACATGAGATGACACAGTTGGTTATACGTTTCATGCATACTCAACAGCAGCACAATTAACGAACCTGACGTCATTTCTTTAGCGTCTCCAGATTCTTTAGGCGGCTATGATCGGCAACAATAAAAAGTAAATTTAATCAAATAACTCAAAATTCCAAACTGCTTCCATTCATTCGCGGAAATCAAATCCATTCTTTGTTTTATCAACTTACACTGATTCGACCATCACCCATAGTTCTGACAACAGAATACCTGGAAAGCAAGGCAAGAGTCTCAGCTAATTAATATGGATACAATTTGGACAACATTTGCGGCTAAAACTCTTTCAATTTAGCTGAAAATGTATGAGCAATGCTAAATCGCTAGTGTAAAGTACCGTGTTTTGCTGAAATTCTTTCAAACATAGCTAAAATAAACGGCGATCTTCGGTGATTTTCAAAACTAACTTAACATTTGGTTAATGCAGACTTCTAATTAGCAGCGACCTAGTTGTTGAGGAGGTATTGAAAGAAACAAAGTAATAAACAGGGTATTAAAAAAGAACCAAAATGACTGCAAGAGGATAAGAAGAGAAAAATTATTTACTGTTGAATAGGTAATGACTAACATTGTAAAATACCCTTGATATTTCTCCTAGTTTATGTCATGATTGTTACTTAAAAGAACACTGAGTACCTCGTAAAGTGCTCTATGTCTCGGTGAATCCCCTGTGAGGCTGTGAGAACAGCTTCGGTGGCATCGATTGCAAGGTTGGTGTCTTCACCTACATCATCGTCTGTGCTGAAACTGCTGCTCAGAGGTAAATCATACAGTTAGTGGCATGTTTCATCGAAGTTTGTAGATGAAAGCTTCAACTATAGCTAATAAAGTAGCTGTTGCAGTGTATTGGTCACTTCACTTCAAGCTGGGATACCCGGGTTACTAATCAAGGTCTTACAATAATTGAGGGGAAAGTGCTGTCTTAGGATGAACCGTAAATGGTAAGATTTTGGCAGTCTCTTTGATACCCACGTTAAAACCTTCGGTCCTCGGATCTCCGATTAATTGGACGTCTATGGAGTAATCCATTACAAATTGAAAACAAAAAAAAAAAAAAACCCAAAAAAACCCAAGCAGTCAAGATCCTAATTACCACCGGTAATTTACCGTTGACCAATCAGCAGTGCTGCTAACGTCTGTATCTCGAAAGTAAATACCTCCATGATCATCCTGAACAAACCACTTCACTAACCTGGACACGGGTGAGTCTCTTGTGAACCGTCCAAGCAGTCTCAATGTAACAGAATTTGAAACATCGACAATACCCTCGTTACCAGAACCCTCGCTATCATTGGACTCTTGTAAGGCCCATATTCTGGCTTCATCAGAACACGGAACTGGAGTAAGTACCACGCCACTACTTAATTCGACGAGCGGCTCTTCGCCGATTATTTGATCAGTATCGTTAACGGATCTATGTTCCTGGAAAGTTAAACCCTTTTTATTGTCTTCTGATCTTAACTTCAATTGTTCCGTTTGATCAGACTTTTGTTCCTGTACATTATCAACAGTTTTCAGTATTTCATCAGCTGGTGCCTGCGTCGCAACCGTTTCACATCTCGGTGGCGTTCGTGAAATACCGTGGTCTTTTCGGTTTTGGTTCGTAACATCAACCAACTTACTAGAGTAAAAATTCGCCCCATTCTGTGAAATACCGTCTCCTTCTCCTTCATCGTTCGTATTTAAGTTAGCTTCGACCCCAGGCTTCACCTCCAAAGCGACGACGGAATTTCCAGCGCTAGTATAGCTCGTAGGTGTGGAAATAGATGAAGTTTTTTCAGTCGACTTTGAGTTGTTGCAACTGATAAAATTGTTTGTAAATTTTTCTCCGCTCTTTTCTTCATCGTTCACGCTTTTTGCTTCTTCCGAATTAGGATAATCTTCATATTCGGCGTTTTCAATGGACGCTATTGCGATGTTAGCTTTCCTCTTTTTACGTTTCTTCTTTTGCTTGCCTGTGAAGGACAAAATAAGTTCAACTTTGAGTGATATCTAGCAGGCGGACTCCAGTGTCCTCTTTATTCATCTCCTATTTGACACAGAGCTTGACGAACGTTCATCTATCATTGAACTTATGTGATTTTTATTTTATTTTCATCTCACATCGCTTGTTATAGGTTGCTTTCAATAACATCAATTGGTAAAATTATTTTACATTTCCAATTTATCCGTACCACAAGTAAAAACAGGAAGTCAACTTTGGTAGCTGGTGAGAAATCTCATTTAGCAGTTGAAGCGGGTATTCACAGGGGCTCTGCTTAAACTATCAAATATTTAAAAGTACAAGTATTTAAATATAGCATGAATTACATGTAATAAAATAAAATTGAAATAAACACAGGTCGATTCTTTTCTTGTAAACGTTCGTTTGCAGTCAGTTTCACATGACAGGCAGGCTTTGCCGTTTTGGGGCAGGAAAGAGGTGCAAGCTGGTGCAAATCCAACTTTGTCGCGACTTACACTCTCGTTGATCATCTCGTTTACATATAACAGTTACTGCCTCATTCTTCTTCATGTCGGATAAAAAATACATCACCTGGAACATCTGAGTATACTGGAGACGGAGCATTTCTAGTGGCGCCGGGTACCGAGAGAGAAGAAACTGGAGCAAGCTGACTAGCCAATCCAGCGGTGGATGAACTCTAATAATGCAAAGAAGTCACATTGCGGCTGTGAAAATCCTTTGCAACGAACTCTGTTTTCTTAACCCTTTCCCGACTGACGATGAGTACTCTATAATTTTACTTTGGCTAACGCCAGATGATTTACCGATCATGGGGAAAACTGCAGAGGCGAAAGTGTTAAGCAAGGCATGATTTATACAATCACACAACTGATTCGCATCTTAAAATGAGATCTTGAAGTGTATGGTATATATGGTGTAACGTATATGAATTGGTGTACGAATTGCAGCGTGCAATCAGTTCTGTTGCCGCTCCAGCGTGAGGTGTGATGATCTGCATGCAGGTATTATTTTAGAAGGGATATGCTTGATTCCACTTTGTTGGAAATCAGATTCAGCAGGACAGAGATTGCTGATTATCACATACTGGATCGCTGCAAGTTACAACATCAATGAAGGGAGACAACAAGGGTCATTTTAAAGAAACAATTACGTAGGATAAATTGGTACAAGACCTGCAGATGGGCTAATAACCAAGTTTCAGTAGGCTTAAAACCGGAACTACATTCTAACCTGCAAACTGTTCGCATCAAATACTAACAGGCACACTCAAAACCATCGTTTTCGCAAACTTTCTTCCTTGCAAGAGTATCAGCGCTATTCGACAACTGGGGTGAACATCAAGTGAAAGTTAATCTTCAGTTGCAATGGATTAGGGCAAATCGTCTTTTGAACAACTGGACGTTTGGAAGGTAAAGACGACCAGAGGACAACAGAGGGCTTTCTCATGGGAGTTTGCATTTCTAAAAGTACAAACCTCCCTGAGAGAAAAGGGAGAGAAATTACAAACCTAAGACTACGTGCTTCATTTTTTTACGCTACATCTCACCTGTTTCGACACATTAAATTCAGAATTATCAATATTTATGGCAAACAAAATTGAACTCAACCCTGAAAAAAATCAAAATAGAAACAAAAATTCTCGCGAATGATCAAGCTAACGAGACGTTATTTACAACCCTGCAGCTTCCCATGCGTTCTAGTTTTTTCACGTCTAAAGGTGGATTTTCACTTACTGCACAATATCGCGCGGGCGACAGCTGTATTGTTAAAATTGAATAGATTTCTGCTTGGTTCCATTCGAGAGCTCCGAAGACAATAGGAAAAAATCGCGAGCGCGACATTTTGAACCAAGTGGAAATCTACCTTCACAAATTTCTGACAAATTTCATGTACATTCTTTTGTCGTAAACTGTAAACTTGCTGCTGTCCAGCAATATAAATTTCTAAACTGATGAAACTAAATACTGTTATGTCCACCATGTTCCCAAACAATGTTTCACAATTTCGTCAAATTTAGATTCATTTATTTACTTATAGGATAAGCTTGCAAACCAAAACTTCAACAAAAAAACTATTATAAGGTATTATGATTTTAATATGAATAACAATGCCCAGCAGATTGTGCGAAGTATCGCCATATGTAAACATTAACAATTGTAATTGTTAATGTTTACATATGGCGATACTTCGCACAATCTGCTGGGCATTGTTATTCATATTAAAGTTACGATTTCCGCCTGGACAATCACTCGTAGACATTTTGAAGGTATTGTGATCACTATGTTCATGTTTTGTTAGACAATTTAAACACGTACCTGCGGCCATCATAGGAAGCATACTTGATCGTTCTTCATCCATCAACAAGGCTTCGTCTTCAAAATATACACTACAACCAAAGAAATTAAAGGATCATTCCGAGAGTATTCACTGATAGGAGCTATCTTACTATGTTTACGGGAGGTTTACCTCAAGAGCTGTCGATTTCCAAGAAAACTGTGTAGGTATTTCTCTAAAGATTGTTCATTTAGAGCCGACCTAAGCCAAGCGCGAGCTACAAGAAAAGAATTCATATTTTTCGGCAACCTCGTATTAGTAAGATGAATAAACTAGTTTAATAATGTGCGGGTGACGACTTTTTGGTTGCAGTTAGTTCGACGCATGTCGAAGCGCGTTGTGAAAAGGACATTACCTCTTCAAATAGAATAGGTTCAACGGTTATGAACTTGCGAAAGTACGAGGAAGAGAAACTACCCATATCAGAAAAATACCATATCATGACGAAAATTTCATGATAAACCTTACCTACCATGCGCAAGTCAACGAGAAAAAGTTGACAAGTATGGGATTTGAACACGCATCTTCGGGTTTCTGAACCGCTGCTACACCTCGTTTAATGCGTTAGAAGTACACGACAGATTCTCGTGACAACTTAACGCACAACCGTAAGCATGTGCAGTCTTTCGCTTCTATTTCAGACTCCTCTTCTCGGAAATACGAAGCAGTCCGAGTACCCAAAGATGCGAATTCAAATCTCATCCAGACTCCCTATTTCAACTTATTTTACACACGGTAAGTTCATGAAGAAATTTACTTGTCTTGTCACCCTAACGATGATTCCATAATAGTTTCTCGTCCTCGTACTTTTAGCAACCTTTAAACCTTTACTATTTTGCAAAGAACGGCCGGCGTAATACGCTATTTAGTATTAAATATCACCAGTTCAACACTGTCTACAGCTTCTTGTATTTGTATGTTTACCTCTCCCGGCGTCACTATTAACATTCTGTAAGGAATTGAACCGTCGAATTTCAGTTGGACTGAGGTGTTCCTTAAGGAAATGCCACCACGCTAGAGAGTAAAAGTAACATAGCAGATTACATGGCATAAAAGGGTAGAGAAAACAATGAAGTTGGAAAATGAAGGATGGAAAGTAAATCCTCATGGGACAGAGTTAAGAGAAAACAATAAATCTATGAGTGAAGGAACAGAAGAAAAAGAATGACCAAGATAGAGAAAAAATAGAGGGAAGAGAGAGTGGGGAAAAGGGAAATTGAAAGGAGGAATCAAAGGAAGAAGGAAAGGTAAAGGAGGGAGTGAGGAAGGAAGGAAAGAAGGAAAGAAGGAAGGAAGGAAGGAAGGAAGGAAGGAAGGAAGGGAAGGAAGGAAGGGAGGAAAGGAGGAAGGGAGGAAGGGAGGAAGGGAGAGAGGGAGGGATGGAAGGAAGGAATGGAAGGAAGGAAGGGAAGGAAGGAAATAAGGGAGGGAGGGAGGGAGGGAGGAAGGCAAGGAAGGGAAGGAAGGGAAGGAAGGGAAGGAAGGGAAGGAAGGGAAGGAAGGGAAGGAAGGGAAGGAAGGGAAGGAAGGGAAGGAAGGGAAGGAAGGGAAGGAAGGGAAGGAAGGGAAGGAAGGGAAGGAAGGGAAGGAAGGGAAGGAAGGGAAGGAAGGGAAGGAAGGGAAGGAAGGGAAGGAAGGGAAGGAAGGGAAGGAAGGGAAGGAAGGGAAGGAAGGGAAGGAAGGGAAGGAAGGGAAGGAAGGGAAGGAAGGGAAGGAAGGAAGGAAGGAAGGGAGGGAGGGAGGAAGGAAGGAAGGAAGGGAGGGAGGGAGGAAGGGAAGGAAGGGAAGGAAGGAAGGGAAGGAAGGGAAGGAAGGAGGGAAGGAAGGGAAGGAAGGAAGGAAGGAAGGGAAGGAAGGAAGGAAGGAAAGAAGGAAGGAAGGAAGGAAAGAATAAAGGAAGACAGATTTTGATCTGGAGGCAAGGGTGATTGCTACTTAGTTGGCATACAACAGAAAAAAAGGCAAAGGACCTCCACTTACCAGATTCACCTTCAGGTCTCAGTAAAACCTGTCCAGCAACATGTCTGGAAAAATAAACATCCACGTAAGAATACTATACAAGACAAAATACTAAATATAAGCAATACATCCTTGTGTTTCTTCACAGATTGATAACTTACCTCAAAGGATTTAATCTTCTATTTGACTTAATCCCAAACTGTAAAACTGTCTCCCACTGGGCACACAAACATGACACTCTAAAATATTAACATTTATCAATTTAACTTAATATTTAATTCCTTTAGTGTCACTAATTAAAACCTTGTTCAACAATTTTACTTCAGGTTCACCAATGAGTATATGCTACAACAAAGATGATAAGTAGTACACATGCTCCTCGTCACTTTTCAAATCAATTGTACAGCTTATATTTTAACAAAAAAAAAACATGGCAGAAATCAATGTAAAAACTACCAAGAATGCACCATAGTTCTGAAATAAGGGGGGGTTGAAGTATTTTTGGGCCAAATTTAACTCCACTGACACCAGACAGTTTGAAAACCATTTTGTTCTGAACAGAGTTTCATTTACCCTCATAATAATAATAAAAAAAGAAAATGAAGTTAAAAGTATGTGCTACATGTAATTTTATCAGGTAAAAAAACAGAACATAAAAAATAACCAATGATGTGTTTGTGGTAGCTTGGTAATTATGTTCTTAATATGCACGCTCTCAAGCTGTTCTCTCAGAAAAACTTTCTGAGTCCCTGATGGGAATTGAACCCATAACCTTCTGATCACCAGTGAGACACTCTAACCATTGAGCTACAAACACTCAGATGGTGAGCGAAGGTTAAATTTGTGTACTGGTTCATATAGATGGTAGACATATGTACTGCCAGTCTGCTAGTCTTGACATGTCGTCTATTTTTATGTTAATCAATGATGTGTTTGTGGTAGCTTGGTAATTATGTACTTAATACGCACGCTCTCAAGCTGTTCTCTCAGTAAAACTTTCTGAGACCCTGACGGGAATCAAACCCATGACCTTCTGATCCCCAGTGAGACGCTCTAACCATTTAGCTACAAAGACTCAGATGAAGGTAGATGAATGATCTTCAAGCTCGATACTCAGAAAATGATTTCTAAGCCCCAGACAGGGATCAAACCCACAACCTTCTGATGACTGGACAAACAACAAAGACTCAGATGGTGAGCGAAAGTTAAATTTGTGTACTGGTTCGTATAGATGGTAGACATACGTACTGCCAGTCTGCTAGTCTCGATATGTCGTCTATTTTTATGTTAATCAATGATGTGTTTGTGGTAGCTTGGTAATTATGTTCTTAATATGCACGCTCTCAAGCTGTTCTCTCAGTAAAACTTTCTGAGTCCCTGATGGGAATCAAACCCATAACCTTCTGATCGCCGGTGAGACACTCTAACCATTAAGCTACAAAGACTCAGACCAAACCATCTATATGAACCAGTACACAAATTTAACCTTCGCTCACCATCTGAGTCTTTGTAGCTCAATGGTTAGAGCATCTCACTGGTGATCAGAAGGTTACAGGTTTGATTCCTGTCAGGGACTTAGAAAGTTTTTCTGAGAGAACAGCTTGAAAGTGTGCATATTAAGAACATGGAAAATAACACTCACCTAATAATCAAATTAAGAAATTTAACAAGCTATAAGACTTTGTCCCACAATAATTCACATCACTTTACTGCTCACCTGCTATCAGCATCAGTAGCCAGTTCTGTTTTTCCACCAAACCTAATCTGACACTAAAAAATGTTTCTACAGTTAGTGACTGATTAAGACAGCTTTGTTGCACTGGCATAGATATATTAAAAGATATTACAGATCATTCTTCAGCCCACTACACCAACTTAGCCACAATATTTAATTATAAAACAGAATATAAATAGGAAAGGTATTCACCAACCCTGAAAGAGTTTTCATATGGATAGGCAGCAGGATATTAGTAGAGCTTGGGGCATTATCTTGGGTGGACTTTCAACAGTATTGTGGTTTTTGAAACATATTACTGTAAGTGCCTCAAGTATATTGCTGGTTGTTCTGACAAAGTTCAACTTCTTCAACTTTCCCAGCACTTTTGGTCTATGCTGGTATGGGTGGAAGACGTCATATTTTCCACCTGTGCCAGCATGGACCATGTGACAGAAATGTGACATCTTGCATAACACAAACTGATCATGCCAACAACATAAAGAATGCTTCTGATCAGGGAGATATGTTTCAAATGTTTATAACCCAACGAAAAAATTGACTCTTGCTTGATCCACCCCATTTTACCTTTCTAACAACTGTGATTTTAAAACACAACACCAGCTACTTCCTGCTTCCTGAAATTACTTTGATAATGACAATGCAATTTTCTCTAATTAAATAATCTACACTGCATTTCGCCTTGTGGGAGGTCTGAAACTATGTTACTTATATGAAAAGTAACGAACGTTTTGCCAACAAACTTGTGTTGAACTTTTTATCCAGAGCTTTTTTACACTCTACAAACGATAGGACTCAGTGCTCTATCTTTGATAAATGTTGCTGAAATTTTTGGTAATATATAACATATCCTTTTTGCAAAACTTTTTCGCAGAAAATAAGTTGTTTAAAATTTTACAAGTTCAACCCAAAAAAAGAAATTGAAAAAAAAAAAAACAAACTTAATATTATTGTTTTCGACATTCTTATTAAATTCTAATTTCCACTCACCTGTTTGACAGCGTCAAGTAAACGATCAACTAATGTCTGCCTGGCATTATCGTGGGTTCCTGAAAAAGCACTGGCCATGTTGCTCTACTGTTTGACTTTACAAGCTTTGTTAATTACAGGAACATTTAACTTTCCTTTTACATCACTACCACTTAGAAAATTTCTTGTGTTGTTTTCAAAACTGATGATGAAACTTCCAATGAGCCAGCGTTCCTCTAAACAGCAGTACATAGTAAAGGTGGCTTCGAATGTTTTACAACGCGAGCACCTCGCAAACAATCTTAGCAAACACAATTACTCTGAATTCCAAAACAGATAAAAAGATAAAGATAAAATATTATTACTGCCAATAGTCAATCGGTGTTTTTGCCCTTATCTACAGATCTAGTATGCTGATTATTCACAAGGGCGCAGCCAGGAATTTCGAAGAGCAGGGTCGGACGATACTATCAAGGTACCACCAGAGTGATTCTGACCATTTTGAGTGAAGCAGATTTACGTAGTTTAGGGAAATGAGGGTAAAAAGCTGTAATCAAAAGGGCAGTTATAACATTTCCCACAAAAAAACCTGGGGTTGCGACCCTAACAACCCTCCCCTCCTCTAGCTGCACCCCTGATTTATATTCAATGAAGTCTTTGGTCATAATAGTGATTATTATGTTCAAATTTCCATTGTTCGCAAAGTTCGGTCAGTCTTCGAATTTCGAATATTCGCGTTACTCGTGCGTACAGATCGATGTGAAACCGTAACCCAAAAACGAAAGCATGAAATTGAGGTTTCCTTGATTACAATCAATCACATTCACTTTTATTATCCTGCTGTGCGAGATGAACAAAAGCATTCCAGGTATTACACATTCTGTGAATTATGCGATGCCACACAATAATAAGTGAGTGCACAGGTGCAATTTTACAAGGCAAAGGCAAAGTGAAAGTATAGTGAATATCAAACATGAAACATATACGAGAACTAGCATGCCAGCAAATGAAGTTTATATTCCAATAGTTTTAAATAAGCTTTGAAAACTAAGAAAGTTCAATCGCATTTCTTCTTCCTAACGGAAAAAAGCAGACGAGTACTTAATAGTAAACATGAAACACAAAGAGAGACACCATCATGAGAGCAAAAGAAGAGGAATTTTTTTTAAAAGCAAAGTTCACTTCAAAAGTCGGAGGAGAGTTCACTTCGTTTGTTCCTTCAGTGCAATTCAATGGATTGCACTCGTTTCCTTCAATGGTAAACGAAGCACTTTCAGTGTTGGCCGTCACAGAAACGTAGATTGACGTTACGTCTGCAGGTAGCGCACGAGTCGATCGTTTTGTGGGGTTATTTAGAGTTCTCGGGGATATCACAAGAACTTTATGTTTCAGAGACGACGTGTCAAAACTGAGGTCGTTGTCGTACTTGTAAGGATGTGGGTTACTTCGAGAGACGTACACAAACGTTACCCCAGCAAGGTCAACTACGTTAATCTCCAAATTGAAATTTACGTGGACTTGATAGACGAAATAGAGATATTGACTCTTGCGGGTGATCGTTTGCACCGTCTTGTTGAGCGACACGGGTTGTGGTTCATTGCACGTAGCAGCTGTTAAAGTTGCAACGAAAGTTTCCAATCCAGCGAACGTGGATAGGGTGAAAACGTGTGAAGGAGACGAGGCGACCTGTTCTAGTTGATTACGATTGTAGCGCCCGATTCCGATGGCGTAAATCACAATATTTCGGTCACGCACACGTTGCGAGGAAAATGCGACGGAGTCATGAGACTTGCCATCTGTGAGCACAATTAATACCCGCGGGAAACCATGCTCTTCACCTCGGAGTCCTCTTTCTGGGGTAAATTGGTCGACTAAAGTTAGATTCAATGCTTTGCCCAGGAAAGTGCCTCCCCTTCTCTGATCAATTCGGCTGATGGCAGTTTGGTATTGAGATTGGGATGTGTAAGATGACAAATAAAAGCGAGGATTGTAGTTAGTTTCAAAAGTTGATAAACCAAATCGTGTGGCATCTTTTCCTCGAAGTTTTTCGTCAGGGAAAGCCTTGGTCAGGTTTATTACAAAGGTGAGACTTTCTTCAAAATCACTGCTGGAAACACTACCTGATTCATCGAGCAGGATAACACAATCAATAGAGCGATTGCATTCGACTAATGTCGCTTCAATAATATCAGCCTCGTTATTCCGTCGTTTCAAATTTCCCTCTAATTGATCATTAGGATTTGAGTAAAAATTTCTAAGTTCTTTAACGGCTTCTTCCCAGTTATTCTCCGTGACAAATTTCCAGAACTTTGGGTAAGCTTTTGGATAACCAAACTGAAACCAAACACTGGCAATCGCAGTACGTACTCCCCGAGCAAGAGATGTAAACACCAACGCCCTTTCTGCCTTTTCAGTATTATATGTCTTCTCGATCTCCTCAGCAACACGTTCCATCACTGCATTCGTCAAGTTGACTGCTTCACTTGAGGGCAGATTCAAAGGTCGCTCGATAGCTGCACATGCAGCAAAGTTCTGGCGAAGGCCGAAATAGGGCTCCAGTTTGGCAACAATGAAGTTTGAAAGAGAACGTAAAGCTGGAGAAGAGGAAGATTTTGATCCAAGGTCTATACCTGTACCAATTGTTACACCACTGTTTCCAAGAACTTCGCCAGACTTAGGATTGATCGGGACGAAGCCACATGAAGAAATACCTTCATGACATGCGATGAACTCGGAGTAGATCAATGGTTTGGAAGTTGCACGACCTTCGGGTATGCCAGACTTCCATGTTCGTGGACAGTATGAGGGAGTTATAACTTTGCAGTTGGGCGGTACTCGAAGGTTATCGATGTGCTTTTGGGGTATGTACCTACTTCGGCAATTGTAAGGTTCACCGTGTACCATAATAACCACCAAAGAGAGATGCAGAAACGAAGCAGAAAGCATCTTGAACATAACCAGCCAACGCCTTCCCCTACAATACTGTAAACTTGAGATGCAAATGTAATTAACAGGCAACAGAACATTTCTTTTAAAAGCCAGCCAGTAAGAATCGGTATTCATTGTAAATAAGAATTTCATTGAAATTTAAAATAAAAACAGCGTGAGTAAGTCTAAATATCTTTGTTGTGTAAGACCACCTGAAGACAGAAAGTAATTTCGTATTCAACATGGTCACCAAACGAACTATACTGGCGAAGTAAGATAAAGCATTTCTAAGGACTCAGTTCTTAATTAACGGACTTTTAGCCAGGAATTCTTAAGTACGAGTTATAGCTCTTGTTGTTCGAACCATCAGTGGCGGTTTCCCGTCCATCGGCCTAAATTTCCGGGGTCAGCATCAGTCGAGGGTCTGAGGGCAACTGCGAATTTCGTCAGGTACATTTGGCCGACAAAGATCATTTTTAATTCATTTTTGTTTCACTCAAATACCTTTTTAGATAATTTTTTTCCCGCAATTTGGCCAATTCCCAGACATAGAATCAAGACGTTCGTCTGAGCGACTAGAGCCATCGAGGCGGTCCAGGGAAATCGTCAGCAAATTTACGTGCATTTTCTCTCTATCAGACCGCCTCCATTGCCTACCGAGTCCCAAGTCCCTTTGTCGGAGTCCCAAGTCCCTTTGTCGGGGCCACAAGGCCCGTTGTGAGTTGAAAGTTTCGGTATGCGAGCCACGAGCCCTCCTCTGAACAGAACATAAAACCCCCCTCACAAATAAGTAGTTGTTTGTGGTACCAAAATTTTGGCAGCTTTCTTGCATGAATTAACCAGAAAGGGAGACTGATCGGGAGTGATGGTGAGAGAAAAAGACCAGGCGGTCATCTTAATTCTTTTTTAGTCTGCATGTTGCGTTCCAACGCATCCCCTGGAATTTAAAACACGAGTTCCCATCGTACTTTTCACGCTCACTGTCGGTGGTTCAGATCTTTGAAGCACGACCTGAGTTATCTGTGTACCATTTGTACGAAAATTAAAGGTGAAATTAATTTTCACCATATCCTTTGTGGAAAAAGAATCGCATGGAATGCACTTGTTTGTTAAGGATTATTAACAGCTATTAGCAAATCTTCTAATAATTTACGTCTAAATTTTCATGTGCAACTAGGTAAGATAATACATTACGATCATTCGCATTTCTGGCCAGTACAATTTTTCGAAACGTTGCACTGGCTGTGCAACCAAAGATTTGTACATGGATCCGCACTTAATATCAAATTGCGCATGTGAATCCTAGTCCACACTCTGCAGCTGCCATAGATACTTGCTGGAAAGGTTTGTCCAACTCCCCGAATATTCGAACATTTGGTGAGTCGGTTGGTGGCCGAGAATAAGGGAGAGGTCGAGATTAGAAAGTGATTGATAAATACGATGTTCCATGAAATACTTGCCAAAAGCGCCAAAACATTTCATTAAAGAACTGAAGAGGAATTTTTCTTGTTCAAAATGGATGATTTTAGTATAATTACACCAGCAATCATCGAAAATTCCGGGTGATGGTTGGCCAAAAATTACGTCACAAACTTTTATCAGTTCCAGTAAACGGCGTTTTAGCTCTTATCTAGACATCTAGTACCCCAAGTACACATGTTCTATCAAGTCTTTGGTCATACTAGTGCTCATTATGCTCGAATTTCCGATATTCGAAACGTTCAGACAGTGTTGGCCGTCACAAAAACGTAGATTGACGTTACGTCTTCAGGTAGCGGACGAGTCGATCGTTTTGTGGGGTTATTTAGAGTTCTCGGGGATATCACAAGAACTTTATGTTTCAGAGACGACGTGTCAAAACTGAGGTCGTTGTTGTACTTGTAAGGATGTGGGTTACTTCGAGAGACGTACACAAACGTTTCCCCAACAAGGTCAACTACATTAATCTCTAAATTGAAATCGACGTCGACTTTGTAGAGAAAATAGGAGTATTGGCCCTTGCAGCTGATTGTTTGCACCGTCTTGTTGAGCGACACGGGTTGTGGTTACTTGCACGTAGCACTCGTAATTATCTATATAGATAGATGTTAACACCTGTAATCTTACTCCAAAGATGTTGTACGTTGGCAACGAAGCATTAGTAAACATATTTTAGAATCTTAATACGCACGCTCTCAAGCTGTTCTCTCAGAAAAACTTTCTGAGTCCCTGACGGGAATCGAACCCATAACCTTCTGATCGCTGGTGAGACGCTCTAACCATTGAGCTACAAAGATTCAGATGGTGAGCAAAGGTTAAATTTGTGTACTGCTTCGTATAGATGAGAGCGTGCGTATTAAGAACATAATTACCATGCTACCACGAACACATCATTGATTAACATCATAGACGACATATCGAGACTAGCAGACTGGCACTACATATGTCTACCATCTATACGAACCAGTACACAAATTTAACCTTCCTTCACCATCTGAGTCTTTGTAGCTCAATGGTTAGAGCGTCTCACCGGCGATCAGAAGGTTACGGGTTCGATTCCCGTCAGGGATTCAGAAAGGTTTTCTGAGGAAACAGCTTGGGAGCATGCGTATTAAGAACATAATTACCAAGCTACCACGAACACATCATTGATTAACATAAAAATAGACGACATGTCGAGACTAGCAGACTGGTACTACATATGTCTACCATCTATACGAACCAGTACACAAATTTAACCATGGCTCACCATCTGAGTCTTTGTAGCTCAATGGTTAGAGCGTCTCACCGGCGATCAGAAGGTTACGGGTTCGATTCCCGTCAGGGATTCAGAAAGTTTTTCTGAGAGAACAGCTTGATAGTGTGCATATTAAGAACATGATTACCAAGCTACCACAAACACATCATTGATTAGCATAAAAATAGACGACATGTCGAGACTAGCAGACTGGCACTACATATGTCTACCATCTATACGAACCAGTACACAAATTTAACCTTCCTTCACCATCTGAGTCTTTGTAGCTCAATGGTTAGAGCGTCTCACCGGCGATCAGAAGGTTACGGGTTCGATTCCCGTCAGGGATTCAGAAAGGTTTTCTGAGGAAACAGCTTGGGAGCATGCGTATTAAGAACATAATTACCAAGCTACCACAAACACATCATTGATTAGCATAAAAATAGACGACATGTCGAGACTAGCAGACTGGCACTACATATGTCTAACATCTACACGAACCAGTACACAAATTTAACCTTGGCTCACCATCTGAGTCTTTGTAGCTCAATGGTTAGAGCGTCTCACTGGCGATCAGAAGGTTACGGGTTCGATTCCCGTCAGGGACTCAGAAAGTTTTTCTGAGAGAACAACTTGAGAGCATGTGTATTAAGAACATAATTATCAAGCTACCACGAACACATCATATTTTAGAATGTTCTCAAGTTGTCTTTGATTTTTATTACGTATTGATAAAATTACTGAACTGCGGCTACAACTGTATTGATGTGATTTACAAATAACATTTATTCGCAAAGAGCGAATGTCCCGCCCATTCAACTATTGGGAGTGCTAATGGTACAGTGATAGTGCACGTGTCTCTCGCCACTGTGACTGGGGTGTGAATGCGGCTCCATGCAGCTATCTGATTAAAGTTACCTTGGTCTCATGTGAAAAGAGTGTTGTCCAGTTTGACAATAACAACTATCGCAGGTTTTCAAAGGGTAGTACTCCAGTTTCCTCCTGTAGTACCACTAGACTCACGAGGGGTGGTCTTTACTGGACCTCTAGGAAGAACAGCTAAGGTAGCTGAAAGGGCTCGCCAGTATAAATAACGACACTTTACTTAAATAATAATAATAATAGCAAATTAAAATTTTATCCCACGACAATGTTCCGCGTTAACAGCTAGTACAGAACACTGGTCTGCTCAATGCTGATGAAACATTTATTCTTCTCGCTGCGTTGGAATTACATTTTCAAGATAAGGATAAATAACCACCAAAACGTCGTCCAACAAACGAAATCTCGTGTAGATAGACGTGACGTGAAAATATGAACAAACCAGTTTTATGTTCGTTATTAACAATTTAGAAAATAAGGATCTCGTATGAAGGTCGTTGTCTTTGGGGGTTGTTAATCTTTACGTTTGAAATTCAGTTAGAATTAAAATTACCACAATTATCACCATCTACTTGTAGACATAACTCGCTTTCACTTTTCTACAAATAAAAATAAAGTTACCGTTAGTTCAGGAAAAAGAACGGTAAGTTTGCACGAAGTAAGTGCCTTCTTTCGAATTTCGTTCTTAAATAGTTTCTTACAAACAACTTGACATAAACTGTACTTCAAACTACAACAAAAGCATTGCAATAATTTCAGCCTCATTTTGGTAATCCACTATGAATCTCATTTTCCCTTCATTCAACTCCAGCAAATCATCATGATCAACAGTTTCTTCATCATCCTGATACTTTTAAACGTTCAAAAATCCCTCAAAACCTTTTCATCAATTTACTAAGTCTCTTCATTTTCAATCCCTACTTGCCTTCACTTTGTTCCTGATCATCATCTTCGTCATCGGCTTCCTCGTCGTCCTCATCTTCATCGTCGTCGCTCTCAAATGTATTATCCGGTATATCATAAATTCGAATGACGCCCTAGAAAACATATGAAGAAGTATATGTCCAACGTTCAGGGTTTATTGAATTATTCTTTTTGTGAATACGCTAAGTATTCCACGAAGGTATTCCATCATCAAGCCTTTGTCTTTTTGGACAAGCGTACAATAGCTCACCTTATTTGGATCCTTTAATATAAGATATTTTCCTTCTGGTAAACCCATGCAGTAGTCCACAATACAACGTATTATCCCCCAACAGTTGTCCATACTAAGGTTCATTTGACTGGCCAACTCTCGCGGTCTGAATTGTTGCGTTCCCAAAATACAATGCTTCGTTGAATCCAGGAAATTTTTGCGGGAGACATAACTATGTAGACATTGAACAAACGTGTGACAGTGAATGATGTTGTCTTTACAGTTCAAAGTACTTTTTTATTTCACGAGTTGATACGCCTGTATTGATTGCGTACAAATTTCTTACCCTCACTAAAAACAGGAATTGAAAATTCAGGCGAAATTTTCAACACCGAGAATAACTACGTTGACCAAGCCACCATTAGTTTGCTGCATGTATATACATATACATGTATATGAATATAGGAAAATACAAAAGAAAATCATAACCGCGTCGGGTCTTTATATGCGAAAAAGACACACGTGCCTTAATATGTGGAGAAGTAGTTCATTCTTGTCGGCTTACAAAAGATAAATTTCCAAACATTCTTCGCGAATTAGCGTATTAGGAGGTTCATTTTTTAGGACATCTAAAAAACTCGCAGTACGTGCTTTATCGGATCTAAAACACTCAGCTATCGCCTCGTGCTTTGAATCCCGATAAAGCTATCCTGCTCGGTTTTTAAATATTACATATATATATATATATATATATATACATATATATATGCGCACGCTCATTAGCCTCTAGTTAAAGCGCTCTGGCATGGCATAGATGTACCACATGCGTGGGACATTTGAGTTGCCTATATAATGTAGGCTACTCCATCCTGCTCATCAGCACTACACTGATGAGGCCCAATAGGCCGAAACTGTTCCGTCTGATGATCGCTGAAATGCGTGAAACTTAAAGTAGCAATAAATATTTCAGATCTTTAGAAACCGAGTATAACTCGCTCTGCCGTTAAAGCATTGAGCACTCTTATATCCGAACATATACATATATATATATATATACATACATACATATACATATACATATATATAACTACAGACGGAACCGTTTATATCTATCTATCTATCTATCTATCTATCTATCTATCTATATATATATATATATATATATATATATATATATATATATTTATGTGTGTGTGTGTGTGTGTGTGTGTGTGTGTGTGTGTGTGTGTGTGTTGATAACAAGTATCAATAACAAAATCATATGGGTGCAGAGTGCTCAATACCGAGGTAGAGCGGAATAATCACGACACAAGATTTGGTTACTTCATAAGAACTTTTATTCACTACAGAACTGTTTCGTATGACAAGTCCGAAGCTTGCCACACTCGTCAGGTGAATCACTCGTCAGGTGATGACGAGTGTGGCAAGCTTCGGACTTGTCATACGAAACAGTTCTGTAGTGAATAAAAGTTCTTATGAAGTAACCAAATCTTGTGTTGTGATTATATATATATATATATATATATATATATATATACACACACACATATATATACACACACATATATATATGTATGACGAAAAGTTTGTTCTCAAGCTTTTATCTCAGAAAATTTCTGAGCTCCCCAACGGGAATCGAACCTGTGTCTCCCGATTACCTGTACGGTTGTTTTACCACTAGACTATAGGGTCTCAGACGGCAAGCATGATGTTAATTAGAGACCTGGTTCGTAATACTGATATGCCTCTTTCGTACTTGAAAGCTGAACATACCTGTAATGTGATATTGTGTATAAGTAAATTTCATTTTACTAAGTGTAGATGTTTGTAAGCTTGGATATATGTATGACGAAAAGTTTGTTCTCAAGCTTTTATCTCAGAAAATGTCTGAGCTCCCCAACGGGAATCGAACCCGTGTCTCCCGATTGCCGGTACGGTTGTTTTACCACTAGACTATAGGGTCTCAGACGGCAAGCATGATGTTAATTAGAGACCTGGTTCGTAATATTGAGACCCTATAGTCTAGTGGTAAAACAACCATACCCGGCAATCGGGAGACACGGGTTCGATTCCCGTTGGGGAGCTCAGAAATTTTCTGAGATAAAAGCTTGAGCACAAACGTTTCGTCATACATATATCCAAGCTTACAAACATCTACACTTAGTAAGATGAAATTTACTTATACATATATATATATATATATATATATATATATATATAAATGACATTTTCAGAATTGATGCTGTTCATCCATTTGGAGGTGAGACTGTGTTGAATAGACTCCCTGAAGAGGCACCTAAACGTTACTTACCCAATCTTTAAATATTCCGAGCCTGACAGAACTGAGGCAACAGTCCATTTGGCCAGCTTGCAGCCATTATTCTTCAGCTCGGTGGCAAGAACAGCCCCGCGTTGAGTATCCAGTTTCTGGCGCCAATCACCAACTCCAGCCTGAGGAAAAAGACAAAATGAAAGCTTCAAAAGAAGTGGCGTAGGAAGAAAGGTAAGGTTCGTGGAAGCGTCAACTCGTTTCAAATGAGTCAATCAGATAGTGTGTTTAACCTCATTTATTTTGTTGTTGACGGTAAAAGTTGTAACGGAACGAAACGCACGATCAACGTAAACTTGCAAGTGGAAATAGTCAATTCATTGAAGAAATGCTGTAGTAATGTACAGTTGTTTCCAAGCGAGTGTACAAGAATGCAAAAAAGTTTCCTATTTTTGCATTTTATTTACAACAGATGTCTTTCGAGAAAATGCTGCTATGAAGCTATTTTTCTTTCTTTTTTCATTTTTTTTCTTCTATTTTTTAACGGGCGAGCTTCTCCCTGGTCAAAAAACTTAATTCCTAGCAGACAGATTGCTACCCATTGTCCGATCGACTAAACACCTTGGAAAGTACACGTGTTCCCACAGAGTGTTCTTGTCGTTGTTGCAGTAAGCTTCAGGCCATTCAGAAAAATGATACTTTCCCATACGATATTTGCATAAGTTGAAAAGTACGGATTATTCTATACAAAGTAAGTTGTCTGAAAATCTTTGGCACAATCATCTTTCAGATTTCTAAATTTTTGCAGCTCTGGTTAACGTAATTCACGGCCATTTCGTTTTTTAGTACAAACCTTAGATTCCCATTCATTGAGAGCTTTGACATTGATGTAAGTGCCACCGGGTTGAAGGACTGCGTCGTGCTCACACCGTACAACAACTTCAATATTATCACCAAGGTTCCACTTGCGATACCTAGAGGTCAATATTTTAGGAAATACTACTAAAAATTATGTCAATGCAAAAATTCTGTGCATCTTACAGAACAACTCTGCAGTCATCCTAAACGAGATAAACCGACAAAGTCTAAAGTTTTATTTCAACTGTAGTGAAGTTAAGCAACCTTGTCACTTAATCGTGTGGGTGGACTTAACCCCTTACAGACGGTGGAATGCTGTTAGTATTTTAATATGACCAACGCTTGACGACAATCTTCGACAGTCGGAGAATTTCCTTTCGGAAAGAGTGACAAAGAAAGCCTTAGCTGTAGTAGAGAACAAGACTTCAAAAGCAACGCAAGCTGAGGTAACGAACCTCTAAAGAACATACTTAGATGTAGGTTTTAGTGTCAATGAGGAGTAAGAAACCGGAGGCAGCAGGACAAAGTAATGTGCACAACAGATATTTTTGAGGAACATTCTTGTCAAATTACCTGTAGCCCACTGAGGCAACTCTCTCCTGTTCGTTTTCTTCAGATGCGACGAAAGGGTTGGGTTCGTCAAATTTCAGTGGTTTGTCAGATCGTTTCAACACTTGCTGTGAAAAGTTCTGGTTGATAAAAGTCGCTTCAAGAGCAAGGTTGGTGGCCGAGTTTATTCCTTTCTCAGCGCTGTCGTCTGTTGGGGTCTCTACAGCAGTTTCATTCACAGTCAAAAGATCTGGATAAAACAAAGAAGATATACATTAGCGAGAGAAACAAAATTAAAAACTACTCTGACGCTAACGTAAGAAGTTCAAATGTTGGTAACTGCCATGACTGGCCGCAAAGAATTCTAAACCCCTGACGAAAGGCCTTCGGTATTCTGGCTAAAAGTACATGTACAACACACAGAGGTGATCTACAAACTAACCACTCAATGGTCATTGACGGATTTCTGCTTATCCGCCATGAAAAAAGTTTATCAAATTTTTTGAAGGGGGATTGAACACGTCACCTAATGACCAGTGAGATGCACTTAATCAATAAGCTACAGTAACTAGACTGAGATGGAGACGTTGTAACAAGATAGTTATCAAGGCTTGACAACCTATCTGACACACTGCTAACAGGCTGCCACATAATGTTGTCCAGTGTACATAACAGTGTTCATGCCTGTCAACAATCATGAAATAGTTATGCATTCTTATGGCTCTAGCCGTATAAACCTCAGAATCTCTTTAGAATTCTTTGCGATCCGTCATCCTATTTTTACACCTCAGAATCTCTGATTGCTACTCACCAAATGCTGAATCATCTCTTTTGTCAAAGAACAATTTTGTACCGACACGCTAAAAGAAGGGAATTCAATGCCTTCAAAATTTATTAATTACATAAATAAAAACAAGAAACAAAGTTCCCACAATTCCCACCTGGACAATGATATCCCATGAGTACACTGATCTGGAGCAAGTCATTAATGTTGATATGATAGCATCAGTTGCAAAGACACTGCCTTTGGACAAAAGCTGGAGAAACACAAAGACAAATGGTATTTCAAAACAAAGCTTGTTGATCACTGGTCAAAACATTCACCAGATAGCAACTACATTAATGGATTGCCTTCCTTGGAAAAGCCCCGACTGTTGATTTTTAGAAAAAAACCTGGCTGTGTTTGATGCTGCATGGAAACTGTTTGTTCAATTCTATTATAATTATGTATGGAAACAATGTCCATTTAATATTGTTTGATTAAGTCTACAGTCAACTGCCAGCCAACAAGTACATAAATTACTTTACACATCCACATACAAATGTTTGAAAGAATCAATTCAAAACTTTTACCAGAAGCCACTCTAATTATCCATTTCCACTCATGATGTTTGAAATTACAAGACTTTTGTACATAGGTGTTTTGGTTTGATTTATAGCAATGTGATCTCAAAATTAGAAAGAGCCAGCTAACCCTTTCCAGATGAGTGGCCAGGTGGCAATATTCATAAGTAAATAAAATAGACTGCCATGAATTAGAATGGAATGGAAGAAGTACAGTAAATCATTGTATCTTATTAATTTCAGTCTATATGATTTATTCAGCATTTTTTCTTTTTCAAGTTATGCAAAAATTTTTAACTTCAATATCCCCATCATGACTTGTTTCAGACACAAAAACCTCAAAGGCTACAACACAGTGACACACTGCTGGCTTACTTTTCTTATCACAGGGTCATCTGTTGTAGTTACTTTATGGAATATTCTGTTAACCATTGCCAAGGGAACCTCATTCTTGATATTCACACGATCATAAACTTTATCATAATATTCCAGTTCACCACATTTTACCCTGCAGAAACATCACACAAGGGAGTCAAATTTGTAAGTTATGGTAGACGGTGAAAATCTACACAGTGGCTTCATGAGCTTTCCCACGGCAAGAACCAAAAGTCCGAGTACAAGCAACTGAACTCAAGGTTAATTGACAGAACAAATTCACTGAAATCCCAGAAATCTGAGCTAGCTTTTGTAACTCATCCTAACAGGAAGATCACTTCAAATCATTAATAATATGTGTATCAATCTAGCTTAACTCTCACAGTTATCTCTTAAATCTCCCAATTATACATAAATGTACCATTTAATATACCCAAATAAGATGCATAAGCAGATTTCAAAATTTCATTTTCTAAAGGATTTTGAATTGACTACAAGCAAAGAATGCAAAAAGGTTTACAGTAGGTCAAAAAATGATGCTACCTAGCTGGTACATTGAACCATGATACTGCAAACATATATTACCTCTAATAAGAATTTATCTAGCATGTTACTGTGATTTAAAATGCCAATGAAGCAAAGATTAAGTGTAGTTTATTTGAAAGAACTCTTGAAGGGATAAAGGAAGCTCTTCAATAGTTTATCAATATCCAATTTTGTTTTTGGGATACTTCAGAAGAATTGTTTGATATGTATACAAGACAATGCATTATATCTCAAGATTATTATAAAAAAAAAAAAACAAAAAAATAAAACCAAAAAAAAACACATCAAACTTTATATGTTGGTTTACTGCATGGTTCTGAACAGCTCTTTGTTAAAATACTGTCATCACAGTAATGTATCAAGGAAGAACTGCTTCTATTCCACTTTGATAGATGAAAATTTTCTGTGTTCTCTTTAACATGGTGTATAAAATGATGAAAATGATATGTCTGATCTAATCATAAATAATATTGTATATGACTAAAAATTGGCATGAAATGGCCACTTACAAAAGGACTAAATTTTTACAGACTTTAGGAGTCTGAAAGGTTGCACATAACCATAACAATAAGGTTTTTAAGGTATTTTCTTTGAACAATTACAACTTACATATTTGTCTTAAGAGAACTATTCAAATTTCAGCAAACTTACAAATCTTCAGGCTCTCCCACATTAGGTAAACTCAACTTAGAAAGCCTTGGAAAGTCCATTTCTTCCAAAACTTTCCACTCTTCTCTCACCATAACCGATGCATTACGAAACTTCTGTGGACCCTACAGAACAAAGATATACAACTCTTATATCTTTACATATATATATGCAGTGAAACCCCGCCTTACGACCACCCCGTTAATACGACCACTCCATTAATATGACCACTTTTTTTTTCCCCAAATAAGAGTTAACTTTTTTTCTTATCTGAAAACCTCGTTAATACGACCACCTTGTTAATACGACCAACGACCATATTTTGATGTCCCCTACTGCTTAATACGACTACTCAACGTGTTGAGTAATGCCTTTTTGATATCAAATTCTGATATGCGGTGTATAATTATCTTAATCAGTTACACATACGGCAAATAATTAACACTTAAACGTTTTTCAATTTTCATCTTAATTTTTATTAAACAGACAGAACGTGATTAAATATGTCTTTGGATCGTTTTATCTTTTTCTTGCCTTTTTTTTTCTGCCACTTTCCTCTGCTGTTCTCTTTTGGCCACATTTCATTTCGTCTCTAACGGGATAGGTTATTAGGGATGTTCAGCAGTTTGCTTAGCAAGTCAATGTTCTTTTCCTGCCCCATAAATTTGTAAATGCATGGAATCTCCATTCCATATCCCCCGCCCCAATTGACATCTGTTCCAATTGACATCAATCCCCATCTGGGGCTCAGAAATCATTTTCTGAGTATCGAGCTTGAAGATTGTTCATCTACCTCGTTATTCATCTCATTTGGTTAATTTTGTTGAGTTGTGTTCAGTTAATAAAATTTATTTGTGGATTATTTTGTGGTATTAGCATTACGCTAATTGAAATCTGACTCCGTTTGCCATGACTTCATTTAAAAAAAAAACATTTGTTAGGTATCTGATCCACCCCCATTAATATGACCACCCCGTTAATACAACCAAATTTTTTTGGCCCAACGGTGGTCATATTAACGGGGTTCCACTGTATATGTCTTTCTGTAAATCACATAAATCAAGTAAGAGAGTAATTAAAAAATAAAAATCTACACAAACTTCTGATAATTAACGAGGTCAATTCCTATTCCTAAAATAATATTATTTTGTTTTCAAAATCATTCTATCTTTTCCTTCAAATTTCACAAACCAGTTAGGCAGTATAAATGCTGTTGATGATGAATATACTGTAATTCACCTGATTTCTACGGTCATGCCAATTAGAACGATTGGCATATTGTTTCTGAAGCTTGCGATTCAACCTCTTATCCCGGCTTTTCATCAGGTTTTGCATGCCTGCCTGTTGACGCTGCATCTGTCGCTCACGATCACGTTTCATATTCCTCTAAAAATATAGAAAATAATCCCCATAAAAATGAAAAGATGGAACAATGATTCAATCCAAATAATTATGTTAAGTTACATGGTATTTGGAGGATGATGATATATTCACATTTTACATTCTGTATTTTGTAGTTTCAAAGAGGCACCCAACCTTTGCAGGTCAGCTACCCAGACTGGAGAAATTTAAAAGGATAATGAATGAAATAATTAAACACTTTGTTTATCAGTACCTACATACCATCCATGATATCATCTAGCTCCCACCTGTACCTTGTGTTAAATTGTTCCAGTAAAGTAAAATATTAATATACTATACAGATACTAAATGAGAAGCTTTCCAAACCTGATTAAATCTTGCTCTGTTCCTCATGTATACAGGCTTTTGTGGTCGACTTGTATCAACCAAATGGAAGCTGGACTCATCTTCTTCATGATAGTAAGCATACTGACTTCCTCCTCCAAACTGGTTAAGATATTTATCTATAGAAATAGCAGATTTAATGGTTAAGGTATATGGCATGTAACAGAGAATTAGGCTAGGGTTATGGTAAGTACTAGAGTTAATGTAATGGTTATGGTTTCGGTTAGGGCTGAAGTTAGGGTTATGAAATTGGTTGATAGTTATGATAAGGATAAGTAAGGAGTGAAGCATTAATCTGAGCTAAAGGTGGATAGATCAGTCATAATTTGAGTTAATTTCTCAATGTGAAACCAATGTAAAGCTGTTTTTTTCTTTGGTTACTATTTTTTGTTAGTTTATATTTTTATCAGCAACCTCTTGTTGGATGATCAGGTTACCGTGTCTAAAGATGCTTAAATAAATAAATAAATAAATAAATTTGACAATACCTATAGGTGAGTGTGGCATACTTTTTGACTTGAGTTTTTGAGTTCAGTTGTATATTTATTTTTTGACTTGAGTTGTATATTTATTTTAGATTTCTTACCAAAAAGATTTGCTTTGGTGTTTGAACCTACAACTTGTTGGTTTATTCTGAGATCTGCTACAGTACACTTATCATAAGACCCTGCTGTATTCTATTTTCTCTACACAGGAGGTTAGGTTGGCAAAAATCATGAGTATAATGTAAGCACAAGATTCCTCAGAATTATTTGAAATTTTTAGCATGGCTTTCACTCTTTCCAGTCCCCTAATTTTTCACCTTTGCAAAATCTGCTGTGGGTAACTGCAGGGCTCACTATACCTATTATTTTCACATCCTCACCATATCTCCAGCATTGAGTTTATATGGATGTATTCTGATCCCCAGAAAAATTATAATCATAAGCTATAATAATGATAACAATTATAAGCTATCATAAAGATCATGATTCTTTGAATCCAAAGATGACTTACTTTGGTATCGCCTATCTTGATAAGACGTCCCTGACCAGTCAGATATCTAAGACAAAACAAATCAACCAAACTGCTGGATCATGTAAAGAATAGTCCCCCAATCTCTTTGGGGGGACTATTCTGAACATGGAAAAAATTATGTGTTTGTGGTAGCTTGGTAATTATATTCTTAATATGTACACTCTCAAGCTGTTCTCTCAGAAAAACTTTCTGAGTTCCTGATGGGAATCGAACCTGTAACCTTCTGATTGCCGGTGAGATGCTCCAACCATTGAGCTACAAAGACTCAGATGGTGAGTGAAGGTTAAACTTATGTACTGGTTTGTTTGTGTACTCACCATCTGAATCTTTGTAGCTCAATGGTTAGAGCATTTCACCGGTGATCAGAAGGTTACGGGTTTGATTCCCATCAGGGACTCAGAAAGTTTTCTGAGAGAACAGCTTGAGAGTGTGCGTATTAAGAATGGAAAAAAATTGTTGTTCAGAATAATCCCCAAATTAAATTAAGTTAAATTTTGTGTCATGCTGCACTCATATTTTGTATTTTAACATAGATGTGAGGGGGTATTATTTAGGACATACGTGTTCCGTTCAGTCCTTCAAGACTTATGGGGGTGTCATTCTAAACAAGATCCATTGTTCTAAACATGATCCAAACTGTTTTGGTACTTTGATAATTGGCCCCAGCTAAGATAGTTTAAAGAATAACTTTTACAAAGCCAAGCACTTCCTTACATAAAGTTTTGGGGACCCTTAAAAATCTCCATAATAAAAAAAGAAAACATTTTCTTAGGGAAAAAATTCTACCAGTATAAAGGACACGTGGAAACAGTAGCCATTACAAAATCGTTTTTAATCGCAGCAAACTAAACGCAAACTTTGTCCTACCTTCCCTAATCTGTCAGCTTTTGAAAAAGGTTGATAGGGGATCCCTTTAAAAGCGTCTGAGACCGATGTCGGTCCCCAGCCATTTGGATTATCTTCTATAACTGGAGCAACAAAGTGAGATCTTTCCGCCATTTTGAATGTAAAGATTTTAGAAGACCACGGAATGTTACGACACAAACCGAGACATTCTCGATACATTCCCGAAAATGAACCTAGGTATTGCATTTCAGTTTTGCCGAGACAGAAAAATACAAATTCCTCTCCGAGTGGTTTTTCAACTCAAATATCTCATATGTTTTTTGCAATGGAAAATTTGAAGACTTCCAATAAGCCCTTTTAATAACTTTAAGTGATTTATTTTTCAGGAAGACTTGTTTTTCAGCTGATATTACAGTAATTCTGTTTTCGTTTTGGGTAGAAATATTGAAATACTGTTTGATATTGTATCAAGAAGTCGAAATACGCCTTGTAATACAGATTGAAGTCGAAAACTTATTTTCTTTTAGGTTCCCCCATTTCTATGTAAGCGGATATGTTTAATTGTTTCGGTTTCAAAACACCGCCCACTTATCCATATATGGAAACGACAACAGTAAAGACCTGCACATTCTGCTTTGACTCGACGCTTCTTGAAAATCATACACAACAAAGGGAGTTTGCGAAGAGAAATAGCGTTAAGCGACGAGGAATATCATAAAGCAACACGAAACATTAAAACTCGAAAACAATAAAACCGAGTTCGACAAATGTTGTACAACTAATGAGCTCTCAATTGCACAAACTATGGCATTGACGGAGGCGAGAAGAACTGGTGACTTGGGAGGAACTTCTGACAGATCTTTCTTACCAAGGATGCCAGCTAACGAGGCGGCAAGTTTAGATGGAGATAATTTGGAATCAAATGAAGACAAGTCGGTTCAATTGAACGGTTCAGAGCTACATAGAGGTAAAGACCGAAATCCATTTCCTAATTCGAAGTTAAGTTACTTTGGTTAAACCGCGTTTACTGGGAAAATCCTTGCCTTTGGCATAATTTACGCCCACTGAACTCATATCTGTTTCATTCTGTACAATTCCTTGAGCATTCATTTATTATTCTGGGTCTCAATTCACTGACGAGTGCGCTAGTTGAAAGGTTTTGGTAAGAACTACTCTACCGATCAAGAACTGCTAAAACTGAAAGGCTTTCCCCAAGTTGTTTAGCACTCTTCAGGCCGGCAGCTGGTCCTCATTGACTCGTCCAAATCTGCGCGAAGGCGAGGAGGTTGACCCCAGAGAGAATTTTTCTATTTCGGTTTTAAATCTCAGGCTTGGCTTTACATTCTGTGAAACTCATTCCACTCTTTTTGTTGCTTAACTTGTACAAGTGGGATAACAAAAAATACTGAATATTCATTTTGCTACGAGCTAGAACTTTTCAAGAATCGGCCACTGGGGTCTCTTCACTCGGTTAAAATAACAAAAACATTCAACTCGATAGTTTCATTTCACTTGCAATACTCACGCAGAACCTGTGCAACATTAGAAACCAAAATGGAATTGAAGGACTTAAAGCGTTTGTCACTTTTTTTTCCAGACAACATTCATTCGATTAAAAAAAATTGAAATTATGTTATTAAAGATAAAAAATAGATAATAATCAGTCTTTCTGGCATTAAAACCAACAGCCAGGTTTACATAAAATAAGACTGGATAATTTCATAAGGTTAATGTGCCATCAATGTTGAAAATTTGAGAGATTGCAACAGTTTGCAACCTTAGTAACCTGACTGTCCACCATTTACCCTACCTTCCCCAACAATCGCTGCCTTCTTTCAATCAATGTTTCTCATGTGGGAAATTAGCGACCCCATAGCCGGGATATGTAAAACTCATAACAGAACTATCAAGTTGTATCATTAGACAATGTAACAAAACAGGACGGTGAAATACAAAATTGTGAACAGCTTTTCATTTTCATTCTCATTGGCAAATACTAATTGACAATTCATGAAGTTGCATGATTATGGTAACAAACAAGAAAACATGTAACATTGTTAATGCTGCTCTAATTTTAATATTCAGTGGACAAATGCTGTTGGAAATGGGACGTACAATCAATGTCCAGTTCAATCTCTCTCAGCAGCAATGATGGTGAAGTACTGTTTCATCCTGATTATAGTTGTGGAACTGCTGCCATTCGTGGTACTGAACCTTTTGAACAAGGCAGTCAACATTACTGGGAGGTAAAAATGACAAGTGCTGTTTATGGTACAGACATGGTAAGTCTGTTCATAATTATAATTTAATTTCGAATTGTTGTCAAAGTCTTGTCTTTTCCTTGAGAAAGGCCATAATTTGTATCAAATGAGATTATACTTGGCTGCTGGAACAACTAAGTGGGAGACTGTTAACTGTTCAGTTGTACAATGAAATATATCACAGAACTGATTATATGATGAACACCAAATAAACGTACAAACAGCCAAACTTTTACAATGCATATCTGTGAGCTGGGACTTCATCAGAGTATCTTGAAGTCCTGCATCAACAGGACTAATGTTTACAGTATGGTACCAGTCTTTATATTTACAAGGTGTTTACCACAAATTGTGCAATGTTTCACCACCATGCAAATTCTCAAAAAGTGTCAGGAGACATTTTGCTGTTGTTTACTAAATATACTGGGTTGGCAAGTCCAGTGGTTACCGGTAAATGCTGTTTGGTAATAAAGCTTCTATGGCTTCAATTGCTAGTCCAAATGACTGGTAAGTTTACTGTAGTTGTTTCATTGCAGAGTAACAACTTTGTTAACATTTTTGCTTAAAAGTGTTATTACTGTAGCAGATAAAAATGTCCTTTTGGTTTTATAATTTTCAGGGTTTAACCCCATTATCTGTTGGCACAATAGGTAGAACAAAAACTGATGAATCTTTTTGACCATATTTTTAGAAGATACTCAACAAGACTGACTGACTGACTGAGGAACAAACTACTTGCATTTATTGTAATATTGATCTTTAGATGTGAAGAATGGTTTGTGAAGAAAGTTATACAACAGCTTGGGTTATTTAAAATGGAATTGATTTCTTTGAAAAATGTGTCATGTGGTGGAATTGTTTACTACCTTATCAAGAATCTGACAATTTATACTTACTAATATTTTTGTCATAAATGCTAATGATTTTTTATATTTAAATGTCCAACTAATTGTTTATTGACTTTCTCACAATCATGGGAAGGTTTACAGAACTCTAGTTTTTAAAGTTTCAACAGATGGATATCCCTAGCAGTACCATACTTGCACTTAATGCTCTAAAATGCTGGATCTGTTGCTCAATTACATTATTTGACAGTTAGTTGACTTATTGTATTATTTAAGTCATGCCACTGTTTCTGTTTGGACTATCATTTATATCCTAATCTACCATAGGATTACAGAACAGTAATCTCATAGATGTAATGCTTCAGCTGATGTTCAGTGCATATATTTCCTTGAATTAACATTGCCTACATTTCTACAGATGATTGGAATTGGTAGTGATGCTGTCAACTTAAACATCTGTCGAACAGCCTTTGCAAGTCTGTTGGGAAAAGATTCGGAAAGCTGGGGACTATCATATCTTGGAACAATCCAGCACAAAGGCAAGATGAAACAGTTCACATCTAAACTAGAGCGGGATTGTGTAATTGGCATGCATCTTGACTTGTGGCATGGAACACTGAGCATTTACAATAATGGGAAGCCATGTGGAATTGCATTCTGTGGGTTACAAAATAAAGTATTGTACCCAATGTTGTCTTCCACGGCAGCTCGAACTCGCATGAAGTTGGAAAAAAGTTGTTATTTGTCTACAACATTACAATACTTATGTTGCAAGGAAATAGGGAAACATATTTGTGGAATTCATGATGTTGAAGAACTACCATTGCCTCCAGGAATGAAAAGATATTTGCTTAAACATATGGAATGGGTGCTAAATATGAAAGACAGCCACAATGTATGACACCTGTTACAATTTATTTGTAAACAAAATTGTGGGTGATATTTAGTCTTTTGAAGCCATCTTCCAGTGCCTGATAAAACAGTGCAGAAACAGATATTCATAGCCATAACAAGCCAAAAATAACAAAGTATGTTTGAATATGCAATTTCTGCTGAGGTTAAAACATATTCACATCAGCTGACATGACTTAAAATTTCTTGCACATAGCAGAACAGCCAAGATATTTTAAGATTATGGGGAAACCATTGTCAAAATTAAAAACTGAAGTTATGCCTTGGAAAAGGAAATTAACTTGATCCACAGGGATCTCAGACCTCAGAGGAGGGAGATTTGGCAATTGCCCCCCACTTGTTTTTTTTGACATTGCTTTTTCTTTCAGTTAACAAGTGATCAAAAAACTAGTAAACAAACATCTTTATTAAACCAAGAAGAGTTTGACAGACTTCCTACTCTACTTCACTAGTTATTTTCCCCTCCACTTGGAAAAACTCTTTGGAGCCCCTGATTAATCCATTAGGATAGGGTAGCTGACTATAGTGAATAAAACCATCTGGTGTTAGGCAGAGATTAAGTCACATTTTGGCAAAGGACTCTTCTCTATGGGCCTCACATGCTGTGTTGTAAGTACCAGTAAGTGAGGCTTCAATGTAACTTCTAGAAATGTGAAATCATTGTCAGGAATAGCAGGAATGCTGAAAAACTATTCTAAATGGTGACTGCAACTTACTTAAAAAGGTGCATGGCTTATTCAACATCTGACAATTAAAATTTTATTAACAAAAACATTACAATATCAATTTGTTTTCAACAATGAAGTGTGTCTATGGTGTGAAAAGTTGACACAAAATCCATTCTCCAATAAATATATTTTACAGATTTATTTTACAATAAACTGTATTAAACAAACTTGTTCATTAAAGACTTACCGTCAATGAATAGTAAAAATTAAATGACGATTCTTTTACTTTCTTCTTGATTTTTTTAGTTTAGTTTCTTCAAATTCTTGTACAACAGGAGTTTTTCTTTTTTTCTCTACTCCATTTTTGCATGTTTTGCTCTGAGCTTCTTTTGATAATGAGATGGGAAAGTCATATTTTTTTGCCATCACATCTGTCCACAGGGCCAATTCAACTTTGTGTGCAGTCCATTGACCTTCTGGATCTAAGTCAAAATTACCTTCTAAGCGAACTGTTAAATAAATCTCAGCATTCTGTTCCAGCTAGTGCTACCACTGTTCAGAGTTAACTGTTATTTATTTGATCAAAATAATTCATTGCCAAAATACAGGTTGATGTAAACCACTTTCTTAAACAATGTGCAAGTTGAAAAAAAAATTTTTTTTTGTTAAAAAAAATTTTTTAGAGAATGTAATATTAACAGATTCTCTATAGATAGGAAGTTTAATTACTCCAATTAATCTTTCAGTTGGCATTTTACAGCACAGGATTGTTAAGTTGTCTGTCCTTACCATCAGGTTGCCTCTCGGTAACTGTATTGTTGAGGGTGTATGCCTCTTGAAGTTGAGAGTTAAGCAAGGCTGGTGTTTAACCCATACATGGTTGAGAGGTATGCTTTCTTGTCAACAGAATTTCTAGACTACAACATTTTAGCAAATGTTGGCTAATCTTTATGAACTCAATCATTGGCCAAAACTGGCCACTTAGTGAATGAAAAATTTATCTTTCTTAAGGCAGACATTTGATGGCTATCGTTAGCCATGTCTATGATTAAAAATGAACATTGCATTGGATACATTTCCTCTATAAATTTACAGTTTCCCTGATTGTAATAATGGATGTTCTCATTAGTGAGGATTTACCCAGACATTTATCAAACTTAACTGAATACCACAGAGGTTGTTTTGAAATGTTTGTGATCTGTGTATTGGCCCAACAATCATTAAAAAAACAAAAACAGGAAAGATAAGCTTCTTTTTCCTTAGGGACTATTTATTAACTATAGCCAAGGGGGCTGGTGTTCAGAATAAGGGAGGAGGCACAAGTTTCAAAATCAGTAAAAAGTTAGGGGGGTACATTTTTTGGGGGGATGAGAAAAAATGGGGGTTACAGTTTTGGTTCTAGCAATTTCATGCATAGCATAGCAACTTGAATACTGCACAAAAGAAAATACTGTGCAAAAATACAAGAAAATTCTAGATGAGTAGAACAAAACAGAATACTTTGATATTGTGAGCTTCCAATCCAAAAATCGAACAATTCTTTTTTTAAATGAAGCAAAAATTACAAATATACTAGTAATGTGGTGTTTTGCAAAATCTTGACCCCAGACCCCTGAGAGGTTTTCAATTAAACTAATTCCTTCTGTAATACATTTTACTGCATGAAACTGCATAAGCAGCCTGGGACCAAGGAGATATTTTTAGGGGAGGGTAAAAATTTTTACAAAAAAAAATTTTTAGGGGGGTATAATTTTCAAAATTTTGAATTTTAGGGGGGCACATTTCTTGATATACTCTTTTAAAAAGTAAACACCAGCCCCCTGGCTATAATTAACAAACAGTCCCTTACATTCCCTTCTCCCTGTCCATCTTTCACTGGAAAAAGCAGGCTAAACTCAGGTCACCATGTTGGGGGTTATCCTTACAATAAATTAGTATGGTATGGGTTGGACTAGTCTATATTGGCAAAGATTTTATACAAATAAGATACCCTCACAACATGCTTACCTTTCTTTTTCAATTGTTCTTCCACCTTTGAGATTTTCTCCAAAAACTTCATGTAAAATTGGAGATTATAGCTAATCTCACCCATATTGGGGATGGCCATGATAGCTTCATCAGCCATAAAGGGTACAAGATCTGGGGCTCCAGCTGAAAGAATGGCTAAGACAGAAATGAACACAATGATTGTTTGAGTAATACAAATTATATTACAACATATAAGAAATATTCTAGTTTCCACTGTAAAACATAAACTATTATACTAGTTTGTCTTTCCTGTGATAAAGATATAAATTAATAATATCAATGACTTGAAACAGCACTCCATTAAAAAGACTGTTTTAGCAACATAACCACAACAAGAAAGAGCATGTTTCTGGTTAACATCATACACATACAGTATAATCCACAGTAACATGTAAAAATTAATGTAAAAATTATCATGAAATAATGCCTTTCGAAAATAACCTTTGCTGTTGTCTATGATTTTCATTTATTTTAGCAATGCCCAGCTCTGGATGTGGCAGCACATAACTGTCACCTAGAGCACAAACTACCTGACATGGAGTACTCCCTTGCCAATTGGAGTGTGGGAGGTTTTCTCCAGAAAAAATTGCCCAAAACAGCACAAGATCTGTACTTCATATCTTGTACTGCTAACTTTAATGTCCAATTATAACACAGTACTTTACGTTGGAAGAAAAATCAACAGCAACATACATATTACCGGATAAAAATAGCATTAAAACAGTCAGTACCAATACTGTCATTGGCAAGAAATGGTCCCAAGGTTCTTGCATTAACAAAAACTTTGAACTATCATTGTGCTGCAAAAACCCCATAAATCCTATTTTGTTAAAGACATCTCCCCTTAACAAACAAAATTATCTGGCATTAGCCTGAATAAAATTAAAAATTCTAATACCAAAGAGTGGACAGACTTTGTATGGAGGAAACCAACCTGAAGCTGTTGCTGGGCCAACAGCTTTTAACTTGGACAGCTCACGGATAGCAGAAGAAACATCAGGGAGATACTCGAATGCTTTGCGGCTGGTATTTTCAACTGTTGTCTCATCATTTGCTTGTACAAGATCTGTCAGCCTTGGTCTAAACTTACCACGCTACAATTATGTAATAAAAGTCAGTTGGCATTGATTGCAATTTCATACCTGTTTATGAATCACATTCACAGTAACATTAACTTTATAATTCAGGGACCCCAGATCACTGCTTATAGCCTTAAGCAAGAAATCAATCACAAATCAAAGTGACAAATTTGTGCCCAGAACCTTGCCATCTTGCCAAAGTGCTTACAATGTGGTCCTAAAAACTGATGTATCAGACTGTATTGTTAAAGCAAACATTAGATCTTTACTGTACCCCATGGATATTGCCCATCCTACAAGAAAACCCTGAATGAGTTATATATACTGAATAAGAAATAACGTACAGTGAGTTTCCACTTCATTAAATGACATAATTCTTCCAAGTTTAAGAAAGCTTCCTTCCTGTTGCTTAATGTTTTTGGCAACTCATTTTGGTACCTAACATGAAAGAAACAAAGAGCAAGAAATAAAATCATTCACCCATTAAGGGGCAATGGTGTTCTTTGGTATTCCACTCTGGCCAATGTCAGACAATTCTACTCATCAAAGGGACGAGCCTTGCCCTTTAATGAGTTAAGAAAAAGCAATGAGAGTTCATAAGGACGATATTAAGAACATAAACGTATTGATCATGTTATTGTCTTTTTTAACAGCAAACAGCCAGTCATCCTGCAGTTTTATGTTCTAAAATAATTTGGAGGCATAATAAAAACTGATTTCTGACGTTTTATGTTTATACTTAGAGAAGAATTTGGTGTCTACGAAATTAAATGGCGTCTCCAGGAATGATAAATTTAGCTATAAGATAGTAAAATCCATACGAGAAGGCCTATACACAATTAAAAAAATGCAAACTAAGCCTTACCAAAATTAAAAGTAACGTTGACAGTTACATTCGTCTGCAACTTAACTAAAATATTAAAAAAATAACACATCCACAACAAGATTGTCTTTACCAGGAATCCAAAGCCACAAGATCCTTCCCTTTCTTCTCCTTCCGTTCTTTTGCAGCCTTCAATTTCAGCACATTGTCGTAAGCATCCAGAGCATTTCGCCACGCCGTAACGTCCTCACATGTGTAGAGAACAGGTGTAGAATTTTCCATCATATTTTACGCCAATTTCATCAAAGTTTCCTTGCAGTCTTGGAGACCAAAGTGTACATCTCAACTTTCAAAGACACATGGTGGTCAGTTACAGGATTTATGGGCTCATTATTTAAATTATGTCATTCACGTTTTGCACAATGTGTCAAACGTCTGGAGGAAAGTTTGATCAAATATTGGGAAAAAACCCTGGCATGCCGACCATTTTTTGGCGCAGTTTTAATGATATGTTGATGTCAGATCAATCTCGCTTAGGAATGTTTGACATAGCTTTGCAAAGTAGTATCATTGTAGAAAATGGAGGAGGAAGTCGGTTTAATTTCTGCAATTAGTTAATCATCACATGAAGAGGGTACACAGCGCGCTTAAAACGCCGAAATCCGTCACTTACTCACTTATTTATTCCATCCTCCCTTCCTTTCAACCCTCCCCTCTTCTTTGCTTTCGTACTTCTATCCGTACATCCATTTAGCTACTTACTTTTATTTTACTACATATTTTGCGCTCGGCTTAGTTGAAAATGTGTAAAAAACCAGATAGGTGATGACGTTTCGAGCAAAGGCCCTCAGTCGGCGTTAAACAGGTGATAGTTTGTGCAGTTCCCTTAAACTTTAGGCTTTTTACACGTTGTTCGACACTGGCTGCGCAGCATTCGAGTTTTACACTATTATACACTAGTACTGTGTGAAAACGTGTTGGTTTCATAACCCGTTTTATGAAATCCTTCCCCAGTGTCTTCATCTGTATTTAGCGAGGGGATTTAAACTTTAAGATGCACAAAAATAACTGAAAAAGAAAGGCTAGACTTTATGACTAGTAAGAATCTCTTCAGCTAAGGATTACCGGTATGCAAAGAAGTCTACATCACGCAAAGCATTGCTCATGTGAAAATTAGGATTTCTGTGAAATTAATGACGTAACAAAGGAGACCCAATCAGGACGACGGAAATTGTTTACGTCACTGGTGTAGTACTTATGGTTAGAAACTTCATAAAAAAAGTCCAAAAAATGCTTTTACATCGCGTTTCCCGCTTTGGTCCTAACAGTGTTCGAGAAAATGAGATATGGTAAGCATAGGTAACTAAGTACTTCCTGGGCTGTTGAATTACTATTTGCTTTCACTTTTCTATAAGAAGTGTACAGAGCTATCATTATATAGTTAACTAACCTTTAACTGTTTTCGTCTTTCGGCTGACAAAGAAAAATCGCCTGGCGTTTATTAGAGTAAAATATTAGAAGATAGGCAATTTCTGGAGCAAGTTGAGTGCTATCCAACTGAATAACTGATAGACCGTCCAGAAGCTACTTGATTCAAAGCAATGGTAGTCCGCTTCTTGGTGATTTCCAAAAATTACGAATTTACTCCTTGCAGCTGGAGTTTAAACGATAGTCTTGGTCTCAGTTATATCAATTTTAGACATGCTCTTCGTGTATACTTATGAAATAGAGCGTTCAGTTTTGGTAACGTTTGGTTTTATCACAGGAGAGATCGTATTCGAAGAGAGAACAAAGCGAGAAATAATGCCAAGTCATGGCAATTTCTTTATGCGGAATATCAACAGGTTAGTCAAGAGAAATGACATTACACCCGTAAACAGTTCATTCGTGAGAGTAAACACATACTTATACATATTTGAGCTATCAGACAAGACGAAATAAATCATGGTAATATTTCGACTTTATTTCAAAGTCATAGTCAAACCTGACAAGGTTTGTTCGAAGTATGTTTCTTGCTCTACTTCTTTAAGTTGTCGGCTGGTAATGGATTTTTTTTGTTATATATATATATATATATATATATACATACATACATATATACATGTATACATATATATACACATAAGGATATACATATGCACATACATAAACGAGTACATATTTGTATGTACATCGATGTACATATACACATATACAGTGGAACCTCTAATTAGCGGACACCAACGGGGAACACTCCCAGTGTCCGTTAATTAGAGGTGTCCGTTCGATAGAGGTCGAGTTAAATATTAACTTTGATGAACATAATAACAACTTGTGTGTGGGAATCTCGTTATAGTCGCAAAGACAAAAGGAAATTTGCTAACACTTGGAGCAAAGATCTTTACCTAGGGGAGTTGGTTTAACTAGAAGGGCCATTTCTCTAAAAATTCTTATATCTTCCGAGCTGGCAAGAATCGACACGCCAGTTTTAGTTTATATACCGAGGCTGAAACCTAAGCGCCCTTGCCATGCTTCCCCCCCCCCCCCCCATCTAAGATCGGTATTAAACATAAATACTTGATGTTGAATAAAGTTGAAAATTGATTCTATATTTGCCATTCTAGCTGTAGTATTTACACAAAATATGAAGTAATGCTACTTTGCTTTAGGCGACGGAGTTTAAGTTCACGCAAATGGTCAACTGCTGGGGACATATAGTTTGCCAGTTCCTCGTCACCGTGATACAATGCAAACTTTGCAATGTCTTCAGCAGCTTGTAGGGCTTGGTTACTTGTCATCAACGATTTGTCGTCGGTAGCTTCTTCCTCAGGTTCCTCAAAATTGTCTGACTCTCCCTCAATTGAATTCTCTCCACCCAAAACTTCATTTCGAACTTCCTCTCGCCAGTCTTTACTTGTTGTGTCTATCGTAGAATCACATGTAGGAAGACTATCTTCATCGCAAATGTATTCGTCGATTGAAGTAGATCGATCTATAGTTTGTACAAGATCTTGAACATCACCAATTTCTTCGCCGGCAAAAGGATCATCGTCTTTGCCTTCGGGGAGCGTGCGAAGACAAAGGCCGACTTTCTTGAAACACTTCATCACTGTCTTCGACTTAACGTCATCCCACGCTTGTTTCCTCAACATATTTACTGATTTTATTACGTCGCTGGCTGTGTTTTTACCATCGAGATGACTGCAGACATATCGAAGAAGCTTTCTTCTGACATTAACTTTCCAAACTTTTATGATTCCCGCGTCAAGTGGCTGTGTTTTTGATGTTGTGTTGCAAGGAAGGCAAGCTATCTTAATGTTTGAAAATTCGAGATCTCTTGGATGACATGGAGCATTATCCATGAACAAAATAATGTTGCGGTTTTCCCGTCGCAGTCTATTGTTCAGTTTATTTAAAATTTGGGTTAGTATCTCAACTCTCATCCATGCTTTGGCATTTGAAAAATATGAACATTTGATAGGCTTTGTCTTATTTTTCAATCTTTTAAAACAACGAGGATTCGCACTTTTGCCGATCACGATAGGATCTTCCTTTCCCCCAGCAGCGTTTGCAAAGAAAGCCCAGGTATTTCGGTATTTGGAATTTTTACCACCTCGACACCTTGTTCTTTTCTCGTTTAAACTTTTTTCGGGCAATGCTCGCCACATCAAACCAGTTTCATCAAAGTTCCAAACGTCTTCTGGTTTGTAATCATCTACCAATTCTTGCGCTCGTTCTTCCCAGCTGTTGACCACCTCTTCATTAACGTCACCTTCCTCACCTGCAACGTTCATGTTTACGATATTATAACGCTTCTTCTATTTCTCTAGCCAGCCGTTGGATGCATGAAAATCGTCTACGTGTAATGCTTTAGCAATTTCTAACGCTCCTTCTTGCAACAAAGGACCACTAACGGGAGCGTTCGATTGTCTTAATCTGTCATACCATTCTTTCAAACGACTGTTTACGTCATCGTAAGTTTGTTTTCTACCTCTCTTTTTTAATTTCGAACCTTCGTTGGACTCCCATTCATCCAAAAACTTACGTTTTTTTTACAATGGTGTTTGCTTGCGTTTTACTGCAAGAAAATTTTTTGCCAAGTTCTCTGCATCCTATTTTGGGATTAGCCTCGGCAAATTTGATGAGATCAATTTTCATTTTAAGTGGGAGTTCATTCCTGAGTGTTGAGCCATTTTTTGACGTTCTCTTTTCTACGTTTGTTTTCTTCGATTTGCTAATTTCTATTGGGCGGTTTGTGCTTTTGCTTGGGTCCTCGCGTTTGCTATTGATACAATGACGGCAAATAGAAACTTTCTTCATCGCTTCCCATCCTTCTGTTTCTTCAGACGCTGGTGTAGAACAGTCCAGTGAAAAATTACATGTGGCACGCAAACATTTAATGCATTTATATTTTGTTTCCCGGCTACAGGAACAACATTTATCTTCGTTTTCCATGCCAATCCTCACAAGGGCTTTGGCTTAGCTTGTGATACTGATACGTTCACGTTATGGGCAGCATGTGGCAATGTTTTGGCCGGTTCCGGCTGTGTTAATTATCTGTCATTAGTGATTAAAATGTTTCACGGGCATAATAAATATCAATAGTAGCTACAACAGAGTTACACCAGCCTATGGTTATGATTTCAGTGTCCTGTATTTAGAGGTAATTTTTCATGTTTGTATCGTGAAAAAGTGTCCGCGTCCGTTGTACAGAGGTGTCCTTTGGATAGAGGAACAAAATGAAGGAATACAATTGCGTGTTATTTGAGAACTGAGATAATTGTCCATTAATTAGAGGTGTCCGCTGGATAGAGTGTCCGCTAATTAGAGGTTCGACTGTATACATACATACAAATGCATCTCAGTTGTCCACTAGCATCCGTCTTTCTAAACTCCCCTCACACCAATTTCGTTCATCGCCACAAGGAAGCACTTTTTTCGCTCTCAAGTGAAAACTTCCAGAATAGATATGAGTAGCAAAACTTATCTTTTTTCAGTTGTATTCCAGAAGAAACAAGAACGTGACTCATTCTTCGGGCAAGTCTTTGAATTTCGACAGAATTCCAGAAGAGTCAGAAATAGGGAAAAAAGGGTTTTCCGAGACAACAGCGTCGGAGGTCGGCAGGAGACACAGCAACAAACTAGAGATGTTCGGGGTGAACATTCGCGGGCTTAAACCAAAGCGCGACATCTACAAAACATTCAACTGGCCGCACGATTAGAACGAGAGATACAATGCAGGTGTACTCATGCGGTCTGTTTCATCAGCTATTTGCGATGCCAGTTTAGAAGCGGGAACCATTTTAAATGGAGACTGCAGGTTTATTTTAGTCACAGATACTGTAAAGCTTTTTTTGCCGATTTAGCATTACATATTTATTGTATATCATTTTAGTTTCAATAGGGGCGTGGTTTGAGGCTGATTAATTTTTACAGATTCAGTAGTCCTGGGTTTTCCAAATGAGCGGTTGTAACGGTGATATTTGGCAGGATACACCTCGTATCATACATTACCACTTCCGTTCTTTCATTTTTAAATCTATGATATTGACAATGCTGTCACCGAGGTATTAAACCTGGTGCGGTCCGTTCTCATCACCTTCCATACCGATGCTCCTTTGGTCAGATAATGTGCGACAGAAAAATCAATTTCCAGCCTCATTTGTAACAGTTTGAATTTCTCACACAATGAGGCTTGTGAAACTAAAAGGCCGATTTGCAGCCAGTGTAAGAAGTCGCGCGAGTGATGTTGTTCTCGAGGCCGATTTCCAGTGGGTTTAAAAAGTCGCGCGGGTGGCAATTCTGTTTTGACACAGTTAACTTGAAGTCAACTTTTCCGCGCGATATTTTGCGTCAGTCAATATTAGCCAGTCGTCTCAAGGAACATCGTCCGCGTGACTTTTTACACCCAATGGAAATCGGCCTTTAAAGTCGATTGGTTAATGCTGGTTGACGCAAAATGTAGCGTGAAAAAGTTGACTTCAAGTCAACATTTTCACAATAAAGTTGTCACCCGCGCAACTTTTTACACCCACTAAAAATCGGCCTTAATTTCCACCTGGCGCTGGAATGTCTCGCGCGCGACTTTTTCTTCTTGTCCTCGGAGCTATCGAATGAAACCAAGCAGAAATCTATACTATTTAAAAAGCACAACAGTTGCGCGCGCGATATTTTGCACCAAGTGGAAATCCAGCTTTATATATCACCGTTCATATTAACTAAATAAAAGTATACTATAAAAAAATATACTATACTACTTTTCATTCATTCGCGCGTATTTGTGATCTTTTAATTCTTTCGCTGAACGATTTTCATGATTTCTAATTTTTGCGCAACCCTGAGAAATACGACCTTCAGCCTTTTTGACCAATCATTCTGTTCGAGCCACTACCAAGGCTCTTCTCGTCAGAAATAGAGAGCACACACTGACTTGAAAATACATGTCAACTGCCATAACTAAAGAAATTTTTTTAAATCTGATATTTAAGAAATAAAAACTGTTTTGCGATGTTTATATAGCTTGATGCAAACACGAGGAGATTGGGAGAACTCGGAAGCTGCTGTGTACGAGAGTTCTCCCAACCTCTCCGAGTTTACACGACACACGTCTTGTTTCTTGGACTTCTATTCCCACTCGAGGAATGTTTCACACTCAGCAGTGTTCACGAAAGTGTTTCCAAGTTTACTTCCAAGGCTTACAAGCTTCCGAAGACCTAAGCAAGGCACCAGCACCAAGTAACTACTTTTACTAAAGTGCAGAAAGCCATGACAGCGAAAGCCAAGATTCTAGTTTATTTTAATTGACTCGATAAGTCAAATTGTTTTTTGTTTTTTTTTTATAGTAAACAACTTCAACTGTTATGGTGTAATTAATTCCCATTGATCCAACGAACGCCCGCCTTAACAAGCTTAACTCGCTTGAATTACTCGTATTATAACGGAGTTTTTAAACCCGGTTTTACACAATTCGGATACCGGAATGATTGCCGACGGTCATTTACTCGGGTATCATTTGGAGTCACAAGAAACAGTAGTTTGTTTTTGTCTTGATATTTACTCGAATCTCGCGTTAATAAGATGTCTATTTTCGGACTGTTTTGTTTTGTACTATAAACGGGTAATTACCCCAGATGTTTACTGTGGCGTGAACAAGGTTAAACAGCAGCTACAAAGGTATGTAAAGAATAATCCACAACTAGCCCATTTTGTTATTCAATTTTCCAGATAGAATGTAAGGACTCCTCTAATTCACGTTCTGTATTCAATAAATCGTCGTAAAAACAAGTTACTAAACACGTCGGTCGCTTTAGTGGGACACTTACGGTAAATGGTTCTATTTGATATGTGGCAAGCCGTGGCTTTTCTGTGATCGTTGACAGATTAACGGTAGGTTATCGTGATTTTACAACTCAGTTATTTATCCAGTAAACTAAATATGCTAAAACGTTGAAATGCTCAGCCCCCAGTGTCAGAATATCAAGACCATAAGCGGGTCGCAACCAGGAATTTCGAGGGGCAGGGGTCGGGTGATAGTATCAAGGCACCGTCGGTGTGATTTTGATCATTTCTGGTGAAGTAGATCTCTGTGGCTTTGGGAAGTGAAAGCAAAAAGCTGTCACTAAAAGGGTACACATATAACATTTCCCACCAAAACGGCAGGGATCGTCACCCCTAAACCCCTCCTTTCGCTACGCCCTTAAAAGACATTTTCCAGAGGTTTCTTAGTGCCAACCAGCTACCTCGCGAGTAAAAACGGTGAAGTTGGCGAGCCCCAATGGCACCATTTCCACTCCCAAATAGTTGGGAGGCTGCTTGTTCCATCTGGCGCAATTTTTTGCACACAAGCGACATTTCCTCAAAGTTTTTATCCTGGCAAAAAATCCGAGCGAGAAATATCGTACCACTCGGGAAATTTCGCCTTAAAGTAACTACATTTTTGTCTACGAATTTACATTTTAGTTGCATGTCTACTGATCAGGTGCAAACACAGCCAACGACTGTTGCATACCGTCTGGTCAGCGGACGCCAGTTAACCTAAGATACAATATAATATAAACTGACTGAAATTGTCTGGCGTCAAAGTGTCCCTGTTTATCAAGATATCGCATGTTCTCAGCAAGCTTAGTGCCACAATTTTTTGCCGAAAGGCGGATTATACGGCGAAGCCTTGATTCCAATAAGCGGAATTTTCCTTGCGAGCGAACTTTCTTCCGGTCATCCGAGCTTCCAGGTGAAGCTACGTGGAAAAGACAGGAGGAGTCAACGCTAGGAAAAATTCCGCTCCGTAGAAATAAGACTTGATGGATGGCTAAATATTTCCTGTCAACCTGTTTTTACACCAAGTAATAACATCGGAAGAGATACTGAGGAATAAATGTCGATGAAGAAATACGACAAATAAGAAAAACAGAGGACACAGGAAAGCATCAAAATGTAGTTTCAAATGGTGGGAACTGCTAATTTTTCATATACCCGTCACGAACCTCAAGATATCGACTTTTTGAATGTATCATGGAAAGAATCACGAGATTTTTTTATCGACATTAAATAAATTATTCATTCATTCAAGACCGTCATCCACTTCACACGTTACGAATGGAAAACATTGGAGCACATCGTTGAGCATGCACACTTGCCAGGAACATGAAGTGGAGTGTTTTGACCATCACAAGCAGTAGTCAAGATACTTTATCATTCGAGCAATGCGCATGCGCCTCGGGTAACCTCCGCTACGTTTCAGCACGCTGCGTTGGAAGGGACACACGGTCTTCAAACGTACACAACAGTCGTCAGCAAATAGCTTGTGCTAAAATAGACAATATTGGGTTACGACTCTTTTACTTTACAATTACATAATTTTTCTGCGGAAATTTATATAGATAAGAGTAGTAACATTCAGTGGTGCTAACCAAGCACAATTTATCCACAGCTTGATGACGGCATACTTTTAGTGTCATTCAGGAAGGAAAATATGGGCGCCCTCATTGTGATCTTTACCGTCTTCGGACAACTTTCGGAGAGTTTTACGACAACGTCTGACGTGCTGTCGACAAAATCGAGTATGTATGTACGTACATATATACGTATTGGCTTAAAATGTTATTGTCACAACTCTGAGTTTCACACTTGTCGGTGATCTTCAGGTGATTGAGGGAGTTCTGCTACAACTGTCCTTTATGTTGCGTGTCCGTGTCCAATTGTAGGTATGATGTCGTTTGTTTCGGGATTCGTCAACCTAATGGAATTTTGCTTTTATGTATGCATTTTGAAAAGAGTTCGCTTCTTTTGTTCAAAGTTGTTGTCCGTTTCTTCTCCATTATTTCGACTTTTTCTTCTGAACACAAATTGCATTTTTTTGATCCGATCCCGTCCATAATCAAACGAGCGGCTCCCTACCGGATCGGATCAAAAAAAATGCAATTTGTGTTTAGAAGAAAAAGTCGAAATAATGAAGAGGAAACGGACAACAACTTTGAACAAAAGAAGCAAACTCTTTTCAAAATGCATACACAAAAGTAAAATTCCATTACGTTGACGAATCCCGAAACAAACGACATCATATCTACAATTAGACACGGACACGCAACATAAAGGACAGTTGTAGCAGAACTCCCTCAGTCAACTGAAGATCGCCGACAAGCGTGAAAATCAATAACATTTTAAGCTAAATTCCGTAAATCCTGCTCTGCCAAATAACGCATTGAGCACTTTTCTCAAACCAACTCTACCTCGTATATTCTAATACATACACACACAGACACACGTATATATATATATATATATATATATATATATATATATATATATGTATGTATGTATGTATGTATGTATGTATATATACATATATATGTATCTATAAACATGAGCAGGTCGATAAAATCATGAGTGCATCCCGTTGAGCAACAGTTCGTCTTCTTGTTTTTTCCAACGGACCATCACCGGTGACTCATGAGAGAGACCACCGTTCCGACAAACGGTCGGTGAATTCCGGAAAGAACCACGCAATGAGCTACGGAGGGAAATCGTGGAATTGTGGAACTCCTTAATTAAGAGCCCAGCCGGGCCAGGATGTTTGGGTCCCAGATGTTCTGGAAGGTTCATTTCACGGTGAGGAGACCTAGGAACATTCGCGTCTGCTTGCAGTAACCAATACGTTAACAGGGAGCCTTTACCCTACGGGATAAAGCACACCAAACGGTTACGTTTCGATGAATGATCCGAACAGGTAAAATTAACTCCCTTCAGTCCACCATTTTACTCTGGGAAACGCTTGGGAGCCATAGGAAGACTCTTGGAGTTGGGGTTGCACCAGGAATTCCCCGACGCAAGGGTTAACGTCCCCAATAGGGGGGCTTAACCAAAGGTGTAAGCACCACGCCCCCTTTATAAGTAAGTTTTCTCCGTTGTTTTTTATTCAAACTAAAGCGAAAGGATTGAAGTGATGCTGCGAATTTCTTTTTTTTAAATTTATTTATTTATTTAATTATTTATCTATTTTTTAAAAGTGAAAGCATACGTAACAAAAAAAAGTCGTGATGACAATAATCGGCTTAACAGTTTTATAGAAGATAGCCCTTCCTTACCTTCAAGCTGATCTCTCCTCTGGCCTCAGTGGAGAACCCTCCTAACTCGTCTAAAATATCTTTCGTAGGACCACTAATGTGGATGCTGAGAGCTGCAGAAAGTAAGTGAAAACTAATCAATTGACAGTAAGCGCAACTGAGTGTGAACTCACTAAATGTGTTCTCAGCGCACAGAAATAATGCTATACCGCCCCTATGAGAGCAAGTGTGGCGTCGAAAGAGATACAAATATGGCAGCTTGTCTTACGCTTTGCTTGGGATCCTAAAACACTCAAAATACTTCAGGGAAGTGTCCTCCCATGTCTCTAACGAGAAATCTTTAGCTTATGTCGACAGACGTTCATTTAAAGTATACCGTCCACGCTTGAACTTAATGACAGCAAGATTGGATACTCTTGTACTCAAAATGTATGAACTTCAAGGTAAAAAGACGTGAAACAGTTGTTCTTTATTTCTATTAGAAGTCATTCGATTGACAAATTTAGGAAAAATTGGGCACTATTGAAAGTAGATCAATAAAAGAAACATACCACGGACTTCATCTGACAATTTGGAAATAATTTTCAAGTCGTCAGTAATTACCGACGTTTTCAACAGTTGGTTAATGATCTGAAACGACCTTTCTGAAGTTTATCTTTAAATACCTTACCTTCGCCGCTTGACTCCAGTCGTGAAGCTGTGTTAACCGTGTCTCCAAACAGGCAGTATCTTGGCATAGTTCGACCAACAACACCAGCTACTACAGGGCCTGAAATATTGAGGTATTTTATATTAAATATCTATGAAAGTATCTCGTTTGTCATGCGGTCAACAGTCGTATTACTTTTTCGTATTTTTATGCCTAATAATACCTGAATACCCTGATTACACCAATTGTACTGTACCAAACCCTGTTCTCTTATATTTCAGCCACGATACGTTTATTTTTAGCAAAGGATAACGGTTTACAAAATAACGTGTACCATACGCCAGCTCTGGTTACTTCATATCCGTGTTGAAACACGGAAAATTTCCCGCCAAAAGTGTACTAAAATTTGTGCTTCATGTTCAGTCTTAGTATTTTATAAAAGGAATATGCCATGGTTTTTGCATGTTTGAATACCGTTATCCTAATACTTCGTATGGTACTGGACTTCCGAATAGCTACTAACACTCGCTGGTGTATTTTTTCCTTCACGACGTACAAGCGTCAGGAGGTTTGCTGATCACACAGTCTTGATTGATCAGTGGTGGGTGTCGAGCTTCTTAAGCTTGTCTTTGATTAGCAGGTGGACTTTTTTCGGAGAATTGCTCACTTCATCAATGTGTTAGTGAAGTTGCCAGCATTTTATCTGTCGCTGTTTTAAGTTTTTCTCAAATCTCACAACATCTCGCATGTTACAATCATAGTATCCAGGCACGGAAGTTAATTTGGTATTTCTTAATTAAATAGTAAGTCACGATTTTTGCCGGTGCCTTCAAATGGTTATGATGATGTATGCTATCAAACTTACCGGAATGGATTCCAATCCTAAGCTTCAACTTGTAATTCGGCTTATGTCTGATTTTAAAATCCAGTACCGAGTCACGAATTCGGATGGCCATGCAACAAATCTCAGACGCATGAAGGTTGTTATTTCTTTGAGGTAGGCCAGAGACCACCATGTAAGCATCGCCAATAGTCTCCACCTTGAGAATGTGGGCAAGTTTTTTTGTTAAATTAGAAAAGTTCTCTTTAAGTAGCAGGCTGTCAGTGGAGATTTATCAAATAAGGCTAAGTTCTGGGCGTAAAAAAACTTTGGTGAGCTACATTTGATTATCATACAAAATAATTAGAAAGTTTACTCGGCCTCGTTCGATCAATCTGTAATACCACCAAGATATCAGAGCCACGACAAGCGACTAAAATGAGCACACGAGCGCAGAGCTAGTGATAGAATAAGACGACTTGGCAATGCTTTCAAAACAATTAAAAAAATGACTAGCGAGCGATCTACTGGCCAATCGTCCGGTAGTTTTAATCCACACAATTTCATCAGAAGTACATTCAAATTCCTTACTTTATATACATCAAATTCTCTGATGATTTCATCGAACAATGTATAGAGGTCGTTCAGCAAATTTACAACCTAGGAAATGGAAAAACAAATATAATAAATTTGTTAGATTCGACCAATTTTTTGAACCATTGCCAGATAATAATAATAATAACAACATGAAACATGTGTAAACCTGCAACGGGGTACTCTCTGCGCACAGTTCTGTGAAAGAGACAATATCACTGAAATAAATCGTGACGGAGGAAAAGGATTCTGCTTCCACGGCTTTGCCTTTTTTCAGCTGTTCCGCCACCGAACTGAAGTGAAAATTAAAACAATTACGATACACACATATACATATATATATAGATATATGTGTGTGTGTGTGTGTGTGTGTGTGTGTATAAAATCCACTAATAATTCACGAAGGAAACACAAAAGATTTTGGCTCCTAACTAGTATGCTGTAAATCGGCTATAAAGTACTAATTAGAATCACGAACTTTTTCCTTCAATTTTCTACGTTAAAATTTCCCGAAACTTTGAAATAACCGGTAAACTTCGCCATTTAAACATATTCGTATTTTAAGAAAGATACAACATGCGCATCCGATCTGTATGGAATTTACATGGCGGGCCGAACAATCATGATGTATCTATTACATATGTGTACTTATATATATATATATATGATGAAAAGTTTGTTCTCAAGCTTTTATCTCAGAAAATTTCTGAGCTCCCCAACGGGAAACGAACCCGTGTCTCCCGATTGCCGGTACGGTTGTTTTACCACTAGACTACAGGGTCTCAGACGGCAAGCATGAAAATTTCTGAGCTCCCGTTGGGGACCTCAGAAATTTTCTGAGATAAAAGCTTGAGAACAAACTTTTCATCATACATATATCCAAGCTTACAAACATCTACACTTAGTAAGATGAAATTTACTTATACACACACATATATATATATATATATATATATATATATATATTTATATATAACTACAGACGGAACCGTCTCAGCCTATTGGGCCTCATCAGTGTAGTGCTGATGAGCAGAATGGAGTAACTTACATTATATAGACAACTCAGATGTCCCACGCTTGTGGTACATCTAAGCCATGCCAGAGCGCTCTAACTAGAGACTAGTGAGCATGCGCATATATATATATATATGTGGTAACATTGTTAACTTACGGTGGTAACATTCGTTCCAGCAAGGCATCTGTCTTCCTTTTCTCTTCAATCAGCTGACCAGTTCGTTCCACCACTAATTCTTCTAAATTGTCAGCATATTTTTCCATCATATAAGTCATATTGTCAAGAATATTGGTTTTCCTGGAAAAGAAATGAGTTACATGTAATTTTCACTAAACTAATACCCAGCTGATTCTTACGTCATCGCCACCACGCATCTTTGTTCAAAGTACGACTGGACAGTCTTGTTAAATATCTCGTGGTCTGAAAGAATGCCGCGAAATTTTGATAACGAGAATGAGAAAGAGAGAGAGGAAAAAACAGGGATAGAGAAAGTGGAGATTGCGGTGATGTAGCATTATTTAGTTAATTAGATTAAATAGTGCAGCCGCATTCAAAACCTTGCACATCATTACAGCATTTATCATTTCAGGCCTATTAATAAGAGCACCCCTTCCAAGTTCGTCTCTTATGTTGTGGAATCTGACGTCATAATTTAGTTGGGTTATAACCCACGCAACCATATTTAGTAGTTTTTGTAACCTCGCTGTTTCTGACAAAGACCAGTGATCCCAAACAATAACTATATGTCTTGGCTTTCAGCGCTGATGTAAATTCTTCTCTGAAGATGTTGTGATGTAACAACGAAACGTTAGAATACTATTAAATATTAGTTACTTCTCTCTTTCTATGGCTTTCATAAACATATTATGCTGGGCTTTGATATTCCTAATTAAATCACTTAATAATGAAACAAGGGTTGAACTAAAGAAACGAAAGCTGAGACAGAGAAGGACCGGATCAAAGAGAGGTGGGACAGGAACGGAAGCAATGAAAAAAAAATGAACAGTTTCGAGAAAAGGAAGGAATGATACAAAGTTTTACTTACATTTTGTTATTAATTAGCATTCTGTGAACGCGTTTCTTCAAATCACTAAACGATGGTCTCTCCTGAGGCATGTCGGCCCAACATTCTTTCATCAATTGTCGAAGTTCTTCGAGTTTTGGAATTAAGTCAGGAACGACAGGCCGGTAGGGAGGACACTCCATCGCTTTCACATGTTCCACGATGTCTAAACACACCGAGGGGAAAATCAGAAATTAGAATTAATAATTAAGCTTGTTCCTCAAACCACAGCAAGGTTTCTTTCCAGGAATCTTCTTAGCAAGGTAGTTTGTTTGTTTTTTTACCATGGTTATCTCTGAATTCTTACTCCGAGGATATTGTCCTTAATTGAGTAACCCTTTATTTGAGCGTTGTCTTGTAGGCCAAAGCAACTGTTTCTTGTGGCCACAGTTCATCAACGAACAGACCTACCTCGATTTTCCTCGTAGTTATGACTGTAGGGCCCCTTTCTTGTGTGCATTTCCTGCAAAATAATGGCAAAGCTGTACACGTCTCCCGGCGGAGTGCCTTTTCCTACAAGACTTGGTGATCGCAAAATCTCTGGTGCTTTCCACAGCAAGTCTAGGAGAAGAAAGATAAAACTGGATGTTAGTGAATGTGGTTTAACAACAAATCGCGGTACGGTATTGCGCGAATGTCTGGCCGATTTAACTTTTCCTTAAATGACACCCCAGTAAGAAATGAGATAGTTACTGGTGGTTCTTTTCATTTGTTAAAGTATACATTCAAACAATTCTCGTAGATCTTCAACGCGGATTTGAACGATGTTACAATGACACTTACATTGTTCAGCATACATGGAATGTTGGAAAAAATTCACAGTTGTAAGACACTCCAAAATCTCTACCCCATTTAATTTAAACTGTTGCTGATATTTGTAATATTTTACTCCATGTTATTGTCCGGTTTTGTTCGGTCTGCATAGAAAAATATTTTCCATTGCACTCAAAAACGGCGTTCAGCCTACAACCTGAAGTAATGTTTTTCCATACAGTGACCTCATGAAGATATTTCACTACAGGGACCTCCAAGCCGGTAAATAATACATACTTTTTCCCACATCACTGTGTGGTACTACCTTCGCAAGACCGTGGGGAAAGCTCTGTTTGATGATGGATTTACTGTCTGTAAGTATCTATAAATCATTCAGATTCCAGTGTAATCATCACCTCTATATAGAATTTATGGTACTATAGTGTACGTGACGTACAGTAGAAGCATGGTCAGTCAAAATTTCTTGTGAAATTTTAAGGTTATTATCAGCTAATACTTATACTGTCAGTTCAAATTTTAATAATCAACCATTTATTTTTCAAATTTGTTTCACTAACCTGACCAGTCACTACTAGCTCATCTGGTAATAAGATCCCTTCCCATCTCATCTCCTCCTCACCTTCCAATTCCTTTCCTCACCCCTATCGTCCCCCAACATACCTCTATAGTACGCATGGTCACAGCTGTACGGTTTCACTTGTTTAGATTTAAAGGTGTGCAGGCCGTAGTCGGTTATCTTCAGCTGCAAACGACTGTCAATTACACAGTTACTGGATTTGAGATTTCCATGAAACTTTATTTCGCTACTGTGGAGGAATGTCATCCCCTGAAGCATAAAATTGAAAAAAATGAACAAATATTTAAAGATGAAGCGAAATGATCTAATTAATGCGTGTTGAAAATTACTACAAAACAATCAACCACCAACCCCCCAACGATTAGTCAATGTGCCTAAAGACATCAGTTCCCAGGCCGTCAGTTAAGCAGCTCTACCATACAGGATATGCGGTTTTGTGACAAAGTGCCTGAAGACATCAGTTGCCACGCCGTCAGTAAAGCAGCCCTGCGTCACACATGTCGATATGCCAGGTGGCACACTATCTTAATTCCTTTTATTGTTGTTTTGTCTAGTCCGAGCGCTTTTGTGCATTCGTTCGCTTCGTACTGGATATTGTGTATTCTTCTTGATTAGCACTGCTGTACATGACTAGTGGTTTTGTTACCTACCCCCGGGAAGGAAAATTTTTTACGCCCACTTCAGGATGGTGGATACATACCGTGAGAGCCTGAAAACTATTCGCGCTGGCGTTATATTATAATTCAACATGTCCTCTCACCAAAGATTCAGGTTAAGATTACGGTTACGGTTGGGGTTGGGTTAAGGATTAGATTTAAGGTTAGGGTTAGGATTAGTGCTAATCCTAACCCTAATTCTAACCATAGTCTGAATCTTAGGTAAGAGGACATGTTGAATTACAATCTAACGCAAGCGCGAATAGTTCTCAGGCTCTCACGGTAAATATCCGACATCTTGAAGTGGACGTAAAAAACAACATCTCCCAGATCAAGGTACAGAGATGAAGCTCAGCTCCAGCTTACCACAGTGAGGTGATAACTAACTTAATAATCATACTGGACGAAACAATGTGGCCAGTATATTACCTTACCTTGACGATATCGTAAACTAAGGCTAAAATGAACATATGATCAAGTTTCACATCCTCATTTTCAAGAATATCCTGGTAAAACAGAAATGAAACCAGTTAGTACAATGATTTGCCATAGTCTTAACGGTTGATTCAATTCTGCCAGTAAAACGTTTCAACAGTATCGTTCGTTCGCCCGTTTCTTCATTCACTCGCTCGCTCGCTCGCTCGCTCGTTCCTTCCATCAGCACCCGTGCCTACCTAATGAAGCTTTCCGGTCCGTAAGAAAGAAGCATATTACCATGTTTAATACCACAAACTGCCCCGCTACGTAAGCGATCATATCGTTCAATTACCTCGCAGTGACACTTCGCACAATCCCACATAACAAACCATCATCTTAAGCGTTGTTCGACAACATGTTTACCTGAAGACTAGATTTCGAACAATAATTAGTGACAATGCAAACGTTCGAAGGCTCCACACATGCACCAATGAATGGATTGAGGTTATCATGACGAATTTCACGCATCTAGAAGAGACAATACATGGAAAGAATATATACATATACTATAAACGACAGTATATATATATATATATATATATATATATATATATATATATATACATATATAATATACATACAAGACAGTACATGGTTTGAACGTTTTGATTGGATACGACACTAAAACGACAACACGAAAATGGAACCAAACATTCGAAAACAAAGTAAGAAATAAACATGAGGCTTAGTTTCTGTTCACAATCTTAAATAAAATTGAAAACGGAAAATCATCCTAGAAAAAGAGAATTTAACTCCCTGAAGAAGTATCCTGGCTCGAAACGTGAGAATTTTCGAGACTCGGTCTGGGTAATTTTTTTCCAAACCTTTTCGAGTTTTCATTGATTCTTTAATGTTGCCTACATTACGTATAATCTTTGGTCACTGTCAAGAATGTCTTACCAGATTAAGTTCCTTAAGCACTGCCCTTGTCAGATCTACATTCTTCTTTGACAGTTTCTTGATGGCCACTAAGTTGCCCTGACAAGAGAAGCACACGTTGATCACATTTCAGAACAACCACGACCTCGCTTCAAAAAAAAACACACTTTGACCAAATACATAAAATGTCGCAGTGGCAGATCTAAATGTGGACACGTGAGACCTGCGTTCCCACTTCTCACGCAGGCTGAGATGTGATCTGAAATCGCCTGGGACATGATTTACAAACCAACTGTTCTCTATCTGTACAGAAGAATTTAGAGCTTTGTTGACATCTCCACGAAGCAAGAGTTTGCAGAAGAGGGCTTATAAGCTGGGATCGGTTGCATAAGAAAGAGATTAACTCTGATCGTAATTGGTATTCCATTTTAGCCAATCAGGATCAGTGTATGAAAATTTAACTATATTTCAATAACCCGACGGGTGATTAATACATGATGAACAGTCTTATACAATCGGGTTCTGCCTTGTAGGTTTTGGACTAGTGGACTAATTTCGGCCTACACTTAGGGAAATCGGCATACTGCCTCCACCAGAGACTGACAGTCAGGACTGGCTAGCCTCCTTTCGAAAAACCTTTACTGTGCCACTTTTTTTCCGAATGAGTCCCCTAAGTGTCTACCTAAGTAACCGTCTATGTACTGAAACGGGTTAAACCCCTACCAACCCACAAAAAATCTCTTCATAAAACTGAGCAGGGCGATCCAATTGCATGCAATTGCTCGAAGAACGAGCTCCAAATAACTTTTCGAGTTCACTCTGTTTCTCAATATCTTGTGCAGCTTTCGAGTGTTACCTAACGCAGCATTACTATTTGGAGAAGTAGCGGTAAGGTCAAGTCTAGGCTACGGATTTGGTGTACTTTGCATATGTATTATAATGAGGCCCGATCTTAGCAGCAAACGAAATTGGGGAAGTATTTAAAAATAATTTAGACACCTTAAATACTCCAACCGTTGTAAATTTCACCGTCTGCTCGTCATCACAGTCCTCAAGAAGATTGTCTGTCTGATGGTAATCTCTCTGAAAATCAGTCCAAATGGAGACACAAGTCAGCACAACAAATATACTCATTTTGCCCTAACTGCTGCTTATAAAACATTTGAAGAATTAACTCTCGATATGCTTGTTCTTTGCAAAATATTTCTTCATTTTTACATGAAGACGCTGTTACACATGCGACATTTGTTGTGTTAATTTTTTTTTATTAAAATAGCTTCAATATCGATATAATGAAGAGCTCCACTGAAATGGTGGATGGTTCCCAAAAGAGAAACTTTCATGTTACCTTTCCTGTGTCAGTCGAGTTAGAATGTGTATCTTGCATGAACGATCCAATAACCTACGAAACACACAGGTATAAATCAACGTGGTCTTTCCAAGCACATCCAGTCTTTACGAACTACCAACATCTTCACACAACATCTTCACACAACATACTAATCCTAGTCACCCCGTTAGTAACGTATGTCAAATTCAAACAACACTTCGTACAAAGGCAAAGTCTTTACCGTCTTCAGTCCGGATAGGTTCTGTATTATTTTACGGCAGGTAACGGAGGACGACGGTTTTTTCGCCGGCGGGTGAGGTTTAGACTGGTAAGATTTAAGCCCACCTCAGTTGACCCTTTCTTATCCGGATAAAGTCACTTTATTCTGGATTACGCCAAATGAATTTACTCCTCTGACGAATACCTCGGGAGAGGGAAAAGTTAAAAAACCCTCAAACGAATGTCGAACAAAGTGTGTCTAACATCTCATTTTGATAACATTATAGTGGCTACCATATAGGCAGCGCGTTTCGGGTCAGCACCTTAGCTCGCAATCCGAGTCTCGGTAGCTCAACAGATAGTGTGTCTCAGTGGTCATCAAAAGGTTGTGGACTCGATTCTTGTCTGTGCTTCAGAAATTGTTTTTCTGAGGAATGAACCCGTCGAACGTTCACATATTTTTCAGTTAGAGCTGTGTTCCGAGATGATGATCTTTGCAAGCCTGCAGCAACTCTGTTATGACGAAGTTATAACAATATTGTAGTTTCAAAAATATAAAACAAAACATAATCCGAATAATAAAATCTTGAAAATTGGAGATTCAAGTTAAATAAAGACGATAAAGCAAATCAATATTTCGACTTTATTGCAAAGTCATCATACTACTTATTAAACTGCATCAAACATTAAAGGTTGGGACACACGAGGTGTGAAGCCATGGAGACATGTCGCGGGGACTTGTTTTTCTTGATTGACGAATTTTAATTAGGGATTACACATGGGACGGAGAGGAAGTGACTGGAGGTATTGGTGGGAACTAAATGACACTCGTTGATTGGCTGCCCCAGGACTTTATCGATGAAACTTGTCACATGAACTGTTCACAAGAATGACGTGTCACGGGGACACATATCTGTCCCTATGACTTGTTCCAGTAATTCAAATCAATTGAATTCACGCAACAAGTGTCGGGGACAAAATTTTATTTGCACGACAAAGTTTTCTACTGAGTGCACACAGTGGAATTTGTCCCTGGAGAATGCCACTGCGACATGTTTCCGGGACTTGACACCTTGTGTGTCTTAACCTTAAGACAGTAGATTTAAACTCGCCTACTTACCCCGCTTTCAATTGAAGTTTGTGAATTTCGTCTATGATCATAAGATATTTCAGCGTAATCAATTTTCCACAGTAAGCTGTGCAGCTGTTTCTCCATCCTGTACTGTCTGGTTAAAGAACAAGACAAACTCGTCACTTATTGCTAAACTATAAAACAAATGAATACTAAAATAGTGTCTCGCTCCTTCCTTCTCGCACAAACTTTTTCAAACATCCTAGAAATTTTCAAGCTAGGTGCGAGTTCCTTTGAACATTTTCAAGCATTTATTCGTAAAAATTCCTGTTTCAAAGTGAGTAAAGCACGTCAGGTGGAGCTCCATCCTCCGTAATATTAATCACCATCCCCACTACCATCACAACTACCATTACCATCACCATCACTGCTACCATCACTATCACTGTCACCGTCATCGCTATTACAATAAACATCACCATATTATCATTATCACTATCACAATCATCACCATCACTGCTGTCATCGTCACCTTTATCACCATCATCACAGTCAACAACACCATCGCCATTAAACATTATTACCACCACACCACCATGATCACCAGTACCATAGTCATCGTCATCACCATCATCACAGTGAACGTCACCATCACGATTACCATAACTACCACCATGCCACCATGATCACCAGCACCACAGTCATCGTCATTCCCATCATCACCATTCTTATTTTACCAAGGAATCCAATCAAGATAAAATCAACGTTCTTTTCCCAACAGCCGTGTATTTATCACTTCCTCACCGTGACGAGTGACAAGTACGTACTAGTGACATATCTGACCGATGTTTTTAAGTACAAATAATAAGGAAGGAATAGTTCATCGTTTGGAATGCTCCACTGAATTATGGAGGCACGTGGGAAATTGAGAGACAAAGAAAAAAGTCTAGGAGTTGCTCAAAGCTACTACCTCGAGCAATGGAGGAATTAATTTATGATTTAATTGAATTAAATTGTGGAATTTAACACGAATATCTTCAATGTATCGGTATACCGTCCACTCGTAAAGACCAAAAAACGCGGTCTGAAGAGCGCCGAACATGTCCCTGTACGAATTAGGTTTGTATTAAACTTTAAACAGCTCATCCTTATATATAGATTACCTGTAAATATTAAACAGCAATAAGAAGAGAAGAACGACAAGTACTGTAGACACACTAATAACAATCTTCGTTATGTCTAGAATAAAAAACACACCCAAGTAAGTGAGAAAGGAGTAATTCCTTTATTGTCATGGAAACTTATGGGTGCATGTTACCAAGGATAGCGTCAGTACTGACGGAAGTGTTTGTGAATGTTTCAATGTCAATATCACTGTTAATGTTAATGTCAGTGTCATCGTCAGTGTCAGTATCACTGTCAATGTCAGTGTCAGTCAGTGTCATTATCATTGTCAGTTTTAGTGTCAGTGTCACTGTTAGTGTCAGTGTCAGCGTGTCAGTGTCAGCGCGTCAGTGTCAGCGTGCCGGTGTCAGAGTGCCAGTGTTACAGTTCATGTCACTGTTAGTGTCACTGTCAGTGTCAGTTTTAGCGTCAGTTTTAGTGTCAGCGCCAGTGTCAGTGTTACTGTTAATTTCACTGTTAGTGTCAGTGTCATTGTCCGTGTTAACACCAATGTCAACAATTTTTCAAAGAGATTCCCTTATACGTCACCAACTTTCGTGGTGAGCCGGGTTACCACGTTATGAACTGAAAGTCCTGAACGTACTGTTTGATTCATTTTTCTCCATGCACAGCTCGTTTCGAAATCCACATTGTGGCCTATCTAGCGGGACCTTCTCTCCTCTATTAGCCCATTTTTTCACGTAGTCCTTTGTTTGTATATACACTTGCTGACCACCACTTGAATTTACGTCTGGCCAGAAAGCAGCCAACTGAGCCATGACTGCAAAAATATAACCAAGGCGTCAGGGGTATGTTATTAATGCTTGCGAGGGATGACTCTAGTCACCAAACGCAGAATAAAAATCAATGTTTAACAATCAGTCCGTAGCCAGAAATTTTGTAAGTGTGGGGGCAGCAGAAACTTGAGAGAAATGTGTCAACAAGACATTCGTAATGTACCGACAGACGTAGGTAAGAAAAAATCAACCAGTGCATTTTCGTGATGGTAAAAGTAAAACTGTCAGCAAAATTCGGACGAAACATATCATGTTCGTCCGTAGAAACAGGTTGTCTTGCATTATACACAATTAACACACTTAAATTTAGAAGCCACGAAAAGTAAAAAAAAAAAACCCGAAATACTGCGACGGACAATTTATTACTACTACTATAATTATTATTACAACTTGCACACCACCCAACTAAGGACAATGGAAGGGGTCTCAGCCTGCTACGGGGGTCCTGGTCTGCGCGAAAAGTGGGAGAGGGGGGAACTGCCCCCTTGCCTCTTCCCTGTCTACGCTATAGCTGTGGATTTACTCTAAGAATTCAGAAAAGACAAATGTAACTTACTTTTGCAAGGTTTTTCAGGGTCAAATTCCGGGTCACAACTGGAGCTAGAACCGTCTTTGTATTGCTGATCTAATACTGTGTAGTTTTGCAATACAGTGGCATTTTCATCAAACATCAGGTCGAAACCAAAAATACCTTTAAAAAAATTTGAATACGTTAGTTTAATTTGTGGCAGCCTAAACAAAGGGTAAACAGACATGAGTGCAACTAGAGGTGTGTGTGTGTGTGTGTGTGTGTGTGTGTGTGTGTGGAGGGAAGGAGGGGGAGTTAGTAGTCGCGACCCTTGCCCTTTTGTGCGTCGACCTTCCATAATTTTTATATCATTTAAGTTTAGGGGAGATACCCCACGTTATGCGGTGATCACATCTGATTCTTTACTGTCATATTTTCGGGGAGATATCCATAATAAAAGGTGATCCTACTTAAAACTGGGTTAAGGCTGCTTCACACGGGACATGATCCACGCGACACACACGACAAAATCACACGGTCAATGACGTAATTAGCGGGATACACGTCCTCGCAAACTGCCAGCCTTCTCTCTCCCCCTGTTTTCAATGTTGAGTGGTCAACAAACGTCATCTCCGTGATTTTTGTATTGGAGTTCATTGTTCCTCGTCCCCAAACAACACTGAGAACGGCGGACTGTTATATTGGTCAGAGTAACGATTTTGTAAGGTGTTCCCGCCCAATTTGTCACTGGTTGTAGTTTGACCGGAATGCAGTGCTTTCATTAAACCCGACTAACGCCGTGGCTCCGGAACGCGTTTTCTAGCACAATACCTGTCAAATAGCAGGCTTTACTATACACTCAAACTTCATTCTTCTTTCTAGCAGTTAATTCTCGATGACCGGAAGTCGTGAAATCATTTCCGCCGAATATTGTGAATTATTCGACGGAGCTGTCCAAAGAAAATTATTGGGCGTCGATGACGTAACCACCTCAAGGCCGCGAAAATTACAAAACAGCAAAAACGGCCTACAGCAGTTTGGGAATTTAATCGAACGAGTCTTTTTACTTCAAATCTTTTTGTGCATCTATCGCTATTTTGAATGTATAATAAAACAAATATTGGATTCGGGTTACGTATAATATTAAGAATTATCCAGACCTCGGTCAATGTTGTCCGCCTAAGCTTTCGGCTTCAGCAGATAACATTGACCTTGGTCTGGATAATTCTTGACATCATGCTCAGTCTAATCCAATAATCGTTTAATAGGCCACTTGCATTTACTCTACTACTCCAGGAAAAATACGTATAAACAAAAAAATTATTCGATCTGTTGAACGTCGGCACTTTTTTGTCTTCCAGATCGGTTGTTTACCATATGGGTGTCAGTGGGCTAAATTCTTATCTTTAACCCTTTAACGTCTGAATTTTTTTCTTTTGTTTATTGTTCTGTCATTGTTTTTCCTTTTTCTTTTCATTTGTTTTGTTTTTCTTTTTTTTCTGTTCCAGAGGTGTCCTAAGTGTAGGACGCCTAGCTTTAATAACTCTTTAACCAATCTAAGTTGATCTACAAACGCATACTTTTCTAGGATGGCCAAATATTCAGGATCTTACAGAAGGCCTTACGAATGAATACATGTTCACTCCGGAAGCGAGCGACGAGAGTAACAAGACACGATTTCCTATGTTCCGGTCTGGTTCGCTTGCCTCGCTTCCCTCCAGTAAGAACTGGGGCTGAGGTTCTCAGGGTTCGAGCACTATTGGTCCATCAAAATTCCATAACTTTTCCATGACCATATTTACAAAAATCAATGACCTGGAATAGCTAGAAACAACGAAACGAGCTGAACAGGGGCTCCGTCAAACCACAGGGGTAGCTGGGACCCAGTTTCTGAATTCAAGTGCACGGTCAAGCTTTGATAAATTAAGGTTCGAGTATCGTAGATAAAATTTTTCCGGTATTTTTCACGTTCATTGGTGGCCTCAAGAAACTTGAAAATGTGAGTGAAGAAAATTGTAATACAATTATTCACTGATCCACAACAAATCCAATTTTACATGAATTTTCATGACCGACGTTAATTTTCCAGGTTTTCAAGGCCTGGATTTTGAAATTTTAATTTCCATGACTTTCCAGGTTTTCCATGACCCGTACGACCCCTGGGTTCTCTAATTCTTACTTGCAAACGTTCGCTTCTTGAGCTTATTTATGATGTTCACTCCATCAAGCGTCTCGTTGTTAGTAATTGTCTCGTTCAAGGCAACGGCATACTGGTAAATGGCATCATACAAAAAAGCAGAGTGCATGGGAGGCTAGAGGAAACAGATAAACAGAGGTTATACATTACAGACAAAAATGGACTAAGCTTGATCAACTTGGGATTAATGCAAGTAATTTTACCGAGTCATTTTTTCGTCGAAGATGCAAGCGAGTTTGGAGACATTTGTTCTCGCGAAACTTTTCAAAATGTGAAATCTTTAGATCAGTGGCAGATCTAGGATTTTAACGGGAGGTCCAGGAAGTGGCGGCAAGTGACAGTCCATACTTTATCACTCATAGAGGTATGTCTTTCTATTTGAACCCGGGGTGTGCTCCTCTGGGAAATTTTTAAATGTTTTTCAGTTTTGACGCGGCATTTTAGCGTTTCCCGAGAGGTGTTTGTAGAGGAATTCACAGCACTTTCTGTGAGGAACGCACTTCGCCACGCAGGATCGGCACATTTGCAATGCAAGGGGGGAAAACTCAGGCTAAGAGGGGGGCGGCCACCCTTTCCACCGTCACCCCAAATCCTCGTGTGATGGCCATTTTCACCGTTCTGAAATCAGAAAATGTAAGTGTCTCCTATACCTGTTTAGGCAGACAATAAAAAAAGAGCTAAAACCAGACTTGTTTTCGAATTTTTTGCTTATCATGTTGCCCCCTCTCGTACTTCCTCAGTTTGTTCTTGTCCATACTTACAACGGTCTTATTCTTCCAGAACAAACACGAATCATTTTTCCACTTTTGACAACCAATGTAAAATGAACTATTGAAATCAGGGCTACTTCGGCTCCTATCTCTGATCTCTTTCAGGAAATTCTGGTATTTTTCATTCTTGATCTGACGTTTCTCTACAATTAGCAGAGAAGCAAAACTGTGCATTCGTTCTTCCAGTCGGTGGGGGCCATAGAAGCTGCTGAAGTACCACTTCATTGGAACTTCATCGTGGTTATGATTGACATCCATTTGGAACCCAATGAAAACATATTCACCACTCTGAACAAGTCCCTCCTTGTCAGCAAAATACATGTATTCAATCACGAACTTCAACTGCATCAACAGAATAACGACTTGCGTGAACATACACGAAGAAGAAGAAAAATATTAGTGAAGCAAATGGTTTGAACTCGGGAGAATCAGTATGTGTTGAAAATAGACCGGCCTTGTTAGTGGTCTTGAGAAAGACTGTTGGTGACTGACGTTTCGACGGCCTCAGCGCCGATCATCTACAGGTACTTCGACTATGAAGATGACCAAAACCCGAGGTTAAGCGGTCGAAGGTCAATCAATTTCGGAGCCTCAAACCTTAAATAACTGTCTGACTGTTTAATTTAGTTCACAAAGTTAAAGGGTTAAACTCCCCTCAGACTAGAAGCACACAACCTACAAAACACACACTATATAGCACTTTTGGAAATTTTATAAGCACAGTGTTCATCAGTCAACTGAATTACATTCAACTGACTAAAGCCATACTCAAATAATTATCACTTACTTCTCGCGTGCTGACGTACGTCTTTAGCTAACTCCTTCAATGTAATGTTGTTTTTCAAGGTCGGGCTCACTTCCGTCAAATCGATGGTTCTGTCCCAGCTAATCGTGATGTTTGATTTTTCGAGTCTAGGTATCAGATATTCGCGGATTTTCTGCCACTTGTCTATGTTTTCCACAACAACCGCGACTCTCTTCCACTTGAAGTGGCGGAGCAAAGCAAGGAGAGGCGGCGTTAGGTGAACATCGCTGGCAGATGTTCTGGCTACGGTCGGGTATTCTTCCTTATCTGACAATTTTCCTTCACGGCATTTCTGTCGAATCAAGTTGCAGTGGCTTGTTGAATAGTTATTACTGACAACGAGATCAAAGATTACTGACGGCTACAGAAAACCCAGTAAGAACCACAACAGTACCCGTATTAACAGGGTGACTAATCACCAGGAACGATCGACCCTGGGGATGAATAACCCTCTCTTGGATTAATGACCTTTATCTAAAATTGAAGCTTATCTTAAGTTTTTCATACCTCGTTTCTTTCCTTTTTCTTCTTTGTTCTCTCTTTGCGTTTGCTTTGTCCGCCCATATATTTTTTTTTGTTCTCACTATCCAATGTATCAGAAACTGGGAGTTATACCCAATCCTCCTTCTCTAACCGAAGTCTAACCCTAATCCTAAACCCTAGCCCTGACCCTGACCCTAACCCTAAACCCAACCCTACCTTTGAACCTAACCCTAACCCTTACCCTAAACCCACATCAAACTCTAATCCTACCTTAATCTTAAACTTAATCCCTAATCCAATCCCAAGTCTAAAACTAATCCCAACCTTAACCCACCCAAATCCCTCTCTTGCCCCTTCAACACCATGGTTTATCCATTGAGGAAGGGTGACCCTCCTCATGGGGTGACTCTTCTAGGCACGCCAAAATATAGTCCTTATTTACTTGATGTAGGGTGAACCTTTCAGCCGGGGCAACTTCACGACTGGGGTGACCTTACTTCTACATGGTAACCAAGGGTTCTTCCTCGTCACAGATGTCATTTTCTTTGTTTGTTTCTGAATTCGTTTATCGCGCAGGATGTTTGATGCCGAGGTAGTCCTCTCTTCCTTCATTACACCACTGTTTGCCTGGTATCCTCGAAAGATTTCGTCTGGCGTACATGCGTGCGAAGCCATTGCAGACAGTACAGCGGAGTATACTTCGCCCACTTTTTCACACTAAAACACGGCGCATCTGGGAGGTTTAACCTACTCCACGCGTTTATATAGCTTGAATAAACACAAAGATGGCCCCGTTTTTCGGGTTACCCGAACATGGTGGTAGGTTCACCCTAGCACTCATGTAAACGAAACGCGGAAAGACGGTAAACTAAGGCAATCGTCCTAGTAGGGTGACCCTTGTAGAAGGGTTACTCTGCCTCCATGTACACGCAACTCTAACCGGTCCAACAGAGGACTCTGTCCGGACACAAGTAAAAAAAAAATCATCGCGAGTTGTGATAAGCAAGAAAAATTCCACAGTTTTTAACTTACGTATGACATCATTGTTTTATTAAAGGCTGCGGCAATGCGACCAGCCCTTAAACAAAAACATCCAGGTCCAAAGAACGCATCCACTCCATGATTCAATTGCCAGATTTGTTGACGAAGCGCTACGAGTTCGTTACATTCGGTTTTGTTAAAAACGTACTTTAAGTTCACACCCGGCAGCAAACCGTCTTTCTTCACCTGCTCCAATGCAATAGGAACCGCTGGCGCGTAAGCTTTGGCAGTGTAGTCCCCAACCAAAGCCTCATAAAAAGGAAGAAGAAGGCCGATGGTATGATTTCTTTCGGCATTGAGTCTGCACGTTAAGGACAGAAATAAAGCGTAGACCACGACAATACGCACGAGACTGTTTGCAAAACACATAGATGGCCTTTTTGATCTTGTAACAGCACATCAAATGATCAGGAGAAAAACAGTAGGACTTGTTAAAGCCTTGGCCATCATTTAGTGCCAGCTACACGCTTCCTTGCTATAAGCCTGGGTGTCTTGTAAATACTCACACTGCACTCTAAAATGAAGGAATAAATCGGGATGTTTCAGTAAGATTTCTTTGAAATACTAATAATGAGAAAAATGTTTTTAATGTTTATCTGGGTGTAGAGTGCTGGGAAGGGCTACGTTTTTGACTTTCTTTCATTTCTTTCATTGGGTTTTAGTAGGTATCTTTACTTCTACTGGATAAGCCTATTAGTTAGCCAAGCTGTTCTCCCTAGAGGTTCAGTACGGACCACTCTCATGGGTCCAGTGTTACTACAGGAGGAAACCGGAGTATCCAGAGAAAACCTGCGATGTTTGGTAAAGTCAAACTGGACAACACTCTTCTCACATGTGACCGAGGTAACTTTAATCAGATAACTGCATGGAGCTGGAATCTAACCCTAGTCACAGCGGTGAGAGACACGTGAATCCGCATTGTTTGATTATTAAATTACTCTTTTTTAAAAATACCGACACACACACATATATGTATATATATATATAAACCCCACGAAATTTAGTGGAGTGGTCTCAACCATAACCAGCACGTTAAATCCTTGCAATGGCCCTAGTTGTAGACTAAGCAGCAATAATCTTGACTATGAACTTCCAAAACCAGACAGAAGTGTAATAAAGGAAGACATAAGTTATTCCCCTTAGACGCTATGGAACTATCTGAGAAAATGACATAAAGAGAGGGAAGTTTCTGTACAAGAATTCAACACAATTCTCTCAGGTGATGTATAGTAAGGTAGAAGTTAGAGGACATTTTATATCGGATTAAATGTATATATATATATATATATATATATATATATATATATATATACACGTTTAAATTCGTATGGTTTATATGTACAATAATTCTAGGTTTTGGGAAACGGTCTCCTGAAAAGCAGCAGCTCACCAGCGCTAAAGGGTTACCAACTTTAAATAAGTTCAAATAATAACTAAATAAATAAAGAAAAGTAAATACATACATTCATATATAAATAAATAAAATAAATAAAAGTGCGATCTTTGCAATGGCAATAACCGCGCCCGATTCGAGTAGACTCGCAACATTTAGTGGTTCGTTATATCTCTGCGATACAGTACGTCGAAGAAACGACGCTTCTTATTCGAATACTCTCCCTTGAATTGTTTGCAAAATTTTGATAATTTGGGAAGTCGTTAAAGTGTTTGAGATAATTCTTTTGTTTACAAAAAAGCCCAAAGTACGGAAATCCTATTGAAACCAGGTATCATAAAAAGACAGCTGAAAATTAATTAAAATCAATAATAAATAACCGGTCAATGCTGTGATTGGCAAATGAATCAGGGGTAGTGCACAGAGAATGCAAGCATGCCCAGATAATACTAAAAGCTTAGCTGTAAGCATTAGCGAGAGGATTACACCGAATCTTGCGTACCACAAAAATGAGAAAACGACATAACAACGGCAAACAAATCTAAGAGGTAAGTGTTACAGTTGAAAATATTGCACTCAACAAACCACATGATACAAATGCAAAACGAATTACTCGGTCAGACTAGATTCCGTCATCAAATGAGCCAAGTTTAATTATTTTACCGAAATCCTTGTCAGGATTGATGTCGTCTTTGGAACAGAGATAAGGCTTTCAGAAAGACGTATGTTCTGCTAAAAAAAAAAAAATAAGCCGCTTCCGGGTAAGACGTCTCCCCGATTTCACTAATTTCTTCTACATGGTTCGCCTTCATTAATGAAGAAAATCCATTCAATGAAAAAGATCAAAAAATCATTATGAAAAATTCTTCGTCTCAGCAAACATTACGGAATTCCCCCGCAAATCAATGAGGTTTAAATTTAAAACCTGACGTTAAACTGGCACTATTTTTTCAGTGACATAGTAAACAAACTCGACTTAGCAATATGGAGAACTTCACTCGAAGTTAAGATGCAAAATTTAGCATACTACGAATGTACATTGTGGAGGATTCTGCCAAGGTTATGGTAAATGTTCATTTTTCCATTGTGTTCTTTATATACAAGAGACAAAAAAACCCCAAAACTCCCAACAGCACATATCAATCCGTTTACTTTTTCTGCAATGTAAGAGGTGGACGTTTCAATATCCTCATTTATTTAATACGTCAAATTGCCAAGTCATAACAAACCATTGTCAGCCCTGAATGATAAAAAAAGTTTAACCCGGTTTGAAAGGAACGTGGAAATACAGATTTAAAAACACAACAAAACAAAAAGCTTTTCTAACAACCACGAAATTCAAACTGGGTTTAGAGATTTATCCAAAGCCTCTGGCATGGTTTGTTGCATTGACAGACCTCCAGAAAACATTAATTTTTATCGCTTTCCATTGATTCATTGTTAATTGGTTTGAAAGAGCATTTTCAATATTTTGTAATACAAATTAGACTGTTTAGACTCGAACTATTCCTGAACATGCTACGTTCAAAGCACAGCTTCAGGAACGATCGCAGTGCGGGCGATTGGGGCCTTTTCTTTCAGGGGTATAATTCCATAGAATAAGATTAAAGCGATGTTTATTGTAAGCGGTTTAACTCTTATTTATCCACGCAGCTGTTTGTGGCTTTTCTCTATTAATGTAGGCCGTGTCTGAAGTGAAAAGATATGACTCCAGACATAGTTGACATGACAGTTGCCTACGGATGCGGTATGTTAATTGTTAAACTTCCTTTTTTTTTTCTAAACACTATAACCATAGTTTTCGAGAGTTGTGCAACGAAAACTGGGTTTTCTAGAAGCATCGACAGCCGGTGGCAACAATGGCTAGTTGGAGGTTTTGAAACGACTGAGAGTGGTTGAGGAAAACCCCGTGAGTTCCTTTCACAGAACAGTGTTTGCCCGGTAAGGGAGCTCCGATCCCTCAACCACCGACATCAATATCTCCTCTCTTTCAAGTTTTTTTAAAAACTATTTGCCCGAAGAGGGGGCTCCGACCTCTCAACCGTCTACACCAATATCTTCCCCTTCTTCAAGTCTTTGACAACCGTGCAAAAATCACAACGCCTGCGAAAATCTTCTTAACTTTGTTCGAACCGAGAATTAATACACCTCAGAATCAAATAGGAGCGGGTTACTTATTCTATAATTTAATTACTATCACCGTATTTGAAAATAATAAAAATATTAATAATAATAATAATAATATAATAACAATATAATAATAATAATCATAACGAAAATTTTCACACTCTTCAGAAAGCTTGTTTGCTGGGAACAGCAAGAACACTTCTAAAGGTGCTGGACACCTGAGATTTAGTAGAAATCTTAGTATTTAGTAAGGTCCAGCTACAGTAACGAAAGCTGAGGGACAACATAACAATAATAATAACGACATGTTTGTGAAAGTTGATCATCCAGGTTAGGGTAGTCTTGAGAAAGACTGTTGGTGGAAGTGACTGACGTTTCGACAGCCTTGGCGGCGGTCATCTTTTTGACTCTGAAGATGACCGCCGCCAAGGCTGTCGAAACGTCAGTCACTTCCACCAACAGTCTTTCTCAAGACTACACTAACCTGGACGATCAACTTCCACAAACATGTCACGATTCTCCCAGGTTCAAACCATTTACTTTAATAATAATAATAATAACAATAACGAAAATAATGATGTTCGAACCTTTTAAAAAGGATTTTGTGGTTATTCATGACTGCAACTTTTTTGAAAACGCTACATCTGGCACTGACCTACCTAACTGATGCTTCGGTGGGTGCCACTGTTCAGGTTAAGACCCTTCACCACTGCCTTTATTGGATGGTGTAAACTTGGAATGATAAAAACCCTCAACCCCCCCCCCCCAAAAAAAAAAGGAGTCCCATTAGTATCAATTACCTCCGTGAACAATCTGACTTGGGTTTGTTCTAATATTCTAGACATTCTCCACAAGGCAAACAAAAGGCCTCAATCTGGAGTGGCAGTCACCTTGACTTTCTGTTTTTTGAGACTTAGCGTGAAAGACAACTGGTTCCACTTCAAAATGGCAGAATTAGAAACACACTGGTTTGTTATTGACCTTTGTCTAACCACAACTATCTGCTCTTAAGGAAAAAATCTACCTATGAAGAAAAAAGGTAGAATATTCTGGCCTACAGGAATGGTATGTTTCTGTTAGAGTTTTAATCACATTAGGAGAACTAATTTTACTGCTTATACAGTTTTGGGTAAATTACTGAAAAGCAGTTGAGCACAGTATTTCTCACACCTGCAGACAACTGTGAAGACCTCTTGTGTTTCTATGAGCATGAACATTAAATATTTCTGCCTTTTTCTTGCTTTAAAGAGCAACATTTACACTCCTCGTCCAACAGGTACGTTCCAAGTCCGACGTGAGTAGAATCATATTTAATCTGAGCTCTTGATCCTTGATACATCAAAATCTTTGCAGGTAATGTCAGTAATCATCCTGAAATGTTACCTTACCACATCTGTCAAGATTCTTTAAATTCTCTTTTCCCTTGAGATATTGTTAACTTTGTTTGATGCAGGTACATGTAATTCTAAGATTATCACCTCAGTTTAAGATTCAGATTCAGGTAAAATTTATATACTGCACAAGACTACCATGTTTTATGCAACAAAAAAGTACTAGTTCAAAAATATCTCAATTCAGAGCACCAGCTTTGCAAATCAACGTCAAGCTGTTAAAACAACTATTGAGCTTTTTTCCTCAAGGAAAAAATCCTAACAATCAACAATGACAGAAACACTAAGTTTATGACTGAAAATTTGTTTGCTGTGTGTGGTATAGGTAACTTTGTAGCAGCAAACTTCCCACTGCTTGCAGTAAATTCAATACACAAGAAAAGTCTCAACACTCCAGTCCATGGTAAGATTCAAAGGAAGACAGAGGCAAATCTCAATTTCCTAGGGTTTTTTTTTTTGCTATTTCTGCAGGATTTTCCAGTTTTTTTATCAAGAAGCATGTCATTGTATCAGGATTCCATGTGAAGAATATAAGTGTTCTGAATATATAACAACAATAATTACCTTTACAACTGACATTGCATAAGCCTGACATGACAAGAAAAATAGGCACCTGATTGGCATTTTCAAATTGGATGCAAAATTATCTTAACATAAACTTCTTATTTGATTTGCTTGGTTCTATCAGTTTGTATTGGCAAAATAGTTTATATATATATGTATATATGTATATATGTATATAATGTATATATGTATATATGTATAATGTTCTTTATGTGCATCCTCTCAAGCTATTCTACTTTGAACAACTTTCTGAGTCCCAGATGGGATATGAAGCTGTAACCTTGCGATCACCATTAACATGCTCTAACCATTAAGCTACATGGAATCAGATGATGAGTGAAGGTCACATTTATAAATATAATTGATTAGCACTAAAATAAATGGATGACATGTTGAGATTTGCAGACTGGCAGTACATATGTTTACCATCAATATGAACCAGTACATAAATGTAACCTTAGTTCACTATCTGAGTCTATGCAGCTCAATGGTTAGAGCATCTCACCGGTGATCAGAAGATTACGGCTATGATTTCTGTCAGGGACTCAGAAAGTTTTTTTGAGTAGAATAGCTTGAGAGCATCCATATAAAGAACACCACATAACTACCAAGCTACGGCATTTAATAACATCATATATATGTGTATATGTATATAATGTATGTATGTACACAGTGGAACCTTGCTATAACATGGTATATGGGGTCCATCGTAAATGACCGCGTTATAGCTGAAGCGCATTATATCAAAATGTATCGAAAATAAGGATTTGGCATGGGGAAATGGTGCAAGTTGCAGGAAAGTATAAAACATGAAAACATTGTCATTGACATGACAAGCATCAAAGCTGTAAAAAATAACACAAACACGTGGTAATTGTAAGTTAGATATTGTTTTAATAGTTTTAAGAAGTATTAAAGAAGTCTGTTACTTTTGATTGTTTGCATGTTTTCTGAGCTTCAGTTTTTGCATGATGCAACAAATTGCAGAGGTGAAAAACAGCTTATTAAAATTTCTTATTTTGACCACTAAAAAGTGGTTGCTGGTCACGTTAGACAGGTGGTTGCTCAGGGCTGGTATATTTTAACTACAAATTGTCTTGCTCTTAATACGTATGCTCTCAAGCTATTCTCTCAGAAAAACTTTTCTGAGTCCCTGACGGGAATCGAACCCATAACCTTCTGATCGCCGGTGAGATGCTCTAACCATTGAGCTACACAGACTCAGATGGTGAGCGAAGGTCACATTTGTGAACTGGTTCGTATGGATGGTAGACACATGTACTTGCTAGTCTGCGAGTCTCAATATGTCGTCTATTATTACAGTACTAATGTAATAATAACATCATTAATTATTTGAAATATCATATGAAATACCATCATCCCATGGCCTCCTCCTGGCTTGGCCTTGTAGTTCAGTTGGTAGAGTGTCGGACTAGTAAACTGAAGGTTGCAGGTACAAATCCCAGCCGTGGTCAAGTAGAGTTTTTCTCTACTTACCCGGTATGGGTTCAATTCACTTGGAAGTTGTATATATCCATATATATATATATATATATATATACATACATATACATATACATATACATATACATATACATACATACATATAAATATGTATATATATAAAGTCATCAAAAGTCCTTTCGACATAAAGTTAAAAATCATAAATCATCAATACAGACTTTATTAAAAAAAGAAGAAACGATAAAGTTTGTATTGATGATTTATATCTAATATTTAAAAACCAAGCAGGAGTGCTTTATCAGGATTTAAAACACAAGGCAATAGCCAAGTGTTTCAGACCTGATAAAGCACGAACTGCGAGTTTTTCAAATGTCTTATGAAATTCACCACCTGATGTGCTAATTCCCAATGAAAGTTTCAAATTTATCTTTCATAAGCCGAAAAAATTGAACTTCTTCTTCACATATAAAGGCACATGTATCTTTATCACATATGTAGATCAGACACGCTTATGATTTCCTTTTGTCTTTTCCTTATGAATTTTTAATGATTTTTATCAAAAACCTCATTGTCCCAAGTTTCAAAATCATTTATAGCTGCCAAGATAAAACTTTTAAAAACCTTATAAAACTTTATTTCAACTTTTTGGGGTGCTGCCCCTTTGTCAAGAATAAGAACTATAATGCTATGTATATAAGGAGCATCTTCTATCTTGTAGTTCTTATTCTTGGCAAAGGGGCAGAACCCCGAAACGTTGAAATAAAGTTTTATAAGGTTTTTAAAAGTTTTATCATGGCAGCTATATATATATATATATATATATATATATATATTTATAAAATTCATTAAAAATTCATAAGGAAAAGACAAAAGAAAATCATATATACATATATGTGTGTATGTATATGTATATGTATGTATACATACAGACATGTATACACACAGCTGTTTCCAAAAGACAAATACACTTGCTGCATATTCACAAATATTAAAAACAATTCTGAAGTCCAAAACCATCATGAAATGATACCCATATGATCACAATACTTCAACTTAGATTCACATTAGGATTTTTAACAGAATAAAGTGGAAAAAAACAAACCAAAAATTGTCACCTCGGAACTTTACATCCAAGTAAATGCAAGAAAGATGTAGAAACCACTGTAATATTTTGACTCTATATCAAGTTCATGACCCAACCTTATTGCTGACCAAATTTTCTTCTTAAGGAATACACATATGAAATAAAAGAGAAATGTACAATTCTTCAGATGTTCTCTGTGGAAAGGTTCTTTTGACACTTGACTAAGTTTGGCGTTTAATCATTTGAACATCTGTACCAAAATCCGACCCACGCTAAGCACGCTTTTTGCTTGCTACATAGAATTACATCCGGCCAGATCTTGAAATCACGAACATCAAACACCACTTACTCAGCCACGAACATGGATATTTAATGAGAAAATACCTAGGAACTGATAAAGACGTAATTCGCACTTCATGTCCTTCAAAAACACCGCCACAGGAAACCTTGTCTCACTATAAACACAGGAATCATGATCAGGTGTAAACTAACTAAACACATCAAAAAAAAAAAGAAGTTTCTCAAGAATCAGGAAGAAACATCTCTCAGATAAGGAACGTGCAATGGTGCTGGATCTTTGCCCAATTTGACACTCAAGTCGCTCCATATTAAACGACACAGGGAAAAAATAATCAAGCCTTGACCTTAGCCGTTTCACATCCCTGTTTGGCTCGGATATGGTTCCTTGGTTGTGTTTTCTTTTCTTTTTTGTTTTGTTTTTATTATTCAAGTATTCTGGCTGCAAGCCTTTCAACCCAGTTCTCTCCCGTTTCTATTTTGAACTGGTATTTATTCCATAGCCTGCTCAAACAAGAGCTATCACCAAGAGTGATTGTGAAACGAAGTACTACAATACTTTTAGAACTCCGATGCCCAAGGAAGAGAAACTGGGTGCTTACTAAAGCATCGTCCATTACGTGTAGGCGACGAGGGTCGAATTTGACCTAAACAAACCTTTTGCACAAGCCTTTCGTTCAGTGGCGATCAAGAACACTAATTTATCGTATCTCTCTTCTTTGATCGTCGATAACGAAACAAAACTCTTCTCAACAGGGGTTTTCTTAATTTACGAACTGTACCAAGTGTTGCGATCTTGTTAGTTGGTTTAACACTACGCACGGCTAGGAGACGAAAAGTCTCGTTTGAAACGGATCGCTTTAAAATTGCATCGTTAGGTTCACGAAAGGATACCACAAAGACTTACGGACTTCGCAAGCACTCATTCTGCATGAAGAAAAGTTTGTGTAAGGAATGTGAGCAGCTACTTACGAACGGGTTGTGTGACTGAGTTAAAAAAAATGGTTTTAAGTGGCATGGCGAGACGAAGACACGAGTACATAAACGACGTGAAAACATTTCGCAGTTTTATCTCTCAAACACTTTGCTACGATAGCATTTACACGGAATAGGGTAATCTGGTTTTTAAAATCGAAAACTTTTACGTAGAGGTTGATGTTAACCGTCAAATTAGCCCCACATTGGTAATAACCATTGTAAATACGTAGAGAGAAGGTTTGGTTGTGACTCAGCTGACGATTGTTTGTCACGGATGATAGCAAGCTGAACTTTGTGCTTTATTTTTTTTCAGTTAGTTACAAAGAAATTAAATACAACTAACCTTTCAAGAATGTTGGCAAGATCTGTGAAGAGCTTGATGCTTTTGAAGATCGTACTTTAGCTCAGCCACTTCAAAGATTCTCCAGAGTGAACTTGAGAGCTGCTACAACCCAGCTAGAAACTGCGATTTTTCAGCGAATATTGACACCACTAGAATTCCTTTTGGTGTGAATAAAGAAGCCTTCATATGCAACAGTACCAGCAAATATCCTCCAGAAGTTTGGTTTTCTTTGCCTGATAGGAAACCCCTCATTCATTCAAGTATTTCAAGACGACATCAACTCGCAAATTTTGAAACCAAACACTACAGAACAGCTTGTGCACATGCGCATTCACGCTTCGCTCCACGACGTCGCCCGAGTTTCATTCATTTTTCTGAAGGTGGACCGGAACAAAACGATGGTCAGCAAAAGCATTGTCAAGGAAATTTTGACCTTTTTAAAGAGTTTAAGGAAATGATTTTTTAAAAAATTTCTAACGGGTTTCTGAATTTTTCTTAAAAGCTTTATTTTTCAAAATATCGTGGTATGAGGTAACAAAATAAAGGCAAGTCTTTCGAATAATGAACAAAACACAAGAAACTGCTATCACTAATACGATGACTAAGTTTGTTCAGTCTTATTCTGTCTGATAGTCAGCTTAACCAGGGACGGCGGAGCCTGGGGGGCTCCAGGGGCTGTAGCCCCCCCACTTTTTTCCAAATGTAACGCTTTAAAACAACTACGCTTTAAAACACTTGTTGTGCAATTTCCCAGAGAAGCATACAAAATGTTGTATTTTTATCTCAAGCCCCCCTACTCGTAATTCCACTCCGCAGTCCCTGTTAACACTTCAACTAATTACTACATATCCGTGGTTGAAAATTCCTTGTTAATAATTTCGTGAGCTTGACTGTTGGACTCCTGACAGCTGGAGGCCTGGGTCGAACAGTCACATGCACCTACAGTAATTCCAAAAGCATTTTTACGAATTAAAGAATATTTCATTTAAATTAATCGAATTTTACAATTTTAGTTTCCCAGATGATGAGGATTACAGAAAAAATGTATTTTATATTACTTACAGCTCTGCAGGACATTATTTACCCATAAAAAAGGATCCATCAGTTTTAAGGAACTTCTGCCCAACCCAAGAAATTTTTATCCCAAAATTTCAGGAATACATAGCAACAGGAAGAGCGAGCAAGATTGTCGACCTCCGTGGAACACAAGTTGGACCAACAGTGTAGAAAGCCGCTTAGCCTTTAGAATTACCTTTTCTGACATTTTTTCCCAAATCAAAACGTAGTCAGGAGTGAGTTTTGTTTGAATCTGTATGGAAGCTAACTTTATTTCTCAAAGTTTTCGCATTTCACCTCGTTTCAGATCAGCTGGAAAAACAATTCGGATATGCAGAACTGAATCTTTTCTATACCAGGTCACAGAATTAGTATTTCATACATAGAAACCAGGAGGCCAAGTCAGTAATAGTGCCTCTGATGTTTTGGTGTCCACGTACTTAGAGCTGTCGCCATCTTCCTAGCAAACATTCTCGAAAAATGATCTGGTAGTATTGTAAATGCGATTGCTCTCACAAGGAAAACAAAACTACATCAATGTTTAAAACACCTTTGTAAGACGTCAGGTCTCTTTCTAACAATAACTCATGAAACGAAGTCGCTTTCTGGGAACATGGGGGCAGACGGGAAAAGCGAAGATGAACTGAGGACAGAAGCGATGGTGGTTTCATAGTGGTGTGAACATACGGTAGGTGTCTGAACCCTTGAAAGCTTGAACTCGTTTTCTTTTGTTCAAGTTTTTTATTGTTTTCGCTTTGTTCACCAAAAACTTCTTCTGTTTTTAATGTCCTGTAAAGAGGACGATGATCCTTAAAGAATTAAGACAGGATCACACCACAGTCGGCGTATTTCAAGTGAAGTGAGAACAAACACTTGTGTGGGGGACCGACTTAGGTATTGAATTCTTGAATATGAACATTTTATGGAGAAAATCTACTTATCATGTGGTTATAATGCCATGTTTGATGTTTCCTGACTTTCTGAATTGTTTTGAAGTGATTTCCGCGGGGCTTTTTTTCCCCTGGTTTTCGTATTTCGTCTAAATCATTTCAAAAACAATCTGACAGTTACGTAAGCCATTCACAATAGTATTAACTAGACACCATCATGATTTTCGGATCAGAATAGCTTAACTTCAGTTTACAAACCTAGTCGCTCAATTAATCCAGCCGTTGGAAAAGTAGGTTTCGCAACATTAGGTTTTCAAAACAATTAGAGATCATATTCGTGAAATGCCATCTGGTAAAACGACCTTAACTCGGGCAACTATATAGTTCCAAGAACAGAAACGTTGGTTTGTTGGTCGTCTCAGAACATGGTGGGCTGGGTTTCCTTCTGGAGCTTATTATTTGTTGGTGTGAAATGAGATATTGTTTGTTACGCGGATGGAATGTTCAGAAACTAATAAGAAATTGAAAGGTGGTAAACTAAGATCATAGGTTTGGGTAACGCGATTAGGTTTTGCGGACTAATTTATGTCTGCTAACGGTCGGGGTTCATTATTTCGCTCACGCAAAAATCACGATGCACTGTGGCGCAACAATGAGGACATTTCTCTTGCCTTCTGCAGTTCTGGGTCGTGTAACTACTTCAACTGACAACCGTGGCTCAGCAAGCTGATTAGCCACAACGTTGGCGAGATAGCAACCTGTGGCGTCAGATCGATAAATGAATTAAACTAGCTGGCATCGGGAATCTTTATTGGGGAACAAACACTTTAATTGAAGGGGTTTTCACTGGTGATACAATCCACAGTCTTTGACGCAAGTTTACGCTCGACCTTGACTTTGCTCAAACTACCGGTGCAAGGTCAAGGAGGAAAGTCATTCTTGGGATTTAAGACCAGTGAACTGGGGAGCCAATATCAGCGGGAAGCAAAATGTTTCGATTCTTGCAAAGGTGTGGGTTGAGGTACTTTTTTCATATCTTTCTAAATTTCAGAGCACCATGTTTTCTTAAAACGATGCAAAAGCAAATTTTGGGCAAGACATGGTCCTCTATCCCCTCCATTAAGTGTTTAGGATTTGCAGAAAAGCAGATAACTAACGAAGTTGAAGTAGACAGGAGGCAGTTAACTTTCGGATATGGGAAGGCTTACTACCTCAAAGTACGTGACACAGTTGGTGCGATGGTATAATGCTCAGTCATCAAGTTCCGTGTTTTCTTCGGAAAAGAACAATTTTCTTCCTAGCAATCGCCGCTTCAACTCTTTCCCTGTGGGTTCAGACTTGTATTATTTTACTCTGGGTAACGCCATTAAGTTATTGTAATGCGATTCGTTAGAAGAAACAGTTTGTACTCAATCCCTTTTCCCCAACAACTCTAAGTGTGACCCGTTAATTTGTCGCGATGTCAAATTCAGGAAACAGAAAACATACACTATGTTTCGTCCAGTTAAACAAACGTAAGTGGAAATTCCGAGTTTAAAATTCTGTCCAAGTTTGAATACGCTCAAACGCGCTCCAAGTCGACACGGTGATCGAAGTTGAAGATAAAGCGAGAGCAAAGTTAAACATTTGCCGAGACTTGGTGTTTCACCAGATCAAGACTAGATACAGCCTTTCAAGTAATGGCATCTTCTACAGCTCGATCATATGAATCAGAGATTTAATTTTCCTCACCTCCGATCATCCGGAACTTGAAACTGTGAAGTTGCTTTCACTTTCAGCAGCTTGCCAGGCCACCCCTGAAGGTCATCGACCTCAGTTGAGGAACAGAATTTCATTATATATCTAAGGCGTATCCCAGGGTTGCAGTGACGGTACGCGATTTCTACGACAGGAGAGAACGTGAAACTTCCGAGATCGGAGGTATTAAATGACGTCCTTGATATGATGCTTTCCAGAATCGATTTCCGCTTTCTCGTGTCAAAAATACATGCTTCTGACAATTGGCAGAATTTCTTCAACATTGCTGTTCTGAGAATCGTAAGTACTACATTGAATGTACCGTTCTTGTCATTTGCCGGCGGTTATTGGGACCACCTTGATTCAGTTGGCTCCTGTTTGATGTTTACTGAAATGCACAAGTAGTAATTTGTTGACAGGAAGGCGTACATATTGTTCAAACTTTCTTGTGTAGGTTTTAAATCCGATCCTACACAAATGGTACTGTTCTAAAATAATTACTAACGAAAAGGAAAGCATAAGTTTATATTCAGCGGCTATTATGGAGCTATAAGCTGTATCTGAACTGAAGAAATCCAACAGTAAACTAAAATGTATATCTCTGACAGTACATCAGAGCTCGAATCATGGTCAGGTATCGGAAGTGAGAAGCAAGATTTATCTGAGTGCCAGTGACGAAATATACCATGCATGTGCAGTGTTTCATTGGATACTCCAACACTGGGAAGATTGTTAAGGAAAGAGATAGTGAAAGCAGTCGAGTTTTTTAAACAACGTCGAGGATGTCTTTAAACCTCGATGAAAAACGGATTCTTATTTCGTAAATCACTCCGAAAACTATTACTAATAAACTAGCAAAAGGTAGGTTATCTCCGGAAAGTTTCCCGAAAAGATTTGTGGTTGTGTAGACAACATGTAGAAGTGAATCCGACGTAAACTTAAGAAGGAGGCGTTGGAAAATGACGTTTGGTTAACTATGACAACGTTCTCGGTGAAAACCTTCCCGTAACATGAAAATAAGATCCTATCCAAAACTTGGAGTGGTCGCGCGCTTCTAGCGAAAACCACGAATCGACGCCAGTGGATTTAGTTAACATTTAAAGCAGGAAACAAACCAAGGAATAAAAAATAACTTACGTTTACAATATTTAACCCAAGCTGGAGGCCACGCGTTACTCACTTAATAGCACACAACGAGGCCATAAAATTCTTTTCTTCCGATAAAAATTCTTTTAAATTCTGTACCCACTATACGTGCGCGGTGGCCTTGAAAGCAGCGCTTGGCAAGTAGTTTTTAAGCAGGTTCTTATACTTCAACTTTTCGCACTTCTACTTTGAAGGGAAACGAGTTACAGAATCCATGAGTGAAAAAAAGAAAAACTTCAGGAGAAATTTTCTTGTTTGAAAGAAATTCTTAAATTGTTAAACTTTCCCTTAACTCACTTCGTTCTCGAGTAAAATTAGCGGTTAAATTTCTCCGGAGGCGAGGAAAGACTTGGTAAAGTCCTGGTAATAACATGTGATACTTCAACAAAAGTTATCGAGAAGCCTGGACGGAAAAGGTTGGTGGCTTTCACTGGAAGAAGAAAGAGCTCTTTGCCTTCTAATTTTCCTAATTTTGTTATTCATGATAAACAAGACACGTACAAGACAAAGGATTTCTTTGTATCCTTTGCTTCCTTCATGTTGTTCCGGCAGGAAATTTAGCGGACAAGGTGAAATTTTCGATTTGCACGAGCGATGAAGGAAATTCGTGATTCTCCTAGAAGAAAGCTATACCAGGTGATCATGGCATTTCAAACCAAGTCGCCAGAAATTCTGCATGTAGTGTATATTTCCCACGATACTAAAGATCAAAAATTTGGAGTGATTTGATCGATTAATCTCAAAGACGTGCATGATATCCCAATGAGTCATTGTGCAATGTGAAAGTACGAGGCCGTTACTAACATACCAAGCATTTCTTAATATACAGGGTGTCCCAAAAAAAACGAAAACTATTGAAATCACTTATTGTAAAAATTTGAATGCCCTACGAAAAAGCTGAATGTAATGATGCGTAAAATATTGACAAGGTGCATGTATTAAAATTTAGGTAAGAAAATCGCCTTGTAAAGTGTGCGATTTTTTGCCCGTGGGAATTTAAACCATTATGTATAAAATTACTTATATCAATCATTTATGCACTCGTGGGGACCAACAGAGTGCTAAGGCATTCAAATTCTAACAATTATACTGTTATTGGTGATTTCAATAGTTCTCGTTTTTTTTTGGGACACCCTGTATATCAAGAACAAAGTTGTAAGGACTGTGAAAGTTCATCTTTATTATTAAAAATGTTGTTTCAAATAAGGGAGTTTTTCCTGGACTTATTTCTTTTTTCATTTCATGGACATTTTCATATTTACCGGTAAGTAAAATAAGCTTGCTAATATTTAGCAAGCTATTAACAAGTCTTAACTTCACCGTCTTCTGTAAGCTTGAATTCTTTTTAAACAGTCAACCTTTCGGAAAAATAAAACTTGCAAGTTTGAAAAGTAAACAAATACGAAACACATCGCAAGACATGAGATAGGTTTCAAGTGTCCTTGAGACTTGCAGAATATCCTACGGTAACAAAACTGTTCTTTTGACAGTAAATAATTTAAGAGCCAGTAGGAGAATCTGGAAGCGAAATACCCTATTGCCCACGTTAATTTCTAATCCTGCCTACAGCTGTATCACTATGAATCCTATGTCAGGCATTTTTGGGCCAGCCAAAACACTTTTATCACTTGAATCAATCTATTTCTAAGTCCTTCCCACGACGTCGTGGAGGAAACCCAACAGTACACCACCAAGTTCTTGGTGTTCCTCGAGGTCTTTTTTCTAAATCTCTAGCCATGTAAATAACAAATAATTTGTTCAGCTGTTAAATAAACTGGCCGTAAATATTTCGAAACCTTTACGAAGTCCTGGGATCCAAGCCACTGCCCTGTAGAGCGGGAGAACAGAAATCATCCGTGAACGGAATACAGTTCAGGTAATGACACCCAGAACAAGTGGTCTCTTGATCCACGAAGAACACTATACACAAACTGACATAAATGGCGACAGTGAGACCCAGCGAGACCACGATCTGAATAATTTTTCGACGTCTGTCCCACTTGCCGAAAGTAATATAAGGCAAGAAAGCAAATCCCAACAGCGTGCCGAACATGAGCCCTCCCAAATGAGCAAAGTTATCCACCCACGGGAAACAGCCGACTAGCAACAGCACCAAAGTAATTACGAGGAGTTTAGCCACACTTTCTATTGGACTCATGATGATCTGCCAGTTTTGAACCAGCTCGACCAACAAGCAAGCAATGATTCCAAATAATGCACCAGAAGGACCAACCTTCACAAGAAAGAAAATTTTCGTTAAAAGGAAATTGTAGTCTAGCCGCTTAATAAGAGTGCAGTAAAGAACTCTTCCTTCACTTTTAGGGTTACCTGATAGCAAACAACAAACATAAAATGAGATTAACGAAAATCAAAGAAAATATGAAGATCATTACGATAGATCAACGCTTGGATAAGAAGGCACTGGCTTCGAAGAACTCGGATACAACGTGAACCACAGTTACAGTCCCAAACAAAATGACTTGTGTAAGTACAGTACCAACGAGACAAACTTTTAGCTGATGTTCTGCAAATTTTACCACTGACGTAAGGTTGAGCATATAAAGATTTAAAGACTGGATAGTAAACTTACTTCTGGTTGGTAAGGTGTGATTATAGCGCTAAGCAGATTGCCTCCAATACCACTAAACAAATAAATGATTGCTATCCTGTGCCAGCCCGCCATTTTTTCCATGTCTTTCAAGATGGTGAAGTGAAAGGCCAGTGTAATCAGCAAGTGAACTATTCTGCAGGGTAAACAAAAACGACAGTTTTAATGATAAAAATAATAACGACATTACATTGAAAAACAATAAAAGTAGAAGAAGAGGAAGAAGCAAAAGAGGGCCGAAAATTGGAGAAGAAAAGGATAAGAAGAGAAGAAGAAGCAAGAAAGGAAAGAAGAAGAAGAGGAAGAAAAAGAACAAGAAGTGGAATGAGAACGAGGAAAATAACAAAAAACATTAAATAACTGTACGTGGCGAAACTCGCCGTTTATTAAATTTTATATGAACAATGCGAAAGAAAAAGAACTCCGTTGCAAAATAACTCACATATTTACGAGATTATTTCTCAGAACACCGACATACCAACACCGTAAGTGAGTAAGATTATTAAAGACTCTCACCCTGCGTGTAGAAAAAGTGACAACCACAATCGATAAATCTGATCGGGACTTTCTGGGTTAAGGAAAGGTAGGAGACCGCACGTGGCTCCAAGACAATCGACCTTTTAAAAGAAAACAATAAAGAAAGAGGTGAACAGACTTCGATTCTGACTCTAATCTCCAAACCTAATCCCTCACATCTGACTCCAAACCTAATCTCTTGACATAAAACTACATACAAAATCCTGACAAATACTAGAATATGAAATTTCACTAGCACCATCAGTCTTAATAAATCAGCTCTTGTTTCACGTCTTTAACTTGTTCGTCCACTCAGCCTCAATTCCTATCCCAACCAGTGGCCTAGCAACATACGGGCCTACCGGGCCTAGACCCGCGTGATACGCTTGTGTGCCCGCATGAAATATTGCAAGCAGATGTGGCCAGATGGTCAAAAACATTTCTTTTAAACTGTGGTCAGAAGAAACGGGAAAGATTTTAAAACAGTACATACATTAATATGCAATCGGAATTTTTGATTGAAACAGAACTACTTCGATTGATACGCTATACCATATTGTCCACCAATGCAGCCAATGGTAAAACGAGCCGCCGGAATTATCGGGAGCAAGCAAAATTGTAGGGGAGATGTCGCATTATGGGGCACTTAACATTACAACCATTAAACAAGTTGAAAGCTGTGCCCTAGCCGTGGGCACATGACAGTTACATCTTGGCTATGCTCACGATCCAACTCCAGATTCAAGCCCAGTTCTGGCTACAAACTTATCTCTACCTCGCATACGACTAGTGATAGCAGTTTTTAAACCCTAACGTCCTTACGAGGCAAAGTGGGCGTCGGCCACTGGGATTGGCGTAGTATAAGACTAGAATTGAGGGAAGAGATGTCATTAGTTTGGAGATGAAGCTCTTGTTATGATTCACACTCACAATAAGGCTCACACTCCCTCAGATCCGTTCTTGCTCGGAAATTCTAATGTTTGTAGCTCAGTTTCGACAATGCTCTAGACTACTGGACTTCTGAATCTCTCTCGTTCCAAGCATTTTGTCACGTTCACTGCACAATTTCGATGAAATCATGTGCAGGCTGCCTATGTCGTTGCACGGTAACCGTGTGCGGGAACTGACATTCGTACATCAAGAAAAAAATGACAAACACGCGTTCACTTTGGTCCCAGTGTCCGGGCCAATGCACCTGGATACCTTGTCTAGACAGACGTGGAAAAAGTGTAAAGGTACTGCTCCGTCAAGACACGACGTAACAATGCACTTACGTCGTCTCCAGGGAAAACTCTTCGTCAGAGTCACTGAAGTACCTTACTCTTTGGATTTTTGGTCACAGCACTACGTTAAAACATTTTTCAACGTTGATTTACAACTGATACGCAGCATTCCATGGTTGATACTATTGTCTGAAGAGAGCATGACTTAACTTCTAACTTTGACTCTCATTTCGACTTAAACTCACACCACAGCTACCACAATCTCCAGACTTAAACCTAGTCCAACCTGTCGAAATATTCAGGAGCCATCGTCTGCACATGCGATCATATTTTACCTGAGAACAAAGAATAGCTTCGTCGGAATACACACTTTTTAAAAACTCACAATATTCTTTACTGACGATCTTGCACTCTGCCTGGTCACCGATACAACACGGGCGTCCCGTAATTGTGCAATTCAAATGAGGAGATGCGTCCGGCGTCGTTACTTTCGTGATCTCCTTGCAGATCTTTGGAGGTAAAGAAAAAACAGAGTTTACAACGGTCATGAGAATTTTGTCATACAAATTTCGTTCATGTTTTTTAGTTCCCTGTTTGTCCTTTGTTCAAGTGCAAGTTGTTTATAAATGTGTTTGTTTGTTTCGTTGGTTGGTTGCTTATTAATTTATCCTCTACTTTAACTAATTTGTGGTGCACAAGATATCAAGCCGACATATCCGTGCTTCAACTGCGATTGCGAGGACTGACGATTTACTGTCGCCATGCGACATCTTGCTTTTCACAACAAACAAAAATGACATTGAACAATATTTTATACATATTCAAATACATTAATAATTCACAAAGAAATCGTATGGGAAAAATATAAATAGTCATGATATAAATCTTTATTTAGCAAAAGTAATATATATAGGGTAGTATATAATTTATACTATTGTAAAGTTGAAGAAGCTTGGTTATGTTCACTTACTGGCCACTCAGTTTTTTATGAGGGCCATTTGTTCGGTTCGACAGATGGTGGGTTTATACATGCACTGTAAAAAATAAAACAAAATATTTAAAGACCTTATTGGGATATGTTTGATAAAGAAATCTGTGTCCATGACACGATACAATTGTCGAATACAATTGTTCCTTCTGGGTTATGTAATTTTGTCTCAAAGACAGACGTCCTGCTTTTGATTCGCTAACTAATGTAGCAAGATGTCAGGAAGACTCCAATAAGTCAATTGGATACATCAAAATGAACAATCATGTACGACAATAATATCGTCAAAATGGACCCTTAAACAACGACGTTTTTCCTCCAATGATGCAGGAATTCATAGAAAATCAAACTGAGTTCTCTTATCATATATGACTATCATGTGGAAAAAGAAAATGAAAACTCTTAGAACAACATAAATTGTTGAAAAGTTTTTCGTTTGGTTCACCACAGCTCATGAGTTCACGTCATTCTCCGCGTGAAATACAATATGAAAAACTAAGATACATCTCGCAAATTTATTAAAAAGGTAAGTTTTTGTCCTATAGGTTCTAGATTTCAGAAGAACATCAAACTGTAGCGAGGGTTTATTTCATAATCATCCTCAGGGTAATATGATCATGAAATCTTCCCTTTGTGTTACCCTGAGGGTGATTCTGAAATAGAATCGAAACGATGCACATCCTCACGGATATCCAGCATTAAGTTGTCACGAGAATCTCCAGTGCGCTTAAAATGAAACAAGGCTGATCCAAGTTGACTCGATAGCTCAACTGGTAGAGCAGCGGTCCGGCAACCCAAAGATGCAAGTTCGAATCCCGCTGAAGTGAACTTTTCTAGTTCACTTTAGCTGTGTAAGTTGATCAGGAAATATTCGCTGTGATCATCGACTCATGACATACTTCATCCTAAACGTTCAAACCAACTGAACATCAAGCAAGGTTGTTGAAGGGTTAAGTTTTCGTCTTCTTCACTCGGTGCCTTACAAGAACGTCAAAGGTTGTTAAACTAAAGTCATACTTCAAGTAAAGCAGTAAAATATAAAGTTAATGAACACCATGAAAATCTACTCAACAATTGATCATTGAAAGACTCATATTTAATAACTTACATGGGGTCCTATCCACAGACAGCTCTTGATTTATTGCCTGTAGTGTATTTTTGTAAAGTTGAGAACGTTTTCTAGAAAAAGAAACGGAAAAATTATGAACACGATCAGATCTAGTTTAAAATCCTTTCAGGCCATCCATCTTGCAGGGTCATCTACCTGAAGACCTCTGCACCAGTTTCCAAAGTTCGATCATATGAGTTACCACACAACAACATCCAATGTACAGTTTTTACTACTCCAAGAAACTACTTTAAATTCGGCTACAATGCAAACTAATTGGATATTTTAGCCTCCATCTAAGAACATTTTGATGTAACAGAAATCAAAGAACCAGTCACAGTTTTTCCTCCAAAACCCAGAAAAGTAGTCGGGAAAAAAACTCAACTAGGCGAAGCCAAATATTTTTAACGAGATTCGCGTTGTTGTCTTGAAATCGTTGGACGAACCCTTTGAGAGTGTTTGAACTATGTTCTCAAACGAATCCCTTGTGCGAGATAAAATTGTGTCGAAAATTGATCAAATATATGTAAAGTTTTTATCCGACTTAAAACTCTCCAAAACCGTGTTGAATTTCTTTAGCCCTGGTTATGAATTGAATTTTATCAATGGTAAGTTTACGAGTTGGTAAGTTTGACAGCCTTGCTACACGGTACCTTACAGTCTTAACGAGAAGTTTGAATACATCCATTTTGATCTGTGCCAATACAGCAACCCATTTCAGCCTCAAATCTACGTTCTTCCTCCAAATATCCCATAAGTTCTTTGTCCTTTCTCATACAGGGTGCATATTTTGCTCCCAATTGAATAAGTGCATGTGTGAAGTCATGTGAACAAAAATAGAGCAAATTAAGGTTAGAGTGGTGATTTAAGTGAATTCCGAATTACCAGGGGTCAGTTGTAAGAGGCCAGAAAAACTTATCAATCAAGTACCCGAGAGTGAATAGCGGGTATTCATGTTTTGAACAAACGAACTCAAATTTTGTCTCCCAAATCGCACTATAAGGATGGACAACTCGCGATTTGATGCACAAAATTAAAGTTTGTTTGCTCAGAAAATGGATAACTCGGTTCTCTCTCTCCAGAACAGACCCGATAAGTTATCCCGGGTTAGTAGACCCTGCTACGCAAGATTTACGTCGTGTTTGGGAGAATTACACCACGGAAAACTGGTAGTTGACTCGGTTGAACAAAAACCAACAGCTAGAACTTAAGAGAGGAGATAATGACGTTTCGTCCGAGTAAAACGTGAAACGTGTCTAGGTCTGTCTGTCTGCAAGTATGTCAGTGTGTCTGTCGACCTGTCTGGTTGCCTGTCCATCGATGTGTCTGGCAATCCTGTTCGTCTGTAATTCTTTTGAAACATTACGCGGACAATGACTACAGAAGGCAGACGACTAATGTCTGTTATATCCTACATTATGGAGTCACCACAGTTCACCCTAGATGGACCAAGTCAAATTGGTTTTTGTTTTATAGTAAACAACTTCAGCTGTTACGGTGTAATTAATTCCCATTGATCCAACGAACGCCCGCCTTAACAAGCTTAACTCGCTTGAATTACTCGTATTATAACGGAGTAAATTAAACCCGGTTTTACACAATTCGGATACCGGTATGATTGCAGACGGTCATTTACCCGGGTATCATTTGGGGTCACAAGAAATAGTAGTTTGTTTTTGTCTTGATATTTACTCGAATCTCGGCGTTAATAAGATGTCTATTTTCGGACTTTGTTTTGTTTTGTACTATAAACGGGTAATTACCCCAGATGTTTACTGTGGCGTGAACAAAGTTAAGCAGCAGCTACAAAGGTGTGTAAAGAATAATCCACAATTAGCCCGTTTTGTTTTTCAATTTTCCGGATAGAATGTAAGGACGCCTTTAATTCACGTTATGTATTCAATAAATCGTCGTAAAAAGAAGTTACTAAACACGTCGGTAGCTTTAGTAGAGCACTTACGGTAAATGGTTCTATTTGATATGTGGCAAGCCTTGGCTTTTCTGTGATCGTTGACAGATTAACGGTAGGTTATTGTGATTTTACAACTCAGTTATTTATCCAGTAAACTAAATATGCTAAAACGTTGAAATGCTCAGCCCCCAGTGTCAGAATATCAAGACCATAAGCGGGTCGCAACCAGGAATTTCGAGGGGCAGGGGTCGGGTGATAGTATCAAGGCACCGTCGGTGTGATTTTGATCATTTCTGGTGAAGTAGATCTCTGTGGCTTTGGGAAGTGAAAGCAAAAAGCTGTCACTAAAAGGGTACACATATAAAATTTCCCACCAAAACGGCAGGGATCGTCACCCCTAAACCCCTCCTTAGCTACGCCCCTTAAAAGACATTTTCCAGAGGTTTCTTAGTGCCAACCAGCTACTTCGCGAGTAAAAACGGTGAAGTTGGCGAGCCCCTATGGCACCATTTCCACTCCCAAATAGTTGGGAGGCTGCTTGTTCCATCTGACGCAATTTTTTGAACACATAAGCGACATTTCCTCAAAGTTTTTATCCTGGCAAAAAATCCGAGCGAAAAATATCGTACCACTCGGGAAATTTCGCTTTAAGTAACTACATTTTTGTCTACGAATTTACATTTTAGTTGTATGTCTACTGATCGGGTGCAAACACAGCCAACGACTGTTGCATACCGTCTGGTTAGCGGACACCAGTTAACCTAAGAGACAATATACAATAAACTGACTGAAATTCTGTCTGGCGTCAAAGTGTCCCTGTTTATCAAGATATCGCATGTTCTCAGCAAGCTTAGTGCCAGAATTTTTTGCAGAAAGGCGGATTACACGGCGAAGCCTTGATTCCGATAAGCGGAATTTTCCTTGCGAGCGAATTTTCTCCCGGTCATCCGAGTTCCCAGGTGAAGCTACGTGGAAAAGACAGGAGTCAACGCTTGGAAAAATTCCGCTCCGTAGAAATAAGACTTGATGAGTAAATATTTCCTGAGGTAGACGAACGATCTTCAAGCTCGATACTCAGAAATATATCCAAGCTCTCACGTCTTCTCAAACGTCAAACTAAATATTTCCTGTCAACCTGTTTTTACACCATCGTAAGAGATACTGAGAAATAAATGTTGATGAAGAAATACAACAAGCAAGAAAAACAGAGGACACAGGAAAGCATCAAAATGTAGTTTCAAATGGTGGAAACTGCTAATTTTTCATATACCCGTCACGAACCTCAAGATATCGACTTTTTGAATGTATCATGGAAAGAATCACGAGATTTTTTTATCGACATTAAATAAATCATTCATTCATTCAAGACCGTCATCCACTTCACACGTTACGTATGGAAAACATTGGAGCACATCGTTGAGCATGCACACTTGCCAGCAACATGAAGTGGAGTGTTTTGACCATCACAAGCAGTAGTCAAGATACTTTATCATTCGAGCAATGCGCATGCGCCTCGGGTAACCTCCGCTACGTTTCAGCACGCTGCGTTGGAAGGGACACACGGTCTTCAAACGTACACAACAGTCGTCAGCAAATAGCTTCTGCTAGAATAGGCAATATTGGGCTACGATTCTTTTACTTTACAATTACATAATTTTTCTGCGGAAATTTATATAGATAAGAGTAGTAACATTCAGTGGTGCTAACCAAGCACAATTTATCCACAGCTTGATGACGGCATACTTTTAGTGTCATTCAGGAAGGAAAATATGGGCGCCCTCATTGTGATCTTTACCGTCTTCGGACAACTTTCGGAGAGTTTACGACAACGTCTGACGTGCTGTCGACAAAATCGAGTATGTATGTACGTACATATATACGTATTAGCTTAAAATGTTATTGTCACAACTCTGAGTTTTACACGTGTCGGTGATCTTAAGGTGATTGAGGGAGTTCTGCTACAACTGTCCTTTATGTTGCGTGTCCGTGTCTAATTGTAGGTATGATGTCGTTTGTTTCGGGATTCGTCAACCTAATGGAATTTTGCTTTTGTGTATGCATTTTGAAAAGAGTTCGCTTCTTTTGTTCAAAGTTGTTGTCCGTTTCTTCTCCATTATTTCGACTTTTTCTTCTGAACACAAATTGCATTTTTTTGATCCGATCCCGTCCATAATCAAACGAGCGGCTCCCTACCGGATCGGATCAAAAAAAATGCAATTTGTGTTTAGAAGAAAAAGTCGAAATAATGAAGAGGAAACGGACAACAACTTTGAACAAAAGAAGCGAACTCTTTTCAAAATGCATACACAAAAGCAAAATTCCATTAGGTTGACGAATCCCGAAACAAACGACATCATACCTACAATTAGACACGGACAAGCAATTTAAAGGACAGTTGTAGCAGAACTCCCTCAGTCACCTGAAGATCGCCGACAAGCGAGAAACTCAATAACATTTTAAGCTAAATTCCGTAAATCCTGCGCTGCCAAATAACGCATTGAGCACTTTTCTCAAACCAACTCTATCTCGTATATTCTTATACATACATACATATATATATATATATAAGCTATTAGGGCGATCAGTTGAAAATATAATGTTGAACTATAAATTTTGAATCTGATCTAAAATCTTAAAACGTTATTAAAACTTTAAAAAGACTAAAAGACTGAATTTTCGGGCGCTAACTGCGACCTTCTTCAGAGTTATTTACAATTTCGGCAAGTCAAGTTGGGCTATTTAACTGGTCTCTATGTGTCCCGAGGGATCTTAATAATGGTAAATATGGGCGTGGTAATTCTGCACGTTCATTAACCCAGTCCTCATTTAACACAGAATGTAAAGCTTCAAGAAAAATACGTTTATGGTAGTTTGTTACACCTCTTTCCAAAACGTCAACGTCTGTTGAGGTTACATCGTG